>JAEDXX010000010.1:1200000-1690369 GCA_021725515.1 Epicauta chinensis
TTCTCGTAAATACTATGAAGTACTACAACCATAAATCCTTAATGATCTAACAAATATTTCCCATTATCTAGGAATAATTATTACCTCCGTCCCCTATTAATGATAGTTATTATCTACGTTAAATTAAACTGTGGAGTAATTTAAAAAAAAAAACAGTATTGTCAATTATCTCGTGACAGACATGTGATGTTCATGTACTGAAACGAATTTGTGTTATTTATAGACTTGATTGAAGGCCGTGACATAATAGCTGTGAAATTACCAACGATGGACGTTTCTTGGTCTAAAGCAGGAATGTCCAAGCTTTAAGCTACAAGGCAGCAATAGATGCAAAACTAGCCAAAAAATCTGCTGCATATAATGCAAAAAGTCTGAATACTCCTTCAATGGCAAAATTTTTGAAAAAGCTTTTTTTCACAAATCTGACTAGGTAAATGGCTAGTTTTCCTATACCTGAGTAATTGTTATTCCCCTGAAACCTTGGGTGAACCTATCCCTGATATGCAAGCTATTTTTGATCCGATTCTTGCTAAAACCTCAGACTGCAGTACTATGAATTATACTTGAAAATTCGAATTGTGAGAAGTCTTACTATTTGCTGCAGAATCCTCAAAAGTCCCAAAGCTTGTTCGCCAACGTGTTGAAGATCATTGGAAAACTGATTCTCACTTTAAAAGTAATTATATGTTATATTTATCAAATCCCAGGGAAAAAAAGATCAGATCTGGCCAATTTTTAGCTCTGATCATATATAGTAGACTGTATCAGAAAAATCAACTATTTTTTTTCAAAAAGCACCCTAAAAATATTGTTCAGGATATCAAAAAATTTAACCTGAAAAAGTATCAGGTCTTAATTTTAATATTAACAGGTGCCTCATCGCGATTTTCCATTTTCCATTTGATTAACATGGGAAAAAGATTCTCTTGCTCTTTGGAATTTTATAGCTCACGTTGGGAACAATATTTCGAAATGACTGAACTTTGCTCTTATACAAAATTTAACGCTCTACAAAAAAGGTCTCTTACAATTTTTTGATATATTTATTTCTTCAAAAGTTATTCAAGGTTAATGGTAGATTTTTACATTTTTCCAGTTTTCTGACGCAACCATCAACTTTATGGGAAAATTTTATAGAATATTTTTGTAGAGCATTTTATTCTCTATAACTTATCTCTATAAAAGTTTTTGATATTTTTTACAGGTCGTAAGTTATTAGCAATGAACTGATTTTCTTTATTCTAGTAATTTCTAGTAATATTTTCGCATTGATAACTGTTCAATACTGTGAGTGAAATAACTTACGACCTGTAAAGAATATCAAAAACTTTCATCAAGATAACTTATAGAGAATAAAATTCTTCTCAAAAAATGTTTTATAAAATTTTCTCATAAAGTTGATGATTCTGTCGAAAAACTGGAAAAATGTAAAAAATTACCATGAATCCAACTTTAACCTTGAATAACTTTTGAAGAACTAGATATATCAAAAACTTATAAGAGACCCTTTTTGTAGAGCGTTAAATTTTGTACGAGAATGTATTTTAGTCATTTCGAAATATTGTTCCCAATGTGAGCTATAAAATTCCAAAGTGCAAGAGAATCTTTTTCCCATGTTAATTAAATGGAAAATGAAAAATCGCGATGAGGCACCTGTTAATATTAAAATTAAGAGCTGATACTTTCACAGGCTCATTTTTTCGACATCCTGAACAATATTTGCAGGGTGCTTTTTGAAAAAAAAAAAATAGTCGATTTTTCTGATACTGTCGAATATATAGTTATACATAATCTTTTTTCATCGGCGATGAAAAAAAAGGTCAGACCCGATTTTATCTAATTACGTATAACTACATATAATCAGAGCTAAAAATTGGTCAGGTCTGACCTTTTTTTTCCTGGGATGAGAAGGGTTGTAACTGACCTACAATCCATAGGCGTCCGTAAAGGATATTAGTTATCAATACAGATCCTACATAAAAGCCGCCGTTGCATCTTTTGACTGGTAATAAGGAAAAATTATAACAAGTCTTATGATAATTTATTTTTACTATGTTCCTCAGTCTGTATTGGTTTTATATAATTCCATTTGCATGAAACTGGACCAAGGGTGGTTCTTTAACAATTCTATTGCGTATCCGTCAATCTCGCCTCCGTATAGCGCGGGAACAGTATTTAATTCATTATTTGGCGTGGTTGAAACTTCTGAGCTACATTCCCTGGGTCCCGAAAACAAAATCTCGAACATTGAGAAGTCCACAAGAACTGGGTCCCCAATTCCAAATCCAGTTTTTAACCTCACGTTACAGAAGGAGCATAAAAATCAAAATTTGTGCTTTAAACAAATTCGTATTGGGTCTTAAATTCTTGTCTTTTTGTTAATTAATTTATTAGGTGTTATGTGGGTCAAAATCGAAACGATTCAAAATTTCCAAAAAACCGATAATGATGCAATTCCAAAGATTTAAGTTTTGGGATCTTCCACGCTAATGCTATGACTCACGAATTACCCTAAAAATTACAAAATCGGTCATTTATATTAGTTTGTAATTGCACTTTGATATCGGTTTTCGAGCTGGTCACCCCTGGAATATAGGTCGTGAGAATTGTAGGCATTTCTATGAACAAAGCGATTGCAGATGGTTAAATTATGGAAGTGGAGAATCGAAATCCAATAAATTGCGGTTTTTTGCGAAGAATTCTGGGAATTCATCAAAAAAAAAAGAATAACAAAAACGCATTGGGAGCGGTATTATATGTGATAAAATCTCGATGAACATCCTGGAGTCTCGCATGAATCACTTTCTATTTTGTCCACAATTTTTGGGGGATTCCGGTCAAAATTGAATGTAATAAAAATTCAATTGAAACTTAGAAAAAATACAACAATTACAAATTAATCTAATATCAGGATAAGCTGCAAAATAAAACTGTTCATAAAAAAACTGTTCTTTTTTACGTAACAAGAATTTTTTAAATCCTTTTTTATCATGTCCTAACTTTCAGGGTCAACAAAAATCCAAAAAAAAACAGAGCAAATGGCAACCCGGAATTATAGCCATAAAGCACAAAGTCATGGCTTTCCAGTGCACGAACTAATAATAAACAAATTATTATTTATGAAATTGCCTAGAGTTATAGATTTATTTAAATAGAGACCTTCTACAATTTCCAGAATCCTATGAGGTTTATTATAATTGTATTGCCATCCATTCTCTGAACAGGTGTAATAAAATTAACTCATGCGTACATAATTAGCTTCACTATTAAACAATACATCTACAGTGAATACATCCATCAATGCCACTTATATTTGAGAGGCTTTATTTTTTTTACTGTAAGGTACTGTAAGGAAGAAAAAGGTAGCTTCTGAAAGCAGTCCCTTTGTTACCGCCAAAAATTGATACTAAGGGTTGATTCCAGTAAATTATTGAATTGCAGGCGTAGGGCGAAAATGAATGAATTTTCTAACTGATTAGGTTCGATATGAGGGTAATTAGTGTTTCCAGTTTCCAGCCAATAAAGTCCACCAGTTATGGAAAAAGGTAAGAATGTCAGCAACATTATATTCAGATGCACTTTCATATTGCATTTGAGTACGTTTATAAGTTCATTCGTTCAGTCTTTTACAATTTCTAAGATCCTGTTAACGTATAGTCTTTATAGAGAATATTTGGCTTCGTTGAAGTTGAAATTCGTTTGTTTGTTTATTTATATTCCACGTATATTTGTATAACGCAGGAGCCTAATTGCAATCGATTCTACAACCAAACTCGGATTTACAAAGTAATTTATTTTCGGAAATATCCCAAATTTAATAAAATCCAAAAATTTTATTGTTCTAGTGTTAAACATTTCCCTGGTGGTTGGTTGGAATGGCAACAACAACATTGATTGATTGATCACTGTTTCTTGTCGGCTAGTTTCGAATTGATCATCTCCCTAAATTGACCCAATATACGATTCTCGCGTTTCTGGCGTTCTTCTTTACTGAACATAGCCAATGCCCGTTTCTCATCCGCCGAATAGATCTGGTTCTCCTTGCGGATACGTACGGCTTCCATGCGACGATGTCGCGAACCCGACATCACATAACCGACCGATTCAAATGAGGCGATCTCATCGGACGTCAAACCGATTTCACCACGTCGCGGTATACGTTTACCTTCCGCCACGTACGCGGCCATTGCAGCACCCTCGCCGGGCAACAGAGCCTTACCCATTTCTTTGTGCGTCAAGGTGGCATGCAGTTTCGCCGGCAACGGCCCAACCACCTCGTCATCATCATTGTCCGATTGTGTGTCACGATCGTTCCTGCTGCTACCTGAAATTTTTGCTCTTATAATTGATTTGTGATAATGATTAAGACAGCGATTTACTCGGCTTCTCGATCCAAGTCTCTTCATCGTCTTCAGACGATGAAGAAGCACTCTCACTTGACGCCTTCTTGCGCCGCTTTTTCTTCTTCCTCTTCTTCTCTTTGTGCTCCTTCTTACGTTTATGGCTCTTTTTCTTGTTCTTCTTTCGCTTCAATTTCTTCTCGTTATTGATCGTCTTCGTCACATCTTCAATATCCGATTGGGACTCTTCACGGTCCGGTGATTTGTTCCAAATCGTTGAACAATCACGCATACCGATCAGTTCGCGTTCATGACGACGGTTCTCCCAGAATTCGTCTTCGTCGTGTTGGGGGCACATCGCCGGATTTATCCAGAAAACAACAATATAACCTTACTTTTCAACATTTGACAACCGAACGAATCCATCTCTGTCTAATGCTCGTAATAGAAAAGGATAGGGAATGTTGGACCAATCAGAATTCGAATATAAACATAACCTTACTTTTCAACATTTGACAACCAAACGAATCCATCTCTTTCTAATCATCATAATAGAAAAGGATAGGGTATGTTGGACCAATCAGAATTCGGCGGCAAATTTAAATTTGATTATTATGAGAAATTTATTTTTAACAAAAGATTCAACTAGATTAAATTATAATTACGATTAATTGACAGGTCTATCTTCGAGATACTTTTCAGCTTCCTGTCGATTCATACCGTGCGTCTCAATAAATATCAACAAACACAATTCAGGCAATAACACTTTGAGAAAATAATTAATCAGTCTATCACTGGAATCGAATGCTTTGTGAAATAAATCGAGCATGTGCAGTTTTTGTTCTTGATTAAACACAATAATACTATCCGCATTGGGGATTAAGGCATGCCTTTTGTTTCCATAGAATTGTTGGTGTCTCTGGCTGACTATTTCACCATGTAAAATACCGTCCAACACCATCTTGTGTTGTTCGAAACTTTGCTCGATTTGTTGCAGCGTTAAATGTTCACAATCCAACAACGTTTGTCGTTGCTCTTTCTTCGATTTCTTATCCACCAAATTGTACGTCAATTCCTCGGCGAGTCCTTGTAATTTCACCAAATCGTTCACCTTCTTCTCGTACTCTTCAAGTTTCTTGAAATCGTCCAAAACGTCTTCGTATTTCGGCAAAACAACACCGTACCGTTCAAACGATTTCGAACGGTGTAATTTGTTCGATGCAGCATTCTCGTTGGGTGTCTTTGATGTTGTAGGTTTTGTCGATTGTGGTTGGGTGCAAGTGGATTTTTTTGTTAATTTCAATTGTCCATATGTTTTCGTTTTTGGTGATGTCGATCTAGTTGCTGTGGTCGAATTCGAGATTGGAACTTTTATTGCACGATTTCGTAACAATTTCTTGTATTTCAGACGAGTTTCCATGATTTTAACGAAAACTGAAAGACTTTCACACATGCAGAACAGTCAACACAGATTGCCCCAATTTTCAAATATTCGAGGTTATGTCAACAAAAAAACAAAATATAAACCAAGCTACAACTATAATTAATATTAAAGATACTGATGACTAATGCTACAGAACGAGATGGAACATATAACGTTTGTTGTAATTCAAATCGTACATGTCTGTTGATATTTATATAGAAAGAGATAAATAGATGTAACTACAATAGAGGTGATAAAGATAGAAGAATAAGCGACATGCGTAGTAGGCGGTCGACAAAATGTGCCCTAACCTCAAATCTTGTTGGATCGTCCAACACCGCTAACCCCCTTTAAAATGGACTATTTTTTCCATGATTTTAACGACAATTGAAAGACTTTCACACATGTAGAACGATCAACACAAATTGCCCCAATTTTTAAATATTTGAGATTACGTTAACAAAAAAACAAAATATAAACTAATTATATTATTATTATATTGTTTTGAAAGTCTCTCTCCCACCGATAAACAATCCAAACTAAAAAAAATAGCAATTTATTGCTACACTCAAATACGCAATCGCGTACTGTGTTAAGTCGACTTAACACCTTCTGCACTTCCTAATATCCTGCTAACCTAAGTCATTATTGACGATATTTTCGACTTGTTGGAACAACAAATCTGATAAAATATGCATCTGTTATGGTTTCTTATTACAGTCATAAAATAAACAGGTAGAGTAAATAATAATATAAAGAAAACATTGAGTCTTATTTGAAATTAGATGGAATGTAATGTTGGTCGTCGACCGCAAGGCACGTGGTTTTATACTGCGTATCAAAATATCTTTATCATGGTGACCTCTGTTTTATCATTCAAGGAACAAGACACAACAATGTTAGTTAAGATTAGTAAAGTCACATCAGCAACTGATGAAATCTTTTATAAATATGGCAAGGTGGAAAGTAGCTGTAACCATCTAATTCTTCGTCAATGTCTATTTTAAGCCTAGAAAAACCAGATATTTACATGAGATTTGCATTTTTTAGATGTCTTTTTTGAAGTTATTTCGCCTCGTGCCTAGCAAAATTTTAGAGCATCTGAAAATTTTGGTCTCTGATACTTGGAGTTTTCAAGCAACAATCTGTATAGATCTGGCAGAGCCACAACCAATAGAGCCCCTAGAAAAAACTTTGGAGCTTCTCGATACACATCGTGAACGAACTTACGATAAAGACATAAAGAACACCCCAAGCATAAACATTGTTAACGGAATAACGATAATGTCCTTTAAACTTGTCGAGTCCAGGCTTTACACCAGGGAATTGTTCCTGTGTCTGTTTGCTATTGTATCATTCGGAAATATTGACAGTCATTCTGTTCAGAAATTGTATTCCACGTGATTTCAACCAAATTTAGAAGCATATAAATTAATGATTAATTTGTGAAAAACGAGATAATTAGCAATTCAAATTAGCCAGAATTAATGGATATATTCATGACAGTGGGAAATGTTCCACCGGTGACTCAAGTATTTTTCCACCTGTCATTGTAATGAATATTTTTGGAATTTTTTGGTCAAGGCAAGAAAATTTATAACTGTTGTGCCAGTGTACAAAATCATATTTGGCACTCGTGGGAGTTATTTTTAAAACGCTAAGAGCTGGTACAACAGAATTTCCTTTTCAGCATATCGAAATCATAGAGATTCAGATTTTATTTTGGAAAATAACACGATAGCCTGTTGGTCCTATGTAGATACTTTATACCAGTGATTTTGAAAATTATGCCACCACCAGCACATGTAAACATACATAAACTATTTCCTTGTTTATTCACTCGAAATCCTTCTACAGTTTCTAGCATCCTATTAATGTACAGTTTTTACCGACAACACTTGGATTCGTTTGGATGCCGTAAAGTTTTTTTTTTCTAATCAGCCGTTCGATGGAGTCTTTTTTAACAATCAATTTTATGTTTAAATTGGGAAAAACTATTATGTTTTATTGTTATGTTAGGACAAAACATTGCATAAGAGGTGGACATATTTTGGTACTTTTTGCCTTCAGAATAATTCTGGTGTTGTATAAAAATTAGTAAGTGCATTCCAGTATTGTTAAGTTAGTTCCCTTTGAACTAAAGCTTATTCTTTTCGAAAAATGCACTGTTTATAGATAAGCGCATCAAAATTTATATGATCTGTTAAACCCCTTGCCTTTGCAAGTCTGGCACCTGCATTATTTCCCTTTGTAAAGAATTAATTTGAAAGGCAACAATCGGCGCCACAACATTAAGCTTGTTAGTTGTATATTCATTGTCCTAAAACTTATAAGCTCCTGTTAACAGAAAGCCTTTGTAGAGAATATTTTAAGAACTAACAAGTCGGAACCAGGCTAAAAGGGGTCGTACCCATGATAAAAAGCAAAACAGAAACGTCAATTTTCTAAAATTCTAGATTGCTCCCCAAGATTTAGCAAAAAAGGTCACCAACATGTCTCATGAAATATCTACAGATTATATGAAATTTAAGTGTGCTCTCAGTAAGCATGAAAAACAATAAAAATGTACAATATGGCGGCAAACCAGCAATATCTACAACTGAATCCTTTGCCAAAGAACTGGTCCCAAAAGGAGTTGTGGGGTAAGATCAAAGGAAAAAAGGCAAAGTTGTTACGAATTGGCAGAGGATTGATAGCATTTTCGCGTTTCCATAGTCGAAGGTTCAAAGTAAATGTGGATTTCCTCGGTTGGTCTCTGGAATAGGTTGTATGCTTTTCATTTCAATCAAAGCAGTTGATTTTTAGTGTTCAGAACTTTTGTTGACTCTTTTACTGTGCTTCGGTTAATGCAACATGGAATTGAGTCTAAGTTAAAGGAATTACGCGTTTTCTTAGACATCTTTTTTTAGGCGGAGGGGAAATGCTATTACGCATCCCCAGGTATGGTTATGCCCGCCCGAGGGAGTGTGGGACTCAAGGACTCTCAGGGACCTCCCATATAAACTAAAACCCCTCCTTTCTTCCAACACCATCACCGGAACCATTGGACACATCTCTCCCGTGACGGTGCTATGCCTTCCTGTTCCTTATTGCTCATTGCTCATTCTCCTCAGTAGTCTTAATTTTATTATCATTAGAACGGAGCATCACCTCTTTTAGATTGTTTTCATCAATTTTCTGTCTTGTTTCGCGCTCTAAAGTTTGGCGTTGCACTTTTTCTTAGACATCTACAGATACGAATGCAGCATTTTCTCAACACTTCTTTCTTCCGGATGCAGCCTGTAGATAGAAAAGGCTTGATAAAACCTTTGCTGTTTTCTCTCTAAAATTTTCACATCTATTGCATTAACCTTAACTTCCCAAAAAAGCTAACGAAAAGCACTCTCTTGAAGTGTTTTTATCTCTACTATCTTATTATTGTAAAGACTTTATTGACGATATTTCGCTTCATTTGAACGCCATAAAATTTATTATATACAACCGTACTAATCAACTTCGATATGCTTCTACTTAACAATGGAACTTAAATTTAATGTATTTTTAATTGACGAATATAGATATCAAAAATTTTACCAACTAACTTATCTGTGGTTATAAGAGTATCCTAGCCGAAAAAATAGTGAAAGCAGATACGTTTCGGGCCTCGTAGCACACTGTAAAATTTTTCCCTACTAAAATCAAATACTTTTGGAGGCGTCTGGTGAGTACTTCATTCTTTTTCCCGATATCTGACCCAAAAACATGGTCTACGATATTTTGGGTGTTTAGGATACCGCTTAGCTAACGTTTCTATCCTACCTCCCAACGTTTTCCAATTAACTAATTTTCTAATAAGCTGGGAATTTACTCGTTTCGGGAAAAAATATTGGCAAAATTCATCAAATTTAAGAAATTCGCCAACATGGCAACGCTGCAATTCGCATACTTAAAAGGCGCGTTATTTGAAATTTCTACAATATAATCGGGCTAAATTAAAGACAAAATATATAAAATAAATGAATTAAAATTTAATAAATTCGCTTACTTATCAATACATATCTTTATTGTAATATAATGTATACGACAAATTGTGTATTCAATTCGAATAATAATAAATCTTTCTATTATGAAAACAATTGTGTAATTTATATTAAACTGAAAGCACAATTAAAATTGATTTAAAAAGAACGCTACAACACCTCTAATCTGAAATTAAAATCAACAAAGATACGGCTGAGTAAGAATAAATACGATAAAACGAAACGGAACTCTACTTACAACTTCATAAATTATCTGGAGAAACGTAAATGTAATTCAACAGATTTCGATATATTTAAAATATTTTTTTTTTTACATAATATTATTTCATTTTTCGTGTTAACACTGTTTACAAGCATTAAAAATAATAATGATGCCAACAATTTGAGACGCGGTAACAGATATATACAAACATTCATTTAGAATACCTGGACAGGCTTCGTATGATTATTCTGTTTGAATTTTTCTCTTAATTGCACAATCAATAATTCTATTTACCTTTTTTTTTCCTCTATAAATATCGTTAGAAAACATAACAATCATAATTAAAAATAGTTCACTAATTAAAGCAAACTGTGATACGGTATTTTCATTCGAAAAAAAAAATACGTAATTTCTCCATTTTTACAACATTTACAAGTCCTAAACTCGGTTTACTGATGATTATACGAATAATTTGCACAATTGTTTCAGGTTTTTTTTTAGATTGATTCGATTTTTTCTTCGCAAAATCTCATTTCTTCTCAAATTTCGAATAGACTCGACAATAAATTATACAAAAACTAGTGTTAAAAATACATCGCATCAATTATATTTATATATGTATATATATATATATATATATATATATATATATATATATATATATATATATATATATATAATGTCAAGTGTAAATATATAGGTGTACACAAATTTACAATAATTGCACTACTTCAACAATTGACTTTTAATAACTGTTCTACGAAAGAGTCTAGAAGTCAACGTTGCAACGTTTTATTACTTTACTATCCACAATTTCGTGAAATCACATACAATATATAATAATCATAATAATTAATAATATTAATGATAATAATAATAATAATAATAATAATAATAAACCATAATATTTAACACTATTTTAAATAATTACGATATCTCTTTACTATATCAACTCTTTTTTTTAACTTCACTAACCATTATTTCCAGTTAATTTAACGATAATATAAGAATAGGAAGACAGCACATTATTGCACAATCCTAGCTAACTATTTGTTGATACATTTATAGGTTCAGCTGGTGTAACTGGACTATTTTGACTATTTGCACTATGTGGTGTATGACTATTATGTGAGAACATTTTTTGTCGTACTTCACGTATTTTTAATTGTAAACTAGCCTTATTTGGGAATATATCAGAATGTTGAGCTTGAAAATTTGATGTTGCTTGTGTTGATGGAAATATTGTATGTTCACGGAATAATTCCATAACTAATTGTCGACGTTGTTCTAATATTTTACGATGACCTTTTTCTGATTCTCTAGTACCTGGTGTACGTGGTGTACGCGGTGATGTGCCTTCTCCCATATCACTAAATTCTAACAAATAAAACAAAACAAATTAATTATGTATTATTAAACACTAAATCAGCGACGAATATGATGAATACTCAAAGATTGTTGTTGTCTTATCAGTGGCGTAGCGAGGGGATCTATCATGCTCCGGGCGCCATTCTCAAAAGGTGCCAAATTTTGCACAAGCTCTGAAAAATTTATTTTCAAAAAGTCTAACTTCAGATTGTATTCCTGATTGCCAGGGAAAATCTAGTTTTTTTTTTTATATAAATGTAATTAGGTAGGGACTATTCGTCATATACTGCGTTCACTGTCGGTAGGGACACTTGCATGGTCAACGTTTGTTGTGGCGATAAATGGAGAGAATACTCCCGTCCCCCACGCACTTCTGCACTTACGTGATCAGCACGGACTTTACTACATGTTATAATTGTATACAATATGTGTTTTTGATGGAGAAAAGGGGGCGCCAATAAAGTGTTCTACACCGAGCGCCAGTTATATTTGCTACGCCACTGTGTCTTACTGATAAAGAAGACAAAACTACTGCCAATAAGTGGAAACTCCCGATTTTCATGATTTTTGGTATATAAGTAGAAGAAACGATTATAAGGGACGTGTATTTTTTTATTCGTGCCCATACTCAAATTTAAGGAAAAAAATGGGGGTTGAATTTCACGTTGCAAAATTAGTTTTTCCAAAATATCTCCAAAATGGCTAATGATTTTTCAAGGATTTAAAAACTGAATTATTGTTGCTTTTAAGGGCTATCAAATGGTGAAAACCGATTTTCGATATCTGTCTTGGGGTTGGAGCTATAATCAATAATATGCTTTTATTTCTTTTTTACCCCTTTCAGCTCTACAATTAACCCTATCAAGATGATATTTTGTATACAAGCAGCAAACTGAAAAATAAAACTTACCTGTTTATGCATTTTTTGATAGTTCCAATAATTGAGAGTGTAATGCTTATGAAGGGTTGTAAGTTTGGGGTTGAATTGTAAGAAGATTTATTGTCACAAAATGTTAATTTGCCACTTATGTTCTGTGACTAACCCTTATGAAAAAATAGGGGTTGTTTTTGAAAAAAATCTCATTTATAATTTTTACATAATCGTTTCCTCTACCTATGTACCAAAAAATCATGAAAATCGGAAGTTTCCACTTCACGTACTTTTCTTGTTAGTAATCCGTGTGAAGACCCGTCTGGGGATGGTAGCGTTAGAGACGATAAAGTGAAAAGAGTAGATTGCGAAATTAGATTAACCCGACCAGTCCAGATTAATCAAAGTACTACTGCAATAATCAATTGACGAAAAGACTGATAAAAAAGCATGACTGCGTGGAGATTTGCAAACGAGAGTAAATATGCAAAGTTCCTAGTTTTTATTCATAAAATACTGATTTGCTCCAGTTTTTATTTTTCAATTTAAATGATATTTACATATACAGGGTGTTTTTTCTAAATGTGAATAATCCCCAAGTATTTATTTATTTAAGAAAGTGATCGCACGACATACCACTTGATCATGTCTCATTGATAAAGAAAAAAAAACTACTAAGTCGGCAGCCATATTTAAAAAAAAACACCCGGTAGCTAAGTATTGATTTGTGGCACCTCGAAGCTTTTACGGTGACACAGAGGGAAGTTCGTTTGTATTTTGGGTTGCATATAAAGGCACTATTTATTGTTATTTTCTTTAAAACAACTCGCATTTGAGATTTGAACTTTTGAGGTCTAAGATAGTAGAAAAATTACTAAAAATTAAGAGCTTGCCAAGACAACAACATCGCATTAGTCACGGACAAATCAACAACCTTACCTCTAACATTATCAATATTGAAATCGGGCCCGAAGAACATCAAACCTTTACCAGACGGTGTCGGTTTCGATGTTGATTGTGGCGTTTCAACTTCACTTTCTTCATCAATTGATGAACGATGTGCTGTTGTTACATTACGTTTTTTATTATAAGCAAATAGACCAGGACTTGAAGCCGATATAGCACTGGGCGATTGACATTCTTCCGGTTTAAATTGTGGTAAAGATGAGAATTTCTTTTCAAAATTAACTTGTTCCAAAACCCTATTAATTAATCAACAACAAAAAAAACGATAAATATTAATTAATTACAAAACAAAACAATCAAACCTATCCATTCCATCTTCGATATTACGTTTAAAGAAGCTCTTTTTTGTTATAGGCGAAACAATAGAAGTATCGCTTTGATTATCACTAGTATTCAGGGGTGGAAGTGGTGGTGCAATCTCTCCACTTTGTTGATTATTTGTGGAAAGTGATGCTAGAATTTCAATTACTTTAACAAAAAAAAATATAAATGACTAAAATAATTTTAATTACCACCCATATTTTGACGCAATTGTAACGGTGCTTTGCCTAATTGTGCTGGTGTGGGTGCCAATTTAAATTCTTTTTTATTACCATCTGGTAGTACTGATTCATGTGAATCATTCAAACGTGATTCTCTCTCTTTTATCTCGTTATTTTCAGTGATATTTTGATTTATTGTTGAATGTGTTGCTGGTGTTGTTGTGGTTGTTGTTGTAGCCGTTGATGATGTTATTGTTGATTGATTTGTATCATTTGTAATTTGTCCAATTTTATTAATTGATTGACTAACAATAACTGATTGTGTTGCATTTTTCGGTACTAATTGTAATGGTAAATTACGACAATTTGAATCGGATACAGGCACTGTAAATGGTGGTGGCATATAAACATATTGTACATCAGATGGTGTTGATGCAACAACAACAACAGGTTGTGAACGTTCATTATCATTTGATAAACATAATGTTGATTGTCCAGTTAAAATAGCAACAGTTACTGGTTGTGTTTGAAATTGATTATTTTGATGGCTATCACTCATTTGTATTATTGATGTTTGTTTTATTTGGGGCTTTAATATTGTTAATGTTTGACTTGATTTTGTTGTAATTGTTGTTGTTGGTATATCATTACTTGTTGGCCACTGTTGTGTATCATTATTATTTTTAACATTTATCGAATTATTGCATTGATTATCATTATCAAATGTTGTATTCGTCCAATTATCACTAACATCATTTGTATCATTTTTGAGATCGGTTTTAATTATTTTCGGTGATATTGGCATTGTTTTAAAGGCGCCACCGGTTGGTTGAAAACCAGTTACACCAGATGGATTAACTGGTGAATAATGAAAACTTAACGTACTTGATGTAGGTGCTGGACTATATTTGGCAGTTGTTTCATTTGTAGGCATAATTGCTTTTATCGGTTTTGGTCTACATGTTATTTCATTACAATTTTTATTTGTTGATGTGACTGGACTAAAACGTTGTTGTACAAATGAACGATTCTCATTTGTTTGTTCAATATCACTTTGAGATTCTGAATCTGAATCGGTTACTTTTTCTTTACATTTCAAATCAATTTCAACACTATTTGGTTCTTCACAAATAACCATTTGATCATCATCTGATACATCACCGGATGTTTCTTGGGATTGTTGACGTTGTGGTGTTGTTTCATTTACTAATGGTGGTGGTGAATGACTTTGTGGACTTGTTGGTAATTCACCAACTTCACCACTATCACCAGTTGAACTTAATTTACTACGTACAGAACCAGATGATGATTTTCGTCTATCTTTATTACACCATTTCCATTCGGGATGTGCTTTAAAATGTGCCTCTTTCACTTCTGATGCTAATTCATGATATTTCTTTTTTTCTTCATTACCTAATGCATACCACCATTCACCGAGTATTTTCGATACTGTACGATTATCCTGATTTGGATGTCTTTGATGTACCAAAGCTCTATGTCTTTTTGAAAATATCATAAATGCATTCATCGGTCGACGAATACGATCCTTTCCCTATAAACATAATTAATAGTATCTCTAATTATATTATTAAAAAAAAAAAATTACTTTAACCATATTAGAATCTTTTGTATTGCTTTGTAACGAACTAAGCGATTGTGTACGACGTTTATTTGTTGTATTATCATTAACAATTGTTTGTGCTGGTTCACTTTCGAATACATCATCATCTTCTTCAGCCGGTACTGGCATTTGTTCACAATCACCATCATCATCTGGTAAATCAACAATTGGTGCTGATGGTGTTGTTACTGGTGGTGCTGATAATGGTGGTGATAATTCTGATGGTGGTGGTGACTGTGGTTCAGGACATGCTGTTAATATTGGTACTAAAGAATGCCATGGTATTACAAATGCTGATTGTGAATTTGTTGATAATTTTGTTTGTGTTATTAATGGTTTTACTTGATTTTGTCCAATTGTTGTATTATTATGTGTTTGTAATGGTATACGTGTTGTTGTTGTGGTTGTTGTTGTTGTTTGGGATTGTATCGATGGACCATGTTGGATTACATGATCTTTATGATTCATTGTATTCGTTACTAAAAATTATAAATTAATCAAAGATTCTCAAGAGTTAACCTGAATTTTCTACAACATACTGTTGGAGAATAGATGAATAATTTAAGAAAAAATCTGTTGCACTCGTTTCCCATGGTAATAAACGAAAATTTACTGGAAAACTTTTTAAGTTATCCTACAAATACGTGAAAATGTTTGACTCAATTTAAATCGATTTTTCGACTTTCTACTCTATTTTTTAATAGCTGGATAGGCATGAGAAATCTGCCCCAGATTTTTAAAAAAGGCATTTCCTGAAAATTTCAGCTTTGAAACTCAAAGGGCTATGACATAATTCAAACAAACGTGATTTCGGTATTTATTTTTTTATGACTGTTCTACTGAATATTTTTCAGTGAAACAGTTTTTTTTGTAAAAACTACCACTTAGTCTCACTGAAAACATTTTTTTTTTCAAAATTTCTAAGTCTTTTTTTAATAATATTATAAAAATGTTCGTGCCGGGTGCCACAGAAAACTCCTCTCTTACTCTTGTTTACACAATAGCTTTTTCAATTTGTTCCATTTGGTGTAACATTATCTTCTATGATTCACTATTTATGTACTAGCAAAATATGTTTTTTATTTATAAATATAATAAAAAATATGACACAACTTTTCCGTACTATTGAAAATAATTATTCTGTGTAAATATAATTTAAACAAAAAAGATCAAATTCTAATTTCTCTCAATTTGATTTCCATTTTTTTTTTAATTATTCAAATAAAGCGCTGATAAATGAAGAAAATGTGAGAGCGTCAGCGCCATCTGTAAGGGTTTTATTAGAAATTTTTATATATGTCGTTGGCGTATTATAAAATCCGTCATGTAGAAAATGACTAGGCAGATCGCAAAACGGTGCATATTTTGAAGTCTTTTATTGCCTGAAATGTTCAGATATTTTACAACCAAGGGTTTGACCTGACAAAGAACTAACCTTAGCTAAACAGTAGGACAGCCGGGAAGACGAAAACAGTCAGGAACTACAAAAAAAAGCCCCTGTTAAAACGACAAGACTTATGCAGTTTTCTAGATGACGAATTTTACAATATGCCGCATACGATGTTCTAATGTAGCGGTTTCCAAACTGAGAGCAAGCCCCCCTGTGGGGGCGTACAAGATTTACCAGGGAGGCGCAGGTTAATTGCAAATATCGTCGTTGTTCCGATAAATTCATGGTTTTTAGAATAAGCGCTTGAACATTATTTTTTTGACTATGTTGCACCAAATAGATCAAGTTGAAAATTTTACCATATAGAGAATGGTAAGCAAGGTGTTTTCTGTAAAAATTTCGTGAGTAACACCCGACAGGAACATATTTAAAAATAAAGACAAAATTTTCATATTTTTTTTAAAGAAAAGGGGACTGTTAGGATTTTAAATAATTTTTTTCCAGTGATTAAGAGGTAGTTTCTACCAAAAAAAGTTTCACTGAAAAATATTCAGTAAAATAGTTATAAAAAATAAATACCGAAATCACATTTCTTTGAATTATGTCATAGCCCTTTGGGTTTGAAAAGTGAAATTTTCAGGAAATGTCTTTTTTTTAATTATCAAACGATCAACCATAAGGATTTTTTTTAATCTCTAGGGGCAGATTTTATATGCTTATCCTGCTATACCATTAATATCAGTTTAGGCGATAGTGCGCTCGTTCTTGGCATGGACTCCTTTTTGCAAGATTCGCAACCATTTCCAGAAATTTTTATAAAAAATACCTGGAAAAGTTATTGAGAAACGATGCCAAAAACCAATTTAATTTACATCTCCTGTCTTTTCGGAAAAACTAAACGATTTTTCTAATAAATTTTCATTCGAGATTATAACTACTACTACTACTTACTAGGGTGGTCGTTAAAAATTATTTTTTGTCAGCCGCCCTAAAGAAACGTTCCTTTTGATGAAAAAATACGGGGGAATTTTTTTCTTTTTTTTTGGACAAGAACACGTGCCGCACGCCCTTTGAAGATTATTTCTTCATAAAATCACAGTTTTTTCAAAATATCTCTTAAAGTAGACGGATTTGAGAAAAAATCATTGAAAGCAATTTCATAGAAATATAATTCTCTACAAAAAAGGTCTCTTTTGATTTTTTCATAAAGTTCATATTTATGGAGATATTTTCAATAATGAACTCAATAACTTCATAAAATCAAAATTTTCAGACATATAAAAGTATTTTTTTCTTAAATAAAAACCATTTGGTAACTTACGTCACATTTACAATTAATTTAATCGTTTTTATTTCCGAAAAAAATATGTTTATACGTCCGAAAATTTTGATTTTATGGAGTTATTAAGTCGATTATTGAAAATATCTCCATAAATATAAAGTTTCTGAAAAAATCAAATGAGACCTTTTTTGTGGGGGATTTTATTTCCTATCAAATTGCTTCAATGATTTTTTCTCAAATCCGTCTACTTTAAGAGATATTTTGAAAAAACTGTGATTTTATGAAGAAATAATCTTCAAAGGGCTTGCGGCACGTGTTCTTGTTGTCCAAAAAAAAGAAAAAAATTCCACCGTATTTTCTCATCAAAAGGAAGGTTTTTTTGAGGCGGCTGAAAAAATTTAATTTTTAACGACCACCCTACTCATTACCAATCTAAACGGATGCAAGTTTTCCCCTTAAAGCAATCAATCCTTTATAGAATAAAAAAAATAAAAGGCCAACGGTGTGCACAACTCAACAACATACGTCGTAGAAAACTCAGGTTGATCCTTAATTTCAAACAAAATACCTTGTTCTGTCTTAACAATAACCGGTTGATTTGTTTGTTGTACAGTACTAATATTACCACTTGGTATAACTTTTTTCAAAACTGATTGTGTTGCTGATGGTAATACGGGTAATAATTGAGTTGGATTTACAATAACCGGTAATAATCCCGGATTATTATTATTCGACTGAACAATACCAACTTCAGTGGAATGTGTATTAGTAATATTACCATTATTATTTGATGTAATATGTAATGTTGGCGTTTGTAATAAATGATCGCTTTGAATAACCTAAATAAAATTGATTTTAATAATTAAATAAAATATTTTTATCAAATAATTACTTGTCGTTGAAATGACTTCGTCTCTTTAATATCATTTTCGACCTCATTTTTCACAACCATTACGTTTTTATCATGCGGCTGTGACATCACATAAACTGTACCTATAAAATGAAAAACAGTCAATTTTTCTAATTATTGATATTCCACGTAATTAATTCATCCAATAAAATTTCACTTTATTTCGTGCAGTCACTCGATTTTAATTGAATGACTGTAATAATAAAATCAATACTCACCAGACTGAATTTGTGATGTATCATTTCCAATATTCTGACTAATAGAACTAGTTAGGGCATGTTGTAATATAACGCTTTGTTGTTCTGTTACATTATTACCCCATTGTCGTGGATTTGGTGATACACGTATAACACTAGGTACACCACCTTGTACAGGTCGAACTGATTCAGGCCTTCAAGTTAAATATTTTAAAAAATAATAATTATACGAACAAAAAAAAGTAATTATTTACCGAATAAGGGGTTGATTATAGGAGGCATGATAACCCGGCGGTCCTGGAGAATTACGTTTTTGTAAGCCATGTGATGGACTGATGATTGGCATGAAAACATTCTGTCTTGGACCGACTGTTATAGGTGATTGCATATTGTGTGGTGATGAGCCTTGATGATTCGGCGAGAAGGCCGGTGTAGCCGATCGTGAACCGCCCAAAGAAACTAAATCGAATTTATTATTGTATCATTTGTGTTGGGACTCAACATGAATTGTCTGCCGTTGACTTTTTTCATAAAGAATTGAATATTTTAGTCTTTTTGTATTCAATAATCATGAGCTTATAATGCAAATCGATTGGACAGCTAATTTATTGATTAAATTCTGTCCCAATTTAAATCCATTTTATCGAGTTTTCTTGAAAATGGAAGCCAATCTTGCAAAAAGACATGAGACACACTATCGATTTGCTGACATAAATATCGTGCAATTATGTTAATAAACAAATGAGAAAGACAAAAGAGTCCGAGTTTTCCAACAAATTTTCATTGAGATTACGACTTTTTGTTAAAATATTCAATCCTTTGTTAATAAAATAAAAAATTCAACGTTGCCTTAAAATGACTCACCAAGCATATTGGCAGCTTCGGTTTCTTCTTGATCGAAACGTCGAAATCTCTTATCACAATTCGGTGATGTTTCTGAATCACGTGATGTATCCTCACCATCACCTTTACTATTTGAACGTGGGAATGTTGGACCACTACGTAAACTATTACCTTTTAAACTTAAATGTCTTGAACAATAACCGCGACGTTGTGATTCCTTTTGGCAACCATCTTTTGAACATAAACGTCTCCATTGTTTACCATTGAATTTTTTACGTATACCATTTGGATTTGATACAACATCACCTTTTTTATATTTATGTGGTGTGGCTGCTTGACTTCTTGGTGTTGTTGGTTGAGATCTTGGTGTAATACTACTTGATGAACTACCTCTACTATGCATACTACTACGTTTACTACTTCCCGATAATTTCGCATCAACTTCTGTATTAAATATAATATCGCCGCGACGCAATTCATCTTCTTCACTCTCACATAAATCGTCGTAATTACGACCGTTTGGTTGTGGTGTACATACAGATACAGGTGTGTGTAATTGTGGTGGTGATACAGTAGTGATACGATAATAATTTGATGTTGTTAGATTTGTTGTGGTATCATTTATTGTCGTACCAACTGTAGTTGTTGTTGTTGTTGTTGTTGCTGCTGCTGTTGTTGATGCTAATGTTACTGTTATCGGTGTTATCGGTTCTAATAATTCATCATACCACGGTGGTCGTAACAATCTCAAATCAGAACGTTTTACAGTTATTTTAAATTGTTTTTCACCGATTACAGCAACAACAAAACGTACCGGTTGACAATCGGATATATTAAAAACAACACCTTCAACAAACATGCCTTGATTGTGACGGACACAAACACGTGCACCTAATGTTATTTGATTTTTCGATGGACTAGCATCACCAATAACATTATAACAATCATTATCGAATACATTTGTAAAATGTAACAATTTCTCTTCTTTACCGTCCAATGCAACAGTTATCTAAAAATTATAATAATATATAGTTTAAAGAGAACATGTTGACCTTTTAAATCGATAAAAATTTCGTTATTAATTTCAATTAAACTTACATTACATCCGTTCGCTTCACGTATCACACCAGGATAATACCAATCACCTTGTTTAGCTAATACACGATGATCACACCACTCACTGAGATCAACAATATTATTTTGCTTATTATTTGTACATGAATAATCAACGGCAATTGATTGTGGCGGTGCCGGCATAACACTTTGCACTACAGAAACAGGAATGTACGATGCTGTTGTTGTTGTTGCTGTTGCCGTTGTTGTTGTTATTGCTGTTGTTATTATTGTTGTTGTTGATGTTATTGTTGTTGTAGCCGTTGTTGTAGTAGTTGTAGTAGCCGTTGCTGCTGCTGTTGTTGTTGTTGGATTTGTATCTTCTAATTCGGATGGATCAAATTTTCTTTTCTTTGGTAATTTCCTAACACCCATCTCCATATTAGACATAATTACACAATTATTATTATTATTATTGTTATTAATATTAATTTTAATATAATTAACGTTAATTTTAATAATTATGAATATGTCCTGTATGGTTTTTTTGTAACACTGTCACTATATGTGGTATTTGTCATCATTTCTAACTATTTTGATAGTAATTGTTGGGAATTGATGCAAAAATTGACAGCTCCATGGTCCAGTATAATACCACAATAGATCTGTAATTATAAAATTAAATTCCTAATTAATTATAATTAATTAATAATAAAAAAAAATGTATCACTAGTACTCATCACCAGATCAATCCCAATAATGACAATAACAAACATCAAGTGTTTTATGAATGGATGTTATTATAGTACTGCATAGTAAATAAATATTTTGCTGTCATATGGGTAATAATGAGTAAACAATCAATTGATTTTAATTAATTAGAAAATTAATTAAAATCGTATTAAAACCAATAATTATAATAACGACAATATATGTTTGTATTACCTAACTTGTAAATTTTTTTTGTGTTTTTTCTCTATTCCATGGAAAGACCACCAGAGCTTTTCGCGACACCCACAAAACGCAGACACAAAACTCGCCCCCACCCCCCTACGTCCCTCATCTATCTAATACCTACGCGACATACAACTATACAGAGTTCATTCCTCATGCCAATCTTTGGTCATTTCTTTGTCACACTTCTTTGTCATTCACATTAGTATAATATTTGTAACGTATGTCGTATATAAACAATCAACATGCAATTAACCAATCAGAATCAACGTACGTTTGACAGTTATTAAAAAACATTGTTACCAACCATTTCAGTATACAGTAATTGAATAGTCCTAAAAATAACACTAAAAATCAATTTGTGGATTTGTGTGTGTATTTGTGTATATGTGTGGATGTGTAGGCGGTAATTTTTGGAAATTATTAATAATTTATTAAAAAAAAAACCGGGAAATTTACTTTAATTTATATTTGTAATATTTGAGAACACGTAATTATGTTGATAAAAATGCAATTGTATTAAATACTATGTACGATAGCTTTATAAAAAAAAATTAGACCAGTGGCGGAACTACTGTTTTTAAATTTCAAGAAAATTATCATAAATATTTGAATAAAACTGGATATAGATATAGTCGGAATTATAAAATTGGGTTTCTAAGGTCCAATTTATCTTTAGCTACAAAACTTCGACTTAAAATGGCTTTATATTGAATGGGCCTTTTATTACTTGTATATAAGGGTCATTTTACTTTGCCACAGATTTGTCTTCTTTATATTTTTTTAAATGAGCCTTATGTAAAGCTTAAGATCAAGCTTAAGTAAAGAAATTCAGGATGAGTCGGGCCTCAGAACGCTTAAAATAAGCACAGTTACAACCTGGACCAGCGGTTCTTAATCAGTAGTCCACTTACTCCTGAGGGTCTTTAAATTCTCAAACAAAGTAATGATTAACATTGAAAACTTTCAGTCAGATGCTGCTTTAAGTAAATCTTTTTTTGGGACCCTTCAGGGAGACAAATTACCTTATAATCTCTCTCACTCTCTCTATTTTGCAGACTCCGTCTTGTGCTAAATCCCCGAGAATATCTAAGTGGTCTCTATATTTGTGATCTTCTTTCCCTCATTGTCAACAAAACCGTCCACGCTATCAAATGACCTATCAAATAAAATTCAGCTAGCATCTTTTTATTTTATTTAAGGGTATGCAATTTAAGGCTCACAGCTTTCTGGTGTTGAGCAAAAAAGTTGACCCTCGCCTAAAAAAAACTTGGTTAAGAATCCGGATTTTTGAAGGCTCGTGAGAGATTTCCAAATTTGCTCGGATTGATGAATTTTCGAAAACCGGCCGAAATGATGAATGATCAAGCTTTGTAGACGGTTTATTTATAAAATTTCCCATAGCTATTCAACTCTTGATTACAAGTGGTTCTAATATTGTCCCACGTTAGTCAACAACGCTTATCAGAATTTGTCTTAAATAGAGACAATGAATCACCCTATAAGATGTTCCACTTATATGTTGAAATATTTTTACTAAAATAAATAAATCGGTATATAAACGAGATAATATTGGAAAGTTGTAGAAAACTCGAAGGTCAAGTTTTGTAATGACTTTCAGTACTAATTCTGATGAATAATCGAATTTGTCATAGAACTAGCAAAAATTACTTTGAAGCAGTATTTGATGTTATGCAGTAATTAGAAAATTATATTTATTATAGTCAACTTGATTATATGTTGTGGATTACTTATCGCAAAATCGGCACCTTTGAACAGGGCCGGTCCAAGTACCTCTGGCGCTCCTTTCCGGAAACATCTATTACTATCCATCGAAGTTAAAACTACTGCTTTTTTTATAAATTAATAATAGTCAGGGCACTTTAAGAAAAAGGGCTACTTGTAGTATCAAGTATAAGACGCACTAAAAAACGCCACCCTTAAAATTATGTCGCTCCAGTTGGCTGCTGCTTTACTGTGTCCTCATGCCCGCCCTGCTTTTGAAAGCTTGAAAAAAAAATCAAAATTATGGCAATAAAACACCTATTTTTTCTCGCTTGGTATGTCTAGCGGTGAACCAGAGCCGTTGTGGCAGTAGGTGCAACCCTACACAACTACTGCCCTTTATCCGATATAAAAATTTAGGAAATATCGTATACCCCTTCTAATCAGAAACTATTCTCTGCTTTACTTCAACAAGAGGTTATTTTGTCTTGAATAAATTGATTAACCTTTCCAAAGAGCCGGCTTCGGTCGACACTCACGACGCCTCTGTGTGCAACCCTAGATACGTTTTATCATTAAACAATTAATGATAGCAAAATTGATAAGTGATAAAAATAACTGTTTAAGGTTCAACAAATTATCGGTTTCATTTTAACAGTCACATGTAGAAATAGGCAATTTATTATTAGTAACATTGTCGTTGTAGAACCTTTATTATGTAAAATTCTAGAAATCGATAGTTCTCTATTCGTATAAATAAAACCAAATTAAAGGATTGTACAAAGACGAAAAGCGGATTTAATGTGAGACCAGGGCCGGACTTGTGATGTAAAACGGCCCGGGCGTTTAGCAGTTTCAACGGCCTACTGTATTTCATTCTCTAACAAATGGACAGAAAAATTTGAAATTGGGCAAGCCATCCAGGGGGACAGGAAGAATTTGCTTACCGTCCACTGTTAAAATTTGTACATGAGACAAAAAAAGATACCGGCTGATCAGTTTAGACTCGATCACTCGATATGTCAGTCCGGCCTTGCGTGAAACTCATGAAACTTACATTTCAAGTCCCTCTACCAAACGCCTGCTTTATTTCATTTCGATTTTCCTAAAAGAAGAAAAAGACTTGCAACAATTGGCTTCAGACACCCCTAAAGAACGTACACGTTGATTATTGATTAAAATGCCCCTATTAACTTTTATTGAGCTCGCTGAACCTCCATACGGAAATAGAATTCAGACAGTTATAAGACGGTACTTGAAAGAAAGAAGAGAGAGAGAGAGAGAGAGAGATAGGGGGGGAATGGGATAAAGTAATATAAAAAAGATGTTTGATTGCAGAAAAGAGATAGATAGACAAAAGATTGATATCGAATAATTTGAATCTCACAGATGGATAATGTAAGTTCTGTTGTCTTCCGGTCTAAGGTTAAGGATGAATATTTAACCCTTTAATGAAGCTTTAGTTATAAAATAAAAAAAAAGCCCCAGTGGAATTAATTTTTTCAAAAGAACGATAATTTAAAGCTTGTATAGTGGATTCAGGTGCCAGAAGGTTACTAGATTTGACAGACTTATCGTTAAACAAAGTACGTAATCCCAGTATAATAGGAAAGATACATACACAAATAAAGAAATCAATAGATTCAAGCGTACCAACCGAAATCTAGTAACCCTTTGATCCGTGAATACATTATACTATAAATGAGATTAACCTTTAAACAAACATTCTGCAAATAATTCTTCCCAGTAAAATTTGCATAAAATTCGCCCGCTTGTGGAGAGATATGACAACTTCACGTAAAGAAGTATGTAACTGTTTTTTCAACAACAACTGCTGCTCAATAAGAATAAATTATTAAGACTGCTGATTTTTCGAATAGGGCTGCCAAATTTTGCAGTTGCCCTTAAGCTTTTATGAGTTCACCGCATGTAACAAAAAGATCCGGAGTTAGATGTTCCGGTTACGAATTTTTCAATCACAGAGATTCACTGGTCTGTTAGGATTATGGGGATAGAAAAACAGTTGGATTTTTATTAAAGAGTAATCCAGAGTTACAGATTATCTGTATTTCTTTCCCTTTCTTATCTTTAACAGAACTAGCCACAAGCTGCACCTCTGACGCGAGAACTTCTCATTTTGTAGAGTGGTTGGGCAAAAACTTAACATTAATAAATTTAGAGATATAATAAATACAGCGACTAAAGGGTTACTAGATTTGAAAGATGTTGCGCTAAACAAAGTACGTAGTCCCAGAATTGTAAGCGGGGATTTGGACACAAACAAATAAATCCCTAAAAATATCAGTTTATTCAATGTAGGAACCCTTTGGTCGATGAATTTAGTATAGTTTCACGTCTAAATATAGTGTATCCACATTCCGAATGGTTACTAAATTTTAGTTGGTCCATTTGAATCTAGCGACCTGTACTTAAAGTTTATTGGACATATGGATGTAATAGCGCCACGCATATCACCAGATTCGAATCTACCAACTAAAATCTAGTTACTATTTGGTAGATATGTACTATAGAATCGCATAAAATAAGATTTTCGCATTTAAACAAACGCATGCTCATTTATTGAATACGTTCCTGGTAAATGTATATTTGGTTGCATATACACCGGCAATATTAATGCTGCTAATTATATTAATTTTATGCATCACGCACCGTAGTTATTACGCCCACAACCGTATGGACCACACAATCAATTTTTCAATTTCACAGCCTACTGCTGATATAAATTGCATAAATATGTACAATTAACGAAAAAATCCAGTACGCCACTGGATTCGATAATGCATACATATTCTTATCATTTCGGATCATATTTCCATATTTTTACACACGAAAAAAATGTACTAGTATAGTGGGAAAAATGATAATAAAAATAAATAAAAAATTGAATAAATCTAGATAAAACTTTCTCGGGTTCGGTGTATTTCACGGTTCGTTGGGAAGTCAGGCGCACATTATACCGAACAGGTAACAAAATTTATTCTTCTACGTCTGCGCAGAAGGCCACTCCTTGTGTGTTGTTGAGTTGTTAAGTTCGTTATGTTGGTTGTTTAGTTATCTAGTGGTTACAATATATATATATTGACAAAAAAAAACAACAAGAAACATGTTTTTTTATAAATTAAAACAGTGATAATAATTGTATTTTTATTGTTAAATATTATAAATAAAACGTTATCGTTATATTTATAATAAAAATTGATTTCTATTAATCCGTTTGTAATGTATGATAATTGGAGATTTGTTGTTGGTATTCTATTGAGTTCGTATAACCGGCCAGTTAAGAAAAATTATCTTTATCGTGTTAGTCATTGTGTTGCTTAGGTTTGAGAGAGTAGTCCGATGAATAAGTGCCTTGTAAATGCGGAACGTTATTTGGTGATTTAAACCGTGCCTTAAATACAGTTCAACCTCTCTATACACAAACATAGCGAGAGTGTGTGTAATTAAAAAATAATTCAACAAGAAAATCCACAGATAACTGTTGTTTATAATGAAACTAGTGACAGTAAGATAGTTGTAATGTTAATTAAATCTTACAATAAACAAATTAATTAATACCGAAAATCAATTCAAATTCGAATTAAAACGAAACATTAAAATGGGCTTAAAATTTGTGATTTATTTGTGCCTTTATATAAAATTAATAACAGCTCAATTGGACGAGACGAACATCAAAACTAGAGGTAAGAAAAAACAACCCCCTGTTGAATACAACTTGTTGATATTTGCGCCCCGATAGCGGGGCGTCGCCACCTTTGATTACTCATTTCTGGCCCTCGATTAATTCCTGGAAGGAAGATCGATTAGTCATCAATAAAGGGAGAATTTTTGTCTGTTAGAGAATTCGTGACGTCATTATTGAAAAATTTCGAATACCTAACAATTAGACACATGTTATGAATAATTGATTGTTATAAATTTCCGGTAAATTCGTTAGGTTTTTTACGTTATCATCTTATCTTGGTAATAAAGCAAATATAAACGAAATAGGTGTGGTTTTTCATGAGATAAAAGTGTAGTCTTACAAGAAATCTTTTTATATTTATCAACTCATACATATACAGACAATCTTTTGTTTCTTTGTTCAATTATTTTTTTTCCCTATACAGAAATATCCATAGTTTTATTGACATTTTTATCACAAATTCTATTGATAATAACAAAATATGTGGCAACGTTGCATTTAGAGTTTAGTGTACGATTTTTCTTATAATTATTGTTGAAAATTCTCAAATTATGACCTTTAAAATAACAATAACAATATTGCCCCGGTTTTCATTAAAATTTTCATGATTCATACTTTCAATTAATATATTCGGTATTTAATTGAAATAAATCGACCATGGGAATAGCATAATCTAGTGACATGAGAGAAAGGAAATTTCAATTGTTTATTATTGTAAAAATTATGAAAATACAGTAGAAATTCTCTATAATGAAGTAATTTCTATATAAATTATAATTATTTATGATTAATTTCACGTATTACCCAGTCTTATCTTGAATAGTTTCTTATCAGGATGATTTATTTTCGTGATGTTAGCATTAAAATTGCTTCTGTAAACGCAGGGTCGTTACTACTGTCATTTAAGATTTGAAAAAAAAAAACTGAGATTATACAAAATGACTTGTATGTTAGTAAAATAGATAGTAGAAACTTTCCGCCCTTTGGCATTTAATTTACATAAATCATTCCATAATCTTTAACAGAAGAAGCATAGAAATTTTCAAAAAAGACCACTATCAGTTGATCTTAGAGTTCTGAAAAATAATGATTATTAGACACATATCATACCTTTAAGGGTGACATGTACCTAAGGTTCGGTTCATACTCACTTACTAAGCCTTCCTTTCTTAATGTGAAGATATCTAAACTTGATAATTTGAAAGGCTTTTAGCCCTTCATGAGTTACACTGGATCTGTGAAATTCATGAAAATACAAACAACTCTTCAATCACACAGTTTCGGCTTCTGCTACAACACGATCAGAAATTTTTTCAGTACTACTTTTGCATTCACAAATAATATGATTCTCAACTAGAATTGCAGACAAAATTGTACAAATTCCATAGCACCGGCCTTAACTGTTGCAAATTTGACTTTACAAATTGGAAACGAGTAGTAAATCAGTCAAAATAGCAAAAAATAATGAAACCTAAGAAATGTTCTTCTGTAACCGTTTTGCCGAAAAGATTGATCATAATTATTGCACTAGTGAACCAGAGTTTACTACAAAATCTCAGAAAATTTCCTAGCATTTCGTATGATGGCCAAAATATCCAACACTCAGGGGGTAGTGACGAAAAAATTGTCAATTTGAGCTCTAGACTCTCTAGAGTCCTGCTAGTCTTCTATAACACGTTTTTAAACACCACTATTCTAGAAATTTATCGGTCGTGTTATTGGAGGGTTGTAACTATGTTTATATAATAAACCGATAAATAAATCATTCAGTAGTCAAATAATTACGTGTTTTCTATAATTAAAACAATTTGCGGTTTTGAGCAATTCAAACAAGTTCTAAATGACTCAGATTTTAAGAGTCAATCGAGTCTGTTACAAAAAGAGTTGCAATTTTTGTAATTTATCCTACACAATTAACATTCTAATCGAATCCCATAAGAATTGGTATTTCAACTATTCAATTTATTTCAAAGAAATGAAAATTTCAATCGGTAAAGCTATTATGTTTTATAATAAGTTCAATTACATTTGAATCTGATTAAAGTAATGTCATATCGACTTCAAAAAAATTATGCTATAGAAAAGCAATGAGACGCTTATTTGCCATTCGTGCCCACACTCAAATTGTTCTTATAGTTGAGTTTGTAAACATTTCTTCATATCTTTCTGCTTTAATTTTAACTACTCAGAAATGCCATTGAACTCGCCGTATATGCAAAAAATGTCATCAGATAAATATTACTATAGTAGAATCTGTGAAGTAAAGGATGGACTTAACTACTTAAATTTCTCAATTAAACCGAGTTTTTTTGTTTATTTTACAGTAATATTTGGTTATTTGAGAAATGTGATGGTTTTTAATATGAAGTAATTTTACAACTTTAGTCGCTCTCTTATTCGGCCGATTCAGCTATACTTTATGAGTACAAAAACTTATATAAACATTTCTAAAAATTCACTTCAAAGTTGAAATTGATAGTTTGCAAAAACATCGAATTGCCGACACTTTTCGCGTCTAAGTGGCAACTATTTATTTTAACTTCAAAAAATTCTTGAAAAAACTATAATTGTATGGGCTGATTCATAGCAAGATAGGTCTTTATGAGAAAAGAGGTGATTGCACCATTATAAATTTGAGAACAGCACGAATTGCAAATGTGTGGTCCCATAAATAATCTGCAAGAATCATGAGGGTTTAATGAGAATTTGGTATTTCTTTTGCGCAATCTGAGTCACTGAGATGATCTCTTTTTAATAAGATTTACCGGTATTATAAAAATTTCTAAATTCCGGATATTGATGAATCAAAGGTGTTAGTCATTCGGTTTTCACAATATTATTATTATTTTTTTATTACAGATTTATTACATGACAATAATATTGATACAAACAGTTCCAATTTTATAGTATATCATAGGGAAAATCATAAACCAATATTTACAAAATGTGAAGAATATAAACCTGAAGTAAAAGAAGAACAAGTACGTGGTACATTTGTTATACAGGTACGTTAATAGAATTATTTAAAATAAAATTCATTGTTTTATTAATGTATTGAATAATAATTATGAACAAAAATAAAGGTACATGCTGATGATGAAGATGATAAAAATCAAAGAGGTGGCCGTGTTACGTATAGTATTGTACGTAAAGAAGATATAACATCAAAAAATTATTTTCAAATAAATAGTACAACCGGTGAAATTTTTACAAATTTACAATTCGATCGTGATGAACCAACAAGACAAAAAGAATTATATTTAACTGTACAAGCAACAGATGATGGACGTCCACCATTAGCCGATATTTGTACCTTCAAAGTAACTATAACCGATATCAATGATAATCCACCAAGTTTTGATAGAGGGGTAATTAAAAAAAAATCACATAAAATTAAATCAAAATAATTAATTATTATTTTTAACAAATCAACAGGAGCATAGAGCTCATGTTTCCGAAGATACAAAAGTTAATTCAATTGTAATGCGAATTATTGCTTACGATATCGATGAAGGTGATAATTCCAAATTGACTTATAGTTTTGGTAATGATAGTAACGAATTTAATCAATATTTTAAAATTGATAATGAAACTGGTGTTGTTTATTTGAAGAAAGATTTGAAATATGTAAGTCAATTATTATGGAAAATTTTTACGTATTGATTTTATTCAATTTTTGTTTTTATTATTATTATTAATAGAAAGCAGGCACGGAATTCTTATCAGTTATTTATATTCACGATAATGGTATACCACAAAATTCAGTAACTGGTGAAGTGTCTATAATAATTGTTAGTTCCGAAAAACAAGCACCTAGTATTAGTGCTGATAATACAACAATTTCTATACCAGAAGATTGGAATGATTACGAGAAACCTTTAGTGATTGTCCATGGCAAGTATGTATAATTTTTTACTATAAACTATTTAGTTCTTCTCAATAGAATTGATGAGTCAATTGTATCAGTTAGTTTTATAGTCTGTTTCGGGTTATGTGATCTTTTGGCTATAAACTTTGTCATAACTCCTAAATTTTTCGGTGCATGGTAACTAATGGGCGGATATCAGCTCCAAGATGGAGCAAGGCAAATTCTAGTCTCCTGACAAATTCGTATAGAGCGTATTAGCCACAGCCGTTGTACCTGCATAGTCTGTCTTTTCTTGTGAAACGTTCTTCTTTACAAATAGTGTCCGAACATAGAGAAGTAGTAGACTAGTTGAATTTCTATGAAATTCTGGTCGCTCTCTCTCACTCTTTAAAAAGCGTCTCGTCAGGGATAATAAACTGATTCTCCCATAGAAAATTAAAATAAAAATAAAATTATGAACACGTTTTTGTTGATTTGTTCTACGTGTCTTTTCTTATTTTATGTAAATACATGCATTAAAATTAATCTTCGCTAATGGTGCATTTCGAGCGTTTTAAATCTCGCCAAATGACCTTCAGTCCACCCTTTAATGATAACTTATGATTTGGGGGTGTGCAGTGCGTTTTATCATAAGTTTCAGTGAGTCGCAGCAGGCTCAACTTTATGATTGTCTCATTTGTTTTCTCTATCTCATTTCACAGAATCCTCCACAAATCTTCAGATATTGTAACAAATTGCGTAATGATTGATTTACCTATTGCATAAGAATTCAGGAGTGCACTTGTAAAAAAGCATCTGTCACAAGAGAAACGTGCTTTTTCCCAAATTCAGGACATCCGGTTAAATAGGAGAGATGTGGTACTGATTCTATTGTATTTCTATTGTTTGACTTTAATCTTCAAAGTCATTGCGATTACTATACAACGTACTTTTGTTGTTGTTTATATTATTATTATTATTTAATTAGACTTCATTTATCAATGGAACTGAATAAAATTTGTAGAGGAGAATGTGCTATGTATTCGTTTTTTCAAGATTTTTCCAAAAAAAAATGTTCCAACCTCTTACTGAACAAAGTTTCCGGAAAACGGACGGAAATCTAAGCACATAAGAGTGCATTCTTTATAATTGTTGTAAGTTTTATTCAATTTGCTTGATATGCAAAAGCGTAAAACTATAAATCGGATCTACTTAAGCTGTCTCCATTGACTTTCCACTTTTATTTTGGACCAACACATTATAGTTATCATTGATTACAACAGAGACTGTTTGTAAAAGTACTGGACGCTATTTGGAAAATAGTATAACTTTGCAACAATGGAGTGATTATTACGAAGGAAATTCCACCCCAAAAAGTGTCTGTGTTACGAATCCAAACATATCGTTGTGACTTAAGGTGGGGTAATCGACTTGTTAAAGTTATTTTTAATCAAAAAATTACACGTTCCCCTCAAAGTTGAATTAAATTTGTGCACTTTTGTAGCAATACATTTAGAATTATTTAGTTGTTATAGAAATCAATAAACAAATTACAAAAATTGGAAACTTTCTTCCATCACAACTCCAGAATCATCTGATCGAATTTATCATTTTTTTAAAAAGAAATTTAAAAGTTTGATGGTACAGTGGCGTAGCGAGGGAGGTACAAGAGGGTGTACCATAACCCCAAATATTCTCCAACACAAATTTGAAGTGCATTTTAAATCAGTAATGATTGTAACATGGGGGCGCCAGTTATGTTCGTTACGTCACTGTAATCGTATCGCAAAATTGTAATATCGAGTGAAAAATACCAAGAATCGGCAGACGTGTTTGTGACCAATTTTAACTACGAGAACGTCGAAAAAAATACTTTATATAGTTTGGTCTGCTTATTTATATATTTGGTATATAAGCAACACGAGATTTATTTCTTTTTAATAGCCAATGACTTTGAAAATTACTTTACTATACAATCGCATCTCGATATTTCGACCTTAAAGTCGAAAAATTACATCCGGCGACTGACTGACTGTACTAAAGACTTAATCAATTATGTTGAAATATCGTAATAGTATTCTATGATAGTAATTTTAATATTTCTAGATCGAATATCAAAGATCCGGCTGTTGCATTTGAATTAGTTAGAGGTCAAACTGAACAAACAAACAAAGAATTTACATTTCGTCTAAACGAATTAGGAAACAATTCAGCAATGATAAATATAGCATATCATTTAGATTATGAAAGAGTTACTGAATATCGTTTAACTGTTGTTGTTAAAAATAAAGATTTATTAGCTGCATCTGTTGTAATAACAGTTAAAGTTGAAGATGTTAATGATAATATACCAGTATTTATGGATTTATTAAAAGGTAGTGTTGTTGAAAATGATTTTATTGGTGCACAAGCAATGCAAGTACGTGCTATTGATAAAGATGGTACATCACCAAATAATCGTGTTACATATGAATTATTAAGTCCAACAGATTTATTTAAAATAAATAATGAAACTGGTGTTATAACAGCATTAAAAACATTTGATCGTGAAGAAGAAAAATTATATCATGTATTAGTGCGTGCATCAGATGGTGCACCAAGTGCAATATTACGTGATAAAACAAAACCAAATTCAGTTAATCAAACATTCCAAATTAGTATTGAAGATCGTAATGATAATCCACCGAAATTTACAAAGAGCGTTTATATTGTACATAATATATCGGAAAGTTCTGATGTATTAAGGGATGTTATTGAAGTTATTGCTGAAGATAAAGATGATGCATCATTAATTACATATAGTATAATTGAGGGTAATGTTGGTGATGCATTTACAATTGAAGAAACAACCGGACGGATACGTGTTAAAAATAAATTAGATTATGAAAAAATCGAAAGTTATAATTTAACTGTACGTGCATACGATGGTATTTATGATGATACAGCAAAAGTAATCATTTATGTACAAAATGAAAATGATGAACAACCTGTATTTGAAAAATATAATAAAACTATATATGCTAAAGAAGAAGAAATTAGTGATGGTTGTATAATAACATTAAAAGCTTATGATCCTGATATAAAAGATCGTAATGCTGATCAAAGAATTGTTTATAGTGTTGCACAACAACATAAATGGTTTTTAAGTATTACACAAGATGGTTGTGTATCATTAATTACAGTAAGTATAAATTAACACATCATCGGAAATTATGTTAAAATAACAAAATTTTAGCCTCTTGATCGTGATCTACCCTATGGTGCTCCACAATATCAAGGTTATATCCATGCCAACGATAATGATGGCATCACCAGTTCTCTATCAGTTGCAGAACTTAACATCATTTTGATCGATATCAACGACAATGCACCAAAATTAAACATAGTAAGTAATATATCAATATAATAAGAGCTCTTAATAAGCAGGTTCCAATACCAATAATGTCGACATCCCTCAATATTAGGGATGTTTACAAACATATCGTAGAATTTCTCAAATTGCTCTACAATCTCGAATTATTCAGTTAAACATGCGGCGCAGCGAGATTTTGAGAGTCCCGATATTCTCTATTTTTCTTGAGTGTTTTTGCCTTACAAAATCAATTTTTATAATATTCTTACAAAACGGCTTAATAGTTTTTTGTAGTTATATCTATCAAGAGGCCTTATCTATGTCCTTTATTCGTAATATCTCTTAAGGGGGGTCCTCTGGTTTAATAGGTTCAAAAAATCGGTTTTTTTTTGTTGCATAAATTGTTTCCTTAATGTGTCTAGAATGTGGAGGTAAAGTGATTTTTCGATATTCGAAGCCATTATAAAGATACAGCAGTTAGAAGGGACAGGTGTTTGGGGCGTTGAGCGGAGCGCTTGGAGGAGGAGCCTCTTGTTCTCTGTCGGCTCTATACCTGAGACCCTTCTGAACAAATAAATACTTAGGGTTGATGTGGGCAAAACGGGGTACGCCAAAAATTCAGCTCAAAAATGTTTTTCCAATGTATAATACTCAAAAGGTGTTTCTAACATTATTTTAAGTTATCTTTTTTTACTAATTTAATATTTCCTAAAATCTATTTACAATAATCACAATTAAATTCAACATCTTCGTCTGAGACACCCGAACATGTTGCGTGAACCCACTCATTACGATTCTGACATTGTGTCCATGATTTTTATTTATTAACTTAATTTTATTGTAAAAAATTTTCCTTACTTTTTGGAGGGGTACCCCATTTTGCTCGCAAAAAAAATTATGGCAGCTGAAAATTTAATTTATCTACTTTAATTCCATTTAAAAAGAGGAAGATTCAGCAAATTTAAACCCCTGAAAACTTTCTTAAGTACCCCGTTTTAGTTATAACTGTAGGTATTTGAAACTTTAAACGCGTTTTTCTCAAAACCATGTTTTTCAAACTTTCCTCCATCATATCTCAAAAACGGCTTGGCCGATTTACTTCAAATTTCTAGAGTCTACTCAGTGTATTTAGACGCATCGAGTGGACTATTATCATCCCAAAATTTTGAAAATTTCTATTTTTTTTGTATCAAAAAGTTGACAAAAAATACATGAGATTCGGACTTTTCTGTTCAGAAGTCTGTCAAAAATCCAATTTTCAAAATTTTTTGTTTATCGTAGTCCACTCGGTGTATTTAAGTATACAGAATAAAATCCCGCCGGGTTTTTTTGTTTCATTTAAGTCAATCGGCTGATATCATGGAGCAAGTGGGCGTCCATTTTTTTGAGGCGGGTGTCTTCAGACCACTATAACTTTAATTCTACTGAATATTTTTAGCTAAAAATTTAACTGTATAATCTTGAAATATGTAGAAATAATTGGTAAAAAGTTCAAAGTTCTATCTCTTTATTGGTCTTTACAAAAAAATCCCAAACAATCCTTAAAAATCAGGGCGTCAAACCAGAGGACCCCATTAATGAAATTGCTCTTAATAGAAACATCTGTCGATTCGATACTTTTCTCTCCTTCGAAATTTGTTCGTCACCTATAACAAGTTTCTGACAACCATAAAGCGACAATTTTTAACAAGCTTCTATCTGTGATTGTAAATATGAAGAATTCTAAAAATATCCAAAACGTAAAAGGGGGTAAAAACGAAAAACAATTAAATATAAGCCTCGCTAAAATGGTCTCTACGGCAGGATTTTCTTATATTGTTTAACTCTGAAGTCGAAGCCGATTTTTAGATTAATATTTTTGAATATTTAAACGTCATCACGAACCCAGGAAATCGTTTCAAGAGCTCTCATATGTGCTAAGAACCCTGTTCTACAGGCAGTGTCGGTCCGAGAGGGGGGCTACGGAAGTATGTCCCGTTTCCAATGGTTGCAGAACCATTTAAATATGAAGAATATTATTGAATAGATAGCGAAAATGGCGCATGGAACCTTTGTTTGTCCCAGGCGTAATTTAGCCTAGGTCCGGCCCTGCGTACAGGCTGCAATTATTCACTTTTTAAAGCATTACAAAATACAAAAAAGAATCATAAAAAAAACATTATTTTGTCTCTACTTTGTTCTTTTTTACGCGTTCTTTGTATAATCTGCGGTTGCATAAGTCTCCGTATCGGATCATTTGATAACGGACTCAATATCTCATTTTGTGCCTCTATTGTAAGAGTCGAAAAGTCAGGGGAAATAGATATGAAAAATCTATTAAGGATGATTTTTTATTTCCAAAAAATTCATCTATTTTAAATTTAAGACTCATTCAACTTCATGACAATTTGAGGCTTAAATCGGATGCGTCCACATGGATATATTTTTTATTGTAGGGCGTCAAGTGATAATCGGGCTTTGCTGTTCGATACTATTTTTAGTTCAATTATTGCGATTTCCTTTACCAATTAATTATCGTTCTCATGGTTTTTACCAGACTTTTGGAGCTTCTTTCAATTAAACGAAAGTACAGATACAAAGCATATTTTAATCGTTATTTTTTTAATCTTATTAGAATCAAGTTGTTTGGTATGAAAATGAATCACCGGGAAAAATTGTAACATTAACCGCATACGATTTTGATAGTATTGAAAATGGACCACCATTTAAATTTAATTTAGCACCAAATACAGATGTTGAAATTTATGAAAAATTCTCAATACAAAATGGTAAAGAATTATGGGCAAATGTAATGTTTGATCGTGAAGAAAAAAAATTCTACGATATACCAATTGAAATAACCGATAGTGGTGAACCACCACTATCCGATATTAGTATATTAAGAGTTATAATTGGTGATAGAAATGATAATATGGCATCAGATGGTAGTAGTGAAATATTCGTTTATAAATACGAGGTATTAATTTATTAAATAATTTTTAATTTATGATTATAACAAAAATTTTTAATTATTTAGCGCTTAAATACGGATATAAAAATTGGTAGAATTTATGTAAACGATTTAGATGATTGGGATTTACCTGATAAAATATTCCAACCGAAAGGTGATTTAAATGAAAATTTCGATTTAAGTATTGACGATAAAGGAATGATTATTATGAAAAGTGGTGCTGTTGCTGGTTTATATGAATTACAATTTTTAGTAACTGAAGAACATTTACCAAATATACCACGACATACGGTTACAGCTAATGTTACTGTTACAATTAAAGAAATACCAGAAGAAGCTGTACGTAAATCGGGTTCGATACGTTTAAGAGGTGCAACAACTGAAGATTTTATTGAAAAACAAACTGAGGTAAATTTCGAATTAATCAAATATTCAGAAATCTATAAATTTTTTGTTTATAGTTTCAACCAAGCAAAAAAGATGTATTACAGAAGTATCTTGCTTCTATTTTGAATACTTCCATAGCTAATGTGGATGTATTTACGGTGCTTCCTACACCATCGAATAGTTCGTTAGTTGATGTCCGTTTCTCGGCACACGGTTCACCCTATTATGCCCCCGAACGATTGAATAATAAAGCCACAGAAGAACAAATTGAAGTAAGTTGTCTGCTGTAGAATTAATTTAAATTTGTTTTTTTTTATTATAAATTAATGTTTTTTACAGTTGGAAAAAGCATTAGGTGTTGAATTTGTAATGGTTGGTATTAGTGAATGTTTGGATCCGCGTACATGTTCAAATAAATCATCATGTTCAAATATACTACAAATAAAAGACGAACCGGCTACTGTATTTACAAATAAAACATCATTTGTTGGTGTACAAGCAATCGTTGAAGCTATTTGTGATTGTTTACATCGTGAAGTCAATGAATGTTTTAATGGTGGTTTACCAATTGATGGTGGTTGTAGTTGTCCAGATGGTTTTGAAGGACCAAATTGTGAAATATTAGGTGTTGGTTTTGATGGTGATGGTTGGGCAATGTATCCAACATTTGATTCATGCAATAATACAGATATATCATTAACAATATTACCACAAACCGATGATGGTTTAATATTTTATGTTGGACCATTAACACCGAAACAAGCTGTTATATCAAAAGATTTTATGTCATTAGAAATGCAAAATAGTTTTCTTGTACTCAAAATGGATTTAGGTTATGGTCCTATTGAGATACCATGGAATAAAAAGAAACTAAAAGATGGATCGATGCATAAAATCAAAATACTTATCGCAGCTAATGTAATTGTTTTTTTTTTTTGAAAGCAAAAAACCGAATATTAAATTTTTCATTTATAGGATGTACAAATTGAAGTTGATGAATGTGGTAGTGATTGTTTAACATGGAAGAATTTCAAAAGTGGTTTATTAAATGTGAATGGACCACTTCAAGTCGGTGGACGTCGTAAAATTTTTTCACCAGAAGACACGAAACGTTTATGGCAAATCAACTATCCAACAAATAAAGGTTTTGTTGGTTGCATAACAAACTTCACTTACAATTCCTACGTTTACAATCTTGGCGCACCGTCTGATAGCGATTCCGTCCATATAAATTGTCATTATGGTGTTATGCAAGCTGTTACATTCGGTATTGATTCGAATTTCCTAGTTGCAATACTCGTATGTGTTGCAATATTACTGAGTAAGTCTCGTTAATTGCATTATTCAACCCATATTAATTGTTGATTGTTTTTTTTTTAGTATTGCTATTGGCGGTTGTTGTGCACAAAAGGAAACAGGATAATTTCAACGAGAAAGACATCGACGATACTAGAGAGAATATCATTAATTATGAGGATGAAGGTGGTGGTGAATGTGATACAAATTTTGATTTAAGTGTATTCCGTCCGAATTTGGATGAGAAACCACCAATACGTGAACAATTTTATAAACAAGGCACCGATGTACCGGCTGATATAAATGTTTTCTTAGATAATAAAAAATTAGCATGTGATAAAGATCCAGATAATTTACCATATGATGATGTACGTCATTATGGTTATGAAGGTGATGGTAATACAAGTGGTTCACTGTCATCATTGGCATCATGTACAGATGAGGGTGATTTGAAATTTAATTATTTATCGAGTTTTGGACCGCGTTTCCGTAAATTAGCCGATATGTATGGTGATGATGGTAGTGAAGAAGGCAGTCAAAATGGTGGTGAAGAGTCTTGGTGCTAATATTTATTTTTGTTTTCTGTTTTTTTTTTAAATAATCAACGTTTGTACTTAAATTACAAAAAAAAAAAGATTCACTACGTTTGACCAAAGATGACAATATTTTTGGAATGGAACTGATGCTGTAGATATGACTATATTTTGAATAACATTAATTATAGTTTAATAGACTGAATGATTTTTGTAGGATTCGATGATTGTGCCGTTTGATTAACTATAATTTTTTTTCTCCCCCCAATTTATAATTAGATTAATTGCGTTTTAATCGAGTTAATTAGTGCATTTCCATATTTTGCCCAATTTCATTTTAATTTGTTATATATAAAGGCAATTAATGTTAGTATATTTATTTTAAGTTTAATTACAACAATGAATGTGTGTTGTATGATGCATACAGGTTGGTAAAATTCGATTTGCAGCTATTTTTAAGCAATTTTACCATCCTTTGTGCCATATATCATGTATGTATTTGTATATTTTTTTGACAACAATTTTCTACAAGCTATATAGGAGCTAATTTTTTTTTTAAGAAGCTTTCTAGTATAAGTTTTTACATTCCTTAAATTTGTGATTATAATGGCAGCCAAGTTTTGATCTCGCCGATAATGTAAATTTTTTTTAATCCTATAATTTTGTTTAAATTATGATTCAATTGTTGCAATTAATGTATTTTTTTTTTATATCGTAAGTATTATTATTTTTTTATACAATTTGGTAATTGTTGTGAGATGATTCATTTTGGACGTAAATATCGAACAAAAATTGCTCACTGCCGATTATAACTGTAAACGAACATTATTATGTGTTAATAAACTTGATTTGGTATCAAAATTCGTTTATTTATCAAGGTTAATTAAACATCAGAACGAATTGTCATTTGTTTTTACTCAACGAACAATATAAGTTTAAATAATATCAACACTGATTGACTAAGCAGAAAAAATACATAGAATGCAAATATTTAACTATTTCAGTTAATGGAACAAAATTTTTAAGCAATACCCAAACGGCGCATCTCCTTCACCAATTCATTACCCATTTGTGCTGGTGATTTTGTCACAATAACACCAGCCTTCTCTAATGCATTGATTTTGTCTTGAGCACCACCTTTACCGCCCGAAATGATGGCACCAGCGTGACCCATACGACGGCCAGGCGGTGCTGATAGTCCGGCAATGAACGACACCACCGGCTTAGCATTCGGGCCCTGACAATAAACAATAATTAATAATTAAACAACGCAAAATTACTGATAATTACCGAATTGTGTTTAATCAAATATTCGGCTGCTTGTTCTTCGGCAACACCACCGATTTCACCGATCAAAATAATACCCTTTGTTTCGGGATCTTGAAGGAAAACTTCAAGGCAATCAATGAAATCGGTACCGTTGAATGGATCACCACCAATGCCGACACAGAGGGTCTGTCCTAAACCAACTTGTGTTGTTTGATGGACGGCCTCGTAAGTTAGGGTGCCGGAACGGGAGACGACACCGATAACGCCTTTTTGATGGATATGTCCCGGCATTATTCCAATTTTGCACTATTAAAAAAAAAACGAATTGTAATCTCTGATAGGTTAAAGTTGGCAAGTGTTACCAGTTCGGGGGCAATGATTCCTGGGCAGTTTGGTCCGACTAAACGCGATTTGTTTTGGCGTAAAAGACGATGTTTAACTTTAACCATGTCTTGTTGAGGAATGCCTTCAGTTATACAGACTATTAATGGTATTTCAGCGTCCATTGCTTCTAATATGGCAGCAGCAGCACCTGGTGGTGGTACATAGATGACTGTAGCATCGGCTCCAGTAGCTTGTTTAGCCTGTTTTACAATAATATACAATTAACAATTGGAAATTATAGCAAAATTCGAAGTTGTACCTCTTTTACGGTGTTGAATACCGGTAAATCTAAGTGGGCCTTGCCACCTTTACCTGGTGATACACCGCCAACTACTTTCGTGCCATATTCAAGTGCTTGTTTACTATGAAAAGTTCCCTGTTTCCCGGTGAACCCCTGGCAGATCACTTTGGTGTTGGCGGTTAATTTTAAGTTCTTACGTGTAGCTTCATAACTATTATATCTAATTGTTTGGCCAACTTTGAAGCCATCAACTATAACCAATAAAATAATGTTACAGTCACCTGTTACTGATTGTAAAAACTAAAATAAAACTTTGACCTTCGTCTCTAATGATAAAACTGAAAGAAATGTATCGAATTGTCTTAAAAATAGAGATCTAATTGTTCTTTTCTAAATTTAAAATATTCAAAATTAATTAATAGATTATGTAATTTTTACTTACAAATTATGCGGGACAAAAATCTAGTACTAGTGGCCATTGTAGTCTTTTACAATTAACGATACTAATAACCCTAAATCTAAATGTTTTCACTTTCAAAACATCAACTTTGATATGATTTATCTCGACAAATTAACTTGTAAACCAAAGTCCAACTGTGGAAAACGTTCGAACACACCGTACCTCCCGAATTTTTAACGGTCTCTATCGGTCTGTCGCAATCTCACACGTTACATAAACATCACCATCTTTTTTTATCGATACTAGTTAAAAAAAGACAAACAATAGGTAGGTAGATGATGTTTGAACATTGGTCGGTAAGGTAGTTGCCGCAAGGTGCATGTCGGCAAGGTAGATTCGATGGCGCCCGCCAGCGCCTACTATTCACTAGAATTATACGATTTATACGCCGCTACAGAAAATCGCATATTCCAAATCATTCTGATTTTCGATTCAACACATATAAATACCACTATCTTCCTTTATCTAAACTAGTTAAGAAGAGACAAACAATAGATAGGTAGGTTTATAATAGACCGTTGATCGGTAAAGTAGACATCGATAAAAACAGCCATCTATCAGAAGGGTACCAAAATGTACTCTTTATTGCAAATTTTCATGATTTTTTTTGTCTGTGTCTGTTAGAAGTATTATATCGTCACCTTTTTTCATCAGCATTTGAAAGAAAACAAACAATAAATAGAAAGGGTAGTATTTGAACATTGGCCGGTAAGGTAGACTTGATTGCGCTCTGCCACCTCTTAGCGGTATACGAAACCAAAACATAAGGTGCTCGAGATGTATTTTTAACGATGTTAGGGTATGTTCATGTCGAAGATATCTCATTACTTTGCATCTTACTTAGGCTATCTCTCTAACAGTGGATGTTTACACCGTCGTATTAGAAATAACGATGTTTTAAGCCAATCATTGCTCAATGTTCTTAGGGCGACCTGGATTTGGAAAATCATCGTCAGGTCTACGTCTACATCTACATTATAACAGTATGGTTCCTAATGTAACAGAAAGATTATCTTCTATTGCTTCTACAAGTGAGAGAATATGATTAGATTTGGGACTGCTCCAAACAGTGTTAACCCGAATTTACTGTGTAGATAACACTTTGGAAGTGTTAGATACTGTCGATATTTTCTGTAAATTTTACTCATCCCTAGCAGGAGGGGGTCCTGGATATATAAAACAGAACCTAATCTACTCTGACAGACATTACAAACATAGGTAATGTAGGAAAAGCTTCGAAAGACAGATTTTCTACACGCAGCAGATTTTTTTAGGCTGTTTGCTTTAGTGTGAAAATTCACAAGTAATTTTGTTTAATGGACGCTGAAACTTTTTGTTGACGAGCACTTTCGTAATTTGATTTATCTTTCTTTACAACAGCTCATTAATCTGTCTCTAATGAAAACAAAATAATAATTCTTATATAATTATGGCTTTATGCATTTTTATTTACAATATTTCGTTTTCACGCAACCATGAATACTTCCAATTCATTCTTTTACCGACATCTAGCGGTGTTCTAAAATACAAACCAATGTAATGTGGTGCCATCTCTTAACTTTCATTAAATTACCGGTCAATTGAGCAATAATAGACAAAGATAGACTGCGAAGATGCATTAAGATGAAAGGAGACAACCATAAAAGCTACATGACCTGACCTGAGTAATTTGCATATCAGATCAGTGCGCATCCACCGCTTCATTGTATTCATCGCCGCCATTTGTTTTGTGTTTTAAACAATTTTGTACCATGAAAAGTTTGCGAAAAAGGTAAGAAATTTAATTAAATTTTCATAAAAAATGCGAGCAATTTGTGGATTTTTTGTTTTGGTGTAACCAGGACAGTGTTTAATTAAATATTAAATAACCACATATGTTTTTTTTTATAGCGCCAGACTCGCGCGGAAACGGAAAGAACAGGCAAGGAAAAATGGAAGAATCGTCCGAATAAAGGTAAATATTAATGAATCGCGATTTTATTACGATTATTCTTCTCAAGATAAATTGGCGGGAGTTGGGTAAACGAGCGTTACATGAGATGTTCTTTACTTGACCGATTCAATTGAAAGTTGGTATGTAGCTTCTTGTTATCTTTAGGGAGATATTTAATTGATGGTTTATCCATTATAATTCCATTATCATGAACAATAATCTCCTGAAATTTTACCGCGAATAGATAGTTACGCAATTACTAACGTCGCGTGCCGTATAGGCAACCCCAACTGCATATAGACACATATAGTATATCTACCGACAATATAAATGACGTCATTAAATCTGTATAAAAGGCCCCATACACCATACACACGGCTATCGAACGGTGGATCCTTGAAATCGGAAATTGATGAAAATTTTAGCGAATGAAATAAAGATAGTAGTAGATATTTTACGCCATGCATATGCAATCGAAATTGACCGATATTTTCAATCGATTTCTAGAAAAATTGGAAGCTGTATACCATATTTATCTCAACAGGTCAAATAATACTAAAAAACAAAGTAAGTAAATTTATACATCGCCTTACAATTAAAAACAAGGTTATTTGCGCTTACATTAACACAACATTAACATTAACATCATTTTTGATATAATATATAATATGTTGTGTGGTAAGAGGGTTTAACATAAGATTGTTTCTCAAATTTACCCGCAGTTTTTACATTTACTCCCTGCACATACACAATTCCAAGTCCTTAAATGAAAGATAAATACCCTCAAAGCCACTCCTGTGTTTAATTACATGTTGTAAAATGTACAGAGGACAATATTTACAGCATTTACTAAGCAATCTACCCGTTAGACATAGTTTATATAGTATATTGATAAATTACTGCTTCAGAATATATCTATAATATTGGTTTCGGTTAGCTTACATTATCTTTTTTATGATTGTGTAATTATGTAAATAATGAATTATTATTATTATTGGTAAACATGCATGTATTGGCGCTCGCGTTCTCTAGCCGCATGTGAGCCCGCCTTAAATAGACGTTTTCGGCGGGATATACGGTACATTTAGTGAATTGATAATACAGCGATTGATATTACCAACACTGTAACAACTATTGCGCAAGCGCAGCGCGCCAACATGTCAAATAACAGTAATGATATCAGTTAGCAACAGTAGTCGTCATCTAGTTGGTGGCATTTAAATTTTCCTTTTAATCTTTTAAAGTTCCATTCTTTCTGTTATTTTATTTAATTTTTGTGGTGTTTAGGTGTTTTTTAATAGTTTTGTGTTTGTTAAATTTGAGTGCTTTTAATTTTTCGATCTAATAAACGCAATAAACTTATATCAATACGGGTGGGTGGTTTTCCCGGTATTTTTTTAATAATTGCAATTATCGTACTTATAATGAATTAAACCCCATTAAAATTTAATCAATATCGATTCATTATTAAATAATTTAACAAACTTATTAGAGGAAATTTAAATTTTCTTCGATAATTTTCATTTTATAAACCGATAAAATCTCGACTATATCTAACCTCAAATCGGTACTAGAATTTTGCGATTTTCACCCCTTTAATTACCAATTTAAGGGTAGTTTTTGTTATTAGACTGAAATTTAGTGATATATAACTAATAATCAATTGTTGGTTTGGAGAAATTTTAATTAATTTCGCAATTATAATGCTTTTTAATTATTAATTGCCGCCAAAATGCAAATGTCAAATTAATGATGATTTTTCGGGTTTTCTCTTCAAGTTTCTTCAGTTTTTCCATTTAAAACTATAAAAGGTTGTTTAAAGAATTCGTTGGTGCTAAAGTAGTGACATGATTTGTATTGATCGTATTTTAATTGATTTCCCAACAGTTAATTGACATTGTTAGAATGATGAGATCTCAAGAAATTGGACCACTGCCGGGAACAAGGTATTTATTTATTTCTCTATTATTTTATCGATATTTTCATAGAAATTGAATTTTTACAGCTATGAAGAACCTGCCAGTAATCAGCATAATATTGCCTATAATCAGTGAGTAATGTTATTATACAATTTTAGGATTTTATAATCAATTTGAAAACATTACATATACGTAATGTTACTTTTAGTTGTTTTTTAAATGTAATTTGAAAGATTATGAATCAAGGTTGATAAATAATTTCATATATTGCATACATTAACTTTTGAAAAATGATCGTAAACAAACAATTCGAAATTATGCAACAGAGAGATTATTTATCAGTCAACATTTGTATCATAATATTTTTGCTTCTTTTTATAGAAATACTAATTCTAATGAAAATGATCCACAAACTGGACATAATAGTCAGAATGAAAATGCTCCTAACACTGCCGACACTATTGAAAGGTATTTTGCGACTTACACAAGGTCCCTAATGTTTTCCCACAGATTAGTGGCTCGAAAATGATAAAGCGCTAATTGATTAAAACGCTTATTTTGACCCAATTTCATTATATCCAACTATTCTCGAGTATTAGGGCGCTATTTTTGGCGCTCTATATTAGAATTTGAAGCTCTGCACGTGTAGAGTTAAAAGACTGAGTTATCTGATAATAAATGATAGTTTGTTAAAATCTGTCAGACTAATTAAAAAAAAAAATAGGGCATAAATACGATCGTTCCCAATTCAAAAATTCGGTAGGATCTGTTAGAAATGATGAAAAAACTAGTCGCGTATTTGATAGCAATTTCAAAAATAAAAATATTTTACCCTCTCAGGGGATGAATTTCCAAAAACACCAATTTCTAAACAGTGACGTAGCGAACATAATTGGGGCCCGAGGCGAGCGACTTTATTGGCGCCCCGTGTTACAATCATTAGTAACTTAAAATACACTTCAAAATTGTCTTGGAGAGTATTTGGCGCAGGGGTCATGGTAGACCCTCTTGCATCCCCTTCGCTACGCCACTGTTTCTAATTTAAAAATGACAAACTTGTTTCTTCAATGCTCTGGAGAATTGGGGGTCAATTTTTTGCATTCTGTATTAAAATCGGAAGTATACAGTGTGGACATTTCGTTTAAGTACAGATCACTTACTGTATTAAGATTAAGAATTAGTGAAAATATTTTAATATAAAATCTAGGACAAGCAATTTTTTTGCATTGTCACTAATTTAGTAATGTTGCAATAATAATCTACTTAGAATTAGTGCCATGTGACTAATGAGGCTTAAACTTTAAGCCTCTAACGTCTATTTTGTAATTTCTAACAGTAGAAAGGGTCTTAAGCTAAAGCTTAAGTGGTCTTAAAAGACCACTGCTTTTTCGTCCTTTATTTTACTCTATTAGGGAATGAATTTCCAAAAACTAATACAATTGACTTTTGATTATAGCAGAAGCCAAAGCTCTATGTTTCTGAAGAAATGACGAACTTACATACAAAATTTAAGCCGCTTAATAGACGGATTTTCAAAACGTTTTGCTATATTATTTAAAGAATTTTTGTACAAAATTTCATGCTTCTAAAGCCACCGATTTAAGCTGTATTCCATGTTATAGTTGAATTAAGTAAATATGTCACACTACTAAATTTTCAGCCACAATCTGTTATTAATTGGAAAATTGACTGGGACACTTGTATATTCAATACTAATTCTTTGATTTATCTTTAGTATTCCGTCTACAAGTGGATTAAATCCAAATTCGGATGACAATAATTCCTTAAAAACTTTCAATCCAAATACATTACCATTTCCCGAATTACTGAAAATGCATGAGAGACATTTCGTATTTGGTTTTGAATTTGGTGAAGCTACAAAACGTCAAGCTCGTGAAAATATGAGATATTCATTAACGAAAGCGGAAAATGATTTAAAAAAGACTGAAGGTTGTGATAAAGTATGTGAAATTTTCAATAATTTTTTTATGGTAGATTAATTGTGGTTTTTCTATATTTCAGAATCCAATGACTCCATTATCAGAACATCAAACTCCACATTCACAAAAACGCCAACATACGGATGATTCAAGTGAATTGAATGCAAATATGGATGCTGAATTTAGTGTTGGTTTACGTCGTGTACCAGAAATTCTATTAAAACACAGCGATTGTGTTGATGTATGGTCGTTTATGGTACATAAAGAAGAAGCAATTAATAAATTACGTAATCCAAGATTGTTTCTTGATTTTAAATTGGTTACACCACGTATGCGAGCAATATTACTTGATTGGTTAATGGAAGTTGCTGAAGTTTATCATTTAAGACGTGTTACATATTATTTAAGTGTTGATTATTTTGATCGTTTCTTATCGATACGGCCAGATGTACCGAAAAGTATGCTACAATTAGTTGGTGTTACTTGTCTTTATATTGCTGCAAAACTTGAAGAGATCTATCCACCTAGTTTGTCGGAATTCTCTTATGTTTGCGATGGGGCTTGCAAGGATAGAGATATCGTCAATTGTGAAGTTTTAATTTTAAATGTAATTTCAATATTTTTATATTGATAATTTCAAATGCAGTACCGCATTTGAATTTATCGATATCAAAATGGATTCGAAAGGCGTGTTTCTTTCAAATTCGATTTTGCATTATCCAATTATAAATTGATCATTTTTTCTTTTTATTTTTAGAGTTTAGGATGGGAAGTTATAATAACTACACCAAGTGATTGGTTGAATTTATTTATGCAATTGCATTACAAAGCCTCTACTGTAATCCAATCTCAACTATATCTAAATCGTGATTTGGTCTATCCACAATATTCAGCTTTTAAGTTTGTTAAAGCATCACAACTTATCGATTTATTAAGTTTAGATTCGCAATTCTTAAGTTATAATTACAGTTTAATTGCAGCAGCTGCAATGTATTACATATTTGATCGAGAAGTTGTTTCATACATTTCCGGTAATTATATTTTTAAAAAAACTATCAAGGGTCACGTTTGTGAATACAATCACTGGGCCATCACCCATTACAGTAGAACCTCTGTAAGTCGAACTTTAAGGGAGACACGAAAAAATTCGAGTTATAAAGTTTTCGACGTAGGCGGATTTTGTGGATATATTTATTCCCAAATTACGTAACATTATGCACCACATACAGCGATAATTAGTTTCAAATGATCGAGTTGTAAAATTGCTATGTTCGAGATACAGAGGTATTTATTTTTTGGACTTATCGAGGGAAATATGCACGGAAATGACTTGTAGGGACTCACTGATTATTTCGACTTACAGAAGGTTGAGATTTCGAGTAATGGGGGTTTTAGGGCTTCAAGGGAAGGGCACACAACATGTCTTCGAGTTTAAGAGGTTCTACTGTACTTTTTTGTGATAATATGCAGGACATCAAGCGATAATTTGAAGTTGTTTACGGATTTCTGATTGAATAAGAATCGCTTGATGTCCTATTTTGTGAATTAATTATGGAAATGTATTAATTTTGATTTAATTTAAGGTTACACTTGGCAAGATTTAGAACCGTGCGTTAACTACATGCAAGTATACTATAGATTACTGTGCGATGAGACTGATCCACGTTTAGAATCGTGCATTACTGATTCACCAGCAGACGACTTGGCTCGTGAATCTAGAAATTGGCAGCCTGTCGAACAATATTCACTTCAAACACATGTGGCAACAATGGATCATTTTGTAAGTTGTGTTTTTTTTTGCTATGATTTTCGTGTTTTTTATTGAAATAATTTTAGGAACGAGCCACTATCATTCGTCTTTCGGATGCCGATGATTGGCTTGGAAAAAAGAAAGAGGAGGAGGAAGACGAACAAGAAGGAGCGGCTAATGATGATGAAACTGTTGATGAGAGTGCTAAGAAATTAATGGATGACTTGGCAGAGTTCAATTATGATCCGAAATTGATATTTTGCGATGCGGATCAACCGTCAACCAGTACAGGTGCAACTGATGCTAATGCTAAATGTCTTATGGATGATATTTTTGACTTGATAATAGAAAATGAAGACGATGACTAAGTATGAATGTTTTTTCTTTTTAAATTCTTTTAATTTTTGATGGGTAAACTACCTCTCATTTTAAATTTGTATTTCCTTATTTTTTGTATTACTTAAAAAATAAGAATATATGTATTAGTCAAAAGTTTTGTGATCAAAAATTTAAATTTAGATTTTGATAAGACTGTGCATATATTGATAAATTTGTTCGTGTTGAAATTATTTTGATAAAAAAAGTTAAATAAAAAATCTATAAAGGGTGTTTAATTTGATGTTTTATTATACCTGATTGAGCGGTTTTGACGCGTTAATTTTTTCGACACAACACTTCATTTTAATTTTGTATTTTATTAATTAATTTACAAAAATAAATCGGTATACAAAGTAGTCCAATATAAAGCAAGTAGTTCACACAATTTCATAACATCAAAATTGTGTGAATCTCTTAACAATTAGTTGCAATTTTTGAATTATAAAAAAAACAAAACTAGTCTTGGATAAATTCATCAAAAATTCGAAATAATGTACTTGTTGCCAAACAATAAATAATTCGAGTTTATCAAAAATACACGAGGAATGCTTGAAATACTTATATAAAAAAATATACAATTATGGCATGAACATACAACGATGGTATATCAAAAATAGAGAGACTTAAATTACTCGAAAATTGTCAATTCGTTTAATGGCAGTAATATTCGAAATTGTGCCAAAACGCTCGATTAATAAATGTAAAATATATTAATATATAAAAAAAATATTGCATAGAAAAACTATAAACGTTGAGAATAAATAGATATCTCTTAATAATTAACATATTTTAAGCGAACTTTGCGCGTTTCATTCTAATACTGAAATTACTATTGAATATTTTTGAACAAGAGATCAAAACTGATAGTACAAGAAAACGATGAATTTGTTGGAGAAAACGCAAAATTTTAACAAAAAAATTTCTTAATATCGTTCATCAACATTGCATAGAAATTTCGCATTAAATGCATCTTTGATCGATAATTAAGTTACATAAGAAGGCCACAATCTTTTAAATTATTTTTTATAATAACATCTGTAACAGCATCAAATACAAATTGTATATTATTTGTATCTGTGGCACATGTGAAATGTGTATAAATTTCTTTTTGGTCTTTTCGTTTATTTAAATTTTCAAATTTCATACGTATATATGCCGATGCATCCTCATATGTATTTGGACCTGTATATTCTGGAAAACATATAGTTAATGGACTACGGCAGATTTTCTCTTCAAATAAATCTTTCTTATTTAAAAATAATATTATCGATGTTGAAACAAACCATTTACTATTACATATTGAATCGAATAATTTCATTGATTCAACCATACGATTCATTTCTTCATCTTCAGCCAAGACCAAATCATACCCTAAAAATATTGATTGAGCATTAATTTATGTACAATTAATTTAGACAATTAAAAATTCGTAAAAAATTAAACGTTCAACGAAAGTGATGCAAAATAAACAAAATACGCAAAAGACTAATTCTAATTTACTCAAGCCAAAAAAAAAATCTACACCCAGCGATAAACTATACCGTAATCACGACATGTCCATCTCCACGAGTGCTTTTAATTATGCTGAAATACAAGAATTTATTAGAACCTATCAATTTTATTTAGTGTTGCCTAAATTATGGTCTAACAAGAATCGCTTACAGCGCTTTTTTGTTTGTAGTAATAATTCTTTAGCTCGTCACAATGAAATTGTGGGCGCGTTCCTATAAGATGCAATATCATTTCAACTAGACACAATAAATCGAGTAAAGCTGTGGGGCATTATCAGCTATATAATAACGTAACCAATAGAATATATGGCTTTAAAACAATCAGTTAGTGAAAAAGTTTTAATAAGGAATCTACTTACAGATAACAGGGTGTTTTTCTTGAAGGTAAGGTCACAGACCTCAGGTATTCCGAAAAGAAAAAGTCAGAAGAAAGTGTAGAATACGCTTATGTAATGTATTAATGACTTGTTTTTTTTTATCATGTACAATCTTTGATTTCATATCCTTCAAGAAAAACACTGTAGCCTCTTTTTAAAGTAGTAAGGCTCACAATTTTACTATTTTCTATCCATTATTTATAAACCTAAAAATTAATGAAAGCGTGTGCTAAGAAATATGCGAGCTAGACTGTATAAATCGTAGACATAATTAAAGTAAGTGTTGCGACTACAATATATACCAAACATCACTAGAAGAAAATTGTAAAATGTAATGATCTGGTTTTTGTGGGTTAATATGATTTGCAAAAGGTGGAATTAAAAATGGAAAAAATATAGTAACCTCAATTATCGGGGCGCCGATTATTTCGGCTAGTCATTAATTTAAATTATCCGTGGCTCGATTAAAGTGGATTTTTTTCCGAAAGAACATGATTGAAGAGGTTTGCACAGCAATTTTTTATTATAAAATGATCCTTACTGATACTGATACTGCGAAAAAAATTTCCATTATGGCAGGTACAGTCGGATAAATGACTTAATACGTTAAAGTCAAACTAATCAAATTAATGGTTTGTGCTATTGTATATCTGACAAAACTGGTTAAAACTAAACAAATATGTTTGCATTTGTAAAAGTATATGAGGTAAAACGTGATTTTATTTAAAATTCTAAAGACCATGTGATTATTTCCATATATCTTTTATTACAGAGTCCATTATGGCTTAATTCTAGTTTTACTTTAATCTCTTAAGTCCCTTCTCCGATTATACTTTGGAAAAATATCAACTTTGTGTGTGTTTTAAATGTTAACTGCCCTAGATTATTATTGGATTATCGGTAACAAATACGTAATACACTCAACATATTGTTTGAGCATTTACAAAGGACCCTAAAAATACAATATGCGCTAAAACGATACAATATATCACAATTTTAGTTATATTACAATGATGCAAATGCTTGATAAATAATTGATTTCATTGGCTAAAATCCTGCATTTCTAACAAAGCGATAGTGTTCAGATTTAAGCTACTGTGAAAAAAGCTATAATTAAGACTTTAACATAATTGAAAAACCGACCAGAACAAGAAAGTTATAATAAAACGATAATTGGGAAGGTACACAAGTCTCGAGAAGGCGAGGCAATCGCGCTTCTACTGTATATTTAAGTTGTTTTTTTTTTATTAAATAATGAGATTCGACTTATTCTTCACTGACGTGAATTATTATTATTTTCTTGTAATCCGCAACACAATAACAGTTATAGAGAAACCGAGACCACAGGCGATTGTGATTTAAGTGATTTTCCAATTACTTTTAAAGGATAACCGACCGTGACCAACTGCGTGCATCTTTATATTGCAACAATGAGCTATATATATATATATAGTAGCCAGTTGAATTCCCTTCATCTAACGAATTCTTTATGACGTCACTAAGTTGGTAATTATTCTTATCTGATTATAATTTTAATGGTGTTATCTCTAGTACAACAGGCAGAACTCCTTACACTTAATTAAAATAATAGGTCTGCAATTTAAAACACAAAAACTTATGTGAAAATAAAACGAAAAAACTTTTATAATTTGTTGCATGTTCGACACTCAATTTACAGTAGATTTAAGAAACTGAAAGAACAAAAAAAAAACACGAAATATATTCTTTGTATTAATGATGGAACAGGTTCTAATCTGTTCACTAAACGAGTGGTTCTCAACATTTTGTTGTATGTGGAGTATTATATTTCTGACACTTAACAGACACGAATGAAATACTGTTTTTTTTTAATCAAAAATAATTGGTAATTAGTAATTCTCTAAAGTTTGTAAATTTTAATCTTGAGCCAAATGTATAGAACTGATTCGTCTTAACTGTTGAGAACCACTGCACTAGCCGTCGAAACTGTCAAACAAAATGAATTACGTTGCGATTTTTTCTGAATATGCAAATTTCCTAGCTTTAAAATCGAATCGTTTCATCTCTTGTTAGTTATCCACAGATACGCTATATAAAACTATATGGGACAGCCGTAAAAGTACCGCTTATAACTTACAGCGACTTTATCATAAAATAAATTAAACGATGTTTGGAATATCGTAAATTCACAGTCTTGCAGTATTAAATTATAATTCTTTTTGTATATACCTGATAATGCAACACAAAATATTATAGCTGTAACGCCTTCGAAACAGTGTATCCATTTCTTTCGTTCGGATCGTTGACCACCAACATCAAACATCCTATTAAAAAAAAAAAACAATAATTTTAATCAAATCAAGTCGTCTTAAATTAATCGAGATTACTTGAAATGTAATCCTTTAAACGAGAAATGAGTTTCTACAATTCCCGTTGTTTTAACTCTTGTCCTTAATACATCTTGTTGTGTTGGTATATAATTCGGTTGTGATATTCTATCTAATGCATTTAAATAATAAGCTGCTGAATCGTTTAATAGATATTCACGGGAACGTGCAAAACACAATTGTACACCAGGATCTTGCCATAATGTTTTCATAAGCATTACCAGTTCCGGTGTTAGTTCACCTTCTTCAGTTGCACTAGCATACGTGAAGAATTGTCGGGCGATATTCTAAAATAATTCAATGAACATTTTCTATTATTATTAATTATTGTTGCTTACAGTGCGCTCCGGATCGGCGAAATCAATTTGTAATTGGCCCATGGCACGTATGATTGCCATTAAACTTTGTATTGTATTGCTATAGACGACTGGACGATATTGTTCGCATTCTTCACGTGAATAACCAGTTTCATGTATGATTTTCATTTGTTTAACAATTGTACTTTTCCCGGATTCGCCGGCGCCTTTAATATTAACGTTTAATTACAACAATTATCAACAATTATTAAAATCCTGTATGATTAATACAACAACAAACAATGTTTAGTCATCCATAATACAAAATAAATTCCATGAATCGAATTCGATAAATTATCAATAAATTTATTGTATTTTAATGTAGAATTAATGGAATTTATTTAGAAAAAAAAATCAAAGAGATAAATCTAGAATTACCGAGAAGCAACAGCTTGACTTCACTAGCTGAACGTTCCCCATCAGCCCTCAGATCTCTATCAATTTTCTTCGATCTTTCTGATGCTTCCTTATCACCAGTTGTACTAACCGCACAACCCATATTATAATTTACAAAAAAAAGTCTATATCGGACACTTGTTGCTATTTAACATTCAGACACACACAATTTCTGTTTAATAACGAAAACGACTCCACCCGCTGTTAGTTCGGCAGCATTCACACAACGAAAACAATTGACGGTTAAATTTTGATGTAAACGGAAAGTCCCTAAAAAACACCAACAGTTGGTGGTATTGTATAAAATTATGGCGGTGGATTTAAAATTAAAAACATTCAATGATTATCAATCGGTTTGTGAATTTTTTTATTTTTGAGAAAAGAGTCTGTTTCTTAAATAAGAAATAATTTTTGTACATATTTAATGATTTAGTGGTTTATTTTCTAGAATAATAGGAAACTAAAAAAAAACTATAGTGTTTCCGGAATGCTAACCGGAACTGGATCGAAATCGAAAACCGGAACGAAATCCTAATTAAAAAAACGGACTTAATGGATAAAAACCTTTTTTATGGGCCAAGATTCTTCTGCCACCGGTTGAGAAACACTGATTTATGTATTAAGTTAGTCACGGACTTGATTGTTTTAAATTTACAAGGATACAGAACGTTTCTTCTGTTACCTTCGCCAACTATTATCACGATTTCATTGATAGGAGCTGTTTATTTATAAGAATTGTACGTGATTTAAAACATGTATGAACATGTATGACCACGCATTTAATAAAAAAAAAATTCATTAGAGAACAATTTATAAAACTTCCATTTAGAAAATGTTAATTTGAATTGTTACGTATTTACAGAACAATAGGGAAAAGCTATTAGGAAACAAAACCATAAAAGTAGCAGGACAAGAGCAAATTCTGATATTATAGTACGTATCATGTTAAGTCTCCGGAAGTTACTGGAGAGGGAATTCCTAAAACATCTCTCTCATCCTCATGGTCATCAACATTCTTCTCTTTTTCATCTTCACGCAACCATACATAGGCCATGCCTTCAGGCGGCTGGAGAAATATATATAGTTCGTCTTATGATAAATCTCTAGCACACGTTTGTCTTTAAAATTATCCAAATAAAGAGAGAGAGAGACAGAGAAAAGGAAACTGATGATCATAAAGATAAGAGAGACGGTTGGTAACCTAGAATGCTCTTTTCTCTCACGACTCTCGAGAATTTATCATAAAATGCACTATATCGAAAGATGTTGTTAAGCAAGGCGACAGTTCTAAAGTGGCCACAAAGTCTCTGTAATACACAGACAGACAACAATTAAGAGAAAAGGGGTATCGAGTAAAATGGGCCTTTACAGTTCAGTCTTTTTATTCCTGATTAGAATGTGCAAACAGGTATAGTTAGACAAACTTTCAACGATTTATAACCCATAGTCTTTTTGTCATCAAATCAACAAAGAACGAAAAGTTTTAGTTTCTCTTGACAGAATTCTAATAAATACGAATTCTGATCTGCTCCTCTATGTTAATGCAATCCTAAGCTTCTAAATCTATTAGTCTTGGTTAAAATCGTAGAAATACTTATCTAAATGATAAAGTCATTCAACTGTAAAATCGTTACATAATTTGCACAACTATTAATAGGCTCACGTAATTATTAAGGCTGAAGTCTCCGACTTATATCTATAGATATAATGAGACCATTTAAGAAAATTGACTGAAACGGAAGTATTTGAAGCCATATGACTTTAAAATTCGACTAGAATATTGTTTATATTTCTGGTGTTTACCAGATCAGTTGATGGCGTTATGCCCAATTTACAAAGCACTTACGACCTGTAAAAAATATCAAAAAACTTTATCAAGATAAGTTATAGAGAATAAAATCCTCTACAAAAAATAGTCTATAAAATTTTCCCATAAAGTTGATGGTTGCGTCAAAAAACTAAAAATGTAAGAATTTACCATTAATCCAACTTTAACCTTGAATAACTTTGGAAGGACTAAATATATCAAAAAATTGTAAGAGACCCTTTTTGTAGAGCGTTAAATTTTGTATAATAGTATGTTTTAGTTATTTCGAAATATTATTTTCAACGTGAGCTATAAAATTCCAAAGTACAAGAGAATGTTTTTTTCCCATGTCAATCAAATGGAAAATCGAAATTCGCGATGAGCGACCTCTAAATATCAATATTAAGGGCTCAAATTTTAAAAGGCATCTTTTTTCACCTCCCTGAAACTATTTAAGAGGGGGCTTAAAGAAAAAAAGTAGTCGATTTTTTTGAATCAGTCTTATATATAAGCAATTTACCACTCACTCACTCACTTATCCCGACATCTCCGTCTGATAGACTTTAAATTTGGCACATATATTCCTTTCGTGATGTAGACGCTCACTAAGAAAGGATTTTTGAAAATTCCTCCTCTAACGGTTTTTTTTTTCATTTTGGGAGGAGGCCCTACGTGAGAGCCGCACACTGAGGCCATCTGGCCCATTATGTGCACCTCCATTTACCAGAGCCTTACCACAGCTCTTCCAATCCTCTAATGAAGCTCAGTAGCCTGCCGTGTTCGGCTTTCCGAATGTCTTCTGGTTCCAGAAATCTTCGCCCCAGGTGTTGCTCTCTGAGGGCAGCCAATGCATGGCACTCGCAGAGTATGTGGTGGGGAGTTTCCTCCTCTTCTAAGCACGCCCTACACCTCTCGTCATCACTGATGCCGAGCTTGTGTAGGTGTTGATTCATGGGACAGTGTTAAAAGGGTTAAAAAGGGCATTAAAGTTTAAACACGTTGAAATCTAGGACCTTTTGTAAATAGATTGGACAATTTAGCTGTCAGCACGCGTCCACTAGAAGTAAGTTTTGACAATTTATCAGTTCATTGAAAACAGTATTAAACATTTTGTTTATATTCTACGTCTAGGTTCAACAATCAAATATTATCGTGTGCTCAGCGACGCACGTATATAAAATAATAATATAATTGAATTGAATAGGAAACTATGAAGATGTATAGAGTTCGTTTCACGTAACTTCAACCGCTAGAAGGCGTGGCGGCGTGGCTTGTGGAAGGTTGCGTTGTAGATGAAAGATAGAAAATATGGTCATAGAGATGAAAGAGACGTCTATAAATCCAGGATACTCATTTCTATCGAGACTGCAGAATATTTATCATGAAACGGCCTATCATTTTATATACGACATACCGAGACATTATCGTTAACCAATAGAAGTGCCGGACAAAGTTTTGCTTAGTTGAAGTAATTTTGGTTGCATACCTGCAAACAACACATTTTTGAAAAATATATTTTATTATTCAACTTTGAATACAAAACTTTAAGAACATCAGAACATTTAATAATTGACAAGAGAAACGTTTTTTTTTAACAAAAGAAACATTTTAATAACGAACGTAGAAAAATATTATGATATGCGTTTCAAGAAATCTCACTCAAACGCCGAGTTTTACAATTTTTTATAACTAATCTTATTATTATGTAATAAATATGGAGCATATTTCAATGCAAACGGTTTATATATCCATTCGAACACCATTTGTTAGGTTTTGCTAACAAATCCACTTGTTGGTGGTGGTCCAATATTGATATTTTGTTGTATTGGCATTGTTGGATCAACAACAATTTGTGGTGATTTATTATTTTGATTGCTGCTCACTTTCGATGTTGTTGGTCGTTCAATTGTCATTGTTCGTTGTGGTATTTTATCATCCGGTGATATATTCATACTACCATAGATTTCTTTTAATATCAACAACATTGTATCTTCCGATTCCCAATAACACACATGACTACTTAAGGCAAATATATATTCATTGAATATTTCAAATGGTGCTTCTTGTAGAACATAATCAATACGACGGTGTTTATTTAAAAGACCATACGACTTATCGGTACGTTCTTCTTGTTGTTCTTGTTCAAGACAAGCTGTATTATCGCGATCCATCAATGGTTCATCGTAATTACCTTTAATTTCTTTCTCTGGTGGATCTGGACGATGAAACATTGCCAATTGATAGAATGAATTAAACGAATCGACTACACGTTGTTTAAGATCTGCTCCAACTCGTGCCATAGTTTCTTTCAATTCTATATTTAAAGAAATTGTGTAATTTTCGAAACAATGAGATTATTCACAATTACCTAAATGCATCCGTTTTCGTCCTTTATGATGCGGTATCAAAACCGGTTTCAATTTAGCTAATTCGGGATTTATCAAAGATTCAACACGATATGCCACCGGATCGTATGGATGGAAAATATTGAAAAATGCCGGACATGTTGGTAAAGCGAAATATTCACCTAGTGTATCCAAACCACGTACAGTCACAAACATTCCAATTGGTGAGCCCAAAGCGAAAAACGCTGTCGGTTGGAACATTAAATGGGGATAATAAAGTTGTGGTTGACCAGTTCCCATAGAACTCATCATATAACTAATTCGGCGACTGATACGTCGTTGGGGTGGAGCGGGTTTTTCATTTAAAGGCGATACGGCATCCTCACCTGTAATTCAAAAAAATATTAATATTGTTCGGTCTGTAGGTGCGATAAAACGAACCGTCAACGGGAGCTTCCTTTTCTTGTTCGACATGTTGATGGCAAAGTAAGTCGAATAGAATCAACGAACCTAAACTGTGACCACCCAACGATACACCACCATTAAATGTCGGATTTCTTTGTTTAAATAAGTTATAAACTCGATTCAATTGATTACCAACAGTCGAAATAACTGTTTGACAATATACTGGACTTGTATAAAATAATATATCGAGTAGTGTATCATTTGTGAAATCACGTAAACGTGGAATACTTTCTAATGTGATACTTTTCAATTTTTTATCAATTCCGGTTTCTTCAGAATGTAATTCTTGATGCCAACTAATTGGTAATACTTCAACACGATGTACAACTCCTTTATCACAAGACGAACGATAATGGGATTGTATCAATTGTAAGGAAACACTTCGAAATTCATCCACTAAAAATCGAATAATAGAATAAAGCAAATAACCGAATTGAAAAGATAAAAAATTAAAACTCACCAACTTCTTCAACGGAACGAAATTTCAAATCACAAACAGATCCAATACCGTGTACCAAAAATAAAAGATGATCAACTTCAGGTGGTTCACCTTCGTCAAAATCGAATTCATCCATACCGCGTTTCACAATTCTCGGTCGTGTTTGATTCTAAACAAAAACAATAATTTTTATTTATTGGAAAAAGTTTTGACAATTTTCAGTCGCAAAAAGTGTTCAACCCATCGGTCGGGATTCGAACCCAGATCCCCAATATTCCCCAATAATAATAGGTATAGTAATTCACGGACCAAAGGCCACTAATTTCGGTTGGTACACTTGAATCTAGTGATATTTCTGGTGATTTCTTTTTCTCTCAAATGTATTTTGTTTAACGAGAAGTCTGCCAAATCTGTAGCTCTATAGTATATTTATGGACCAAATGGTTACTAGATTTCGGTTGGTATACCAAATTTGCTAGTTGAACGTGAAATTTCAAATGTCAAATGTGCAACTGCACGCTCCAGAAGTCCCTATGTGTTTGTTTACATTATTTTTTTGTAACCTAAAAATTTGTTATCACTACGATTTTTTTGCGGGTTTCACTTTTTTAACAACTTTTGTGACTTTCAAAATAAGTTTTGTAATGATTCACCATGTAATTTTATATCTATTTCAAGCGACACACCGTACAGTTGGGGATTTTTGGAACGTGCAGTTGCACATTTGACTTTTGAGATTTCACGTTCAATCAGCAAATTTACTATACACTTGAATCTAGTGATATTTCTTGTGATTTCTTTGTTCACATTTGTATATTTTCTATTATACTGGGATTACGTACTTTATTTAACGAGAAGTCTGTCAAATCTAGTAACCCTCTAGTCTTTGAGTCGACTATAATTTGATTAAAACAAAGTTTAAACTCACCGTGGAATTACCCCATGGATCCAGCGGTACATTCGATTGGAATAAGACTAACATATCAGGTGCATGAAAGACGACAGTACCACCACATGGTAATTCGACTTTACGATTCCACTGATTCAATTCGAATACGGTTTTATATTCTTCTTCTAATTTTGTAGCGATATTTTCTTCATACGGTACATATCTGCCATCAGTTTGTCCTTTGTGGAACCAAGAACAACGTCGAACTTCTGTTGGTTTACCGGTCCAATAAACTGGAATCCTTTCACGTCGTAGAATATCGACATCGAAACGACCACCATCGGTTGGTACGACTTTCTTCGGATCTAAATCGTCTAATTAAAAAGAGATTATTTGAATAAATACAGTTTATACAGGGTGTCTGTTTTAAATCAGACACAACAATGGTTGGTTCAAAAGCACGGCTTCTATTGAGTTTGGATCCCACCATTGCGTAAATGTGTTATTTTATACAACTAGGGCTGAGTAACTAGCCACATCAGAATCATCGGCGCGCGCAGGCAGATGCAGCTGATTGCTAATGTGACTAGTTAATTAGCGTTTTCTCTTTACTTGAAACGAAAGCTTCTTCTAAGGCCAAAGAATCGGCCATTGAGAACGGTTGCCACAATACTCTCCCTTCGACCTCCTTTTTATGGAACCAATGATGGTATACTGGCCGATAAACTTCATTACAGCTGGACTAAATAAATTATAATCTCAAATGAAAGTGATAATATTATTTATAAACAAATTACAGTCGACGAAGGACTTCTGGTGATAGTCTCGTCCAAATTAGCATCATTTGCCGGTATTGCTGCCATAACTGGACTTTGGAAAATTTGTACAAATGATCGATCTATTGTCGGATTTAAAATACCAGATGATTCCGGATTTACTAATTTACGATAATTCTCTTGTTGTACTATCGGATTTGAATTAACAGATGATGATAATCCAGGGACATGGGCGTAGGTACGACGTTTATGGCGCGGTTGACGGAATGTATTGATAGTTTCTGAAATTTCTAGCTATTATCATCAATTTTTTATAGACAAGTCCGTGACTAATCCACATAGGATAGAGGATGATGTTCACCCATTTAAGTAAAACAAAGCTTGATGCCCTACATAATCCTCCTCTTGTCCTAATGAAGTGCATTAGTCACTGATGTGATGTTTACAGAGAAATCGTCACCTGTTGATTGTTGTTCTGGAGTTACTGATGGGGGCTGTTCAACAATACTCTCACTACTGGTTGTTGAGAATAAAGGAACAGATTCAATTTGATTTGGAAATTCGGTCGATGTAAATAAAGGTACTAGCTGAGTACCGGTATCGGTTTGTTCACCGATTAAATCTTGAATACCAGCCGGTGGTGGAACTTCGTCTGATTGACGATTTTCCTGTTGACCACCCAATTTCAAAATATTCGAAAATGTCGAAAATACTGATGTCAAATTTGATTGTTGAGTTTGTTGAGTCGGTTGAGATGGTCCTGGTTGTGGATAATTCGATTCTAAGTAAGAAATCGCGGATTGTTCAGTTTGATTGAGAAACTGTTCAATATTTGCGGATAACTCTTCAAGATCCTCTTGAAAAGGAGGATTATCTGTAAAATATTAAACAAAAAAAAACAAAACAAATAAAACAATTGAAAAAACATTGTTTTAAAAGTGAAAATTTTAATTTCCGTTTAACGTAAAATTCGAAAATTTGTCAATATTGATAATTGATAAGTGATTATTTAAAGGTCGAAGTTGGCACACCTGTAGACGTATTTTCCCAAAATCTTAAATAAATAAATGCCAAATGACGATAGCCAAAATGTCTTTTTCTCAAGTGCACAGTGTTAGATCGATAATTCGGATCTTAGCCAAATTTAGTTTTGACCCCTCAGTCCCCCTCAAAAGGATAAAAAGTTTACCTCCAGAATGTAATCAAAAATTTTGTGTAAAGGCGACAGGGCACCAAAGACTAAAGAAGCCTATTTTGCACCCGAAAACCGTGTTGCGAGAATTATCCTATTTGAACTTGAGTGTGCCCTTATGTACCCGATTGTTTATATGGCAGGTATTTGTCTACGTGAGCGTGACAAAAATTCTATAAATGCGCTTATCTTTATTAAAGAAACAAGATTCATTTTTATACAGAGTGTTTCACGTAACACGTTTTTCTCAAATTTCGCACTTGTTTATGAGCGGATTTTATACGAAGTTCAAGAATAAGAATTTAGCGTAGTCCTTTGACCTGCCCTTGTAGGTAATTTGGAAATGCAAGAACACGTAGTAACTTTGAAAATTAATGCTGTACTAAGGGAAAGAATCATTGCTACTGAATTGTCTACTTTTGATTCGAAGGGCTTTTCATTCTTCAAAAATAAATCGATTTATTGCCATGCTAGATTGTTTAGATTCAAAAGTTTCTGTTAAAGTGGTTCTGCTGAATCTGCAAATTACTGCTATTTGTTTATATTTGCAAATTTTATAAATGCGCTTATCTTTATTGAAGAAAAAAGATTCATATTTATACAGTGTTTCACGTAACACGTTTTCCTCAAATTTCGCACTTGTTTATGAACGGATTTTATACGAAATTCAAGAATAAGAATTTAGAGTAGTCAAGTCTTCCTTTGACCTGCTTTGTAGGTAATTTGGAAATGCAAGAACACGCAGTAACTTTGAAAATTAATGCTGTACTAAGGGAAAGAATCATTGCTATTGAATTGTCTACTTTTGATTCGAAGACCTTTTCATTCTTCAAAAATAAATTGATTTATTGCCAGGCTAGATTGTTTAAATTTAAAAGTTTCTGTTAAAATGGTTCTGCTGAATCTGCAAATTACTGCCATTTTTTCATATTTGCAATTTAGCTACATAACAGTTTCGTTCGTCAAAGGAAGCCTCAAATTTTTGCATTTTTTAAGGGCCGGTCACAAACTAGTGAGATATTCTAGGTGGAAGACTTAATTGAAACAATCTAAAGCTAATTTGATTCAAAACAATTTACGTGCGAAAAGTTTATAACTGAAAATAAATTGGGCCTAAGACAGGGGTCATAAAAGCAAATAAACAAAACAATAGAACTATAATAATATTAATAGCAATAAGTGCTTTCTTCAGTTGATTTTTTATTGGTCTTACGAAATTGTAGAATAAGAAAAAAGTTTGGCAGTCCCTGGTCTTCAATATATTTGGATAAAAATTATCCAAGTAGCCCGTAATCTATTACGTTTTGGTAAAGGAGCTGTCCCAAGAAAATTTAGGCTCTTTTTGAATGGCCCCTATCTTTTCGAAACCACCTGCCAGAACAGGCTAATTGTTAACATTGTCAAAATACGCGTATTATTCCGTCATTTTTTTTCAATTTAGGGCAATGGTTTCTTTTTCTAAGAAATTCCGATAATAACTCCTTCGCTTACTCATTAGAATATTTGTGTAAAATCATAACCGATAATCGCATATTGTTAAACAATATCCGCTCCTACCCATGATTTGTCATCTCTGTCTCATTAGAAAAAAATCAGTCCAACCGTACTACGAGTACTATCATTCGGTTTTAATTAGCGGTGGCATAAACTAGTGAGCGGCAGAAAAAAAAATAGTGCAATGATATTGTGGAAATTGATAATTTTAATGTTAATTGCCTCAACAAATGGGGTGATTAATTATTATCAAGTGCCTGATACAAATCTTCGGCCACAATCAACCCTAAATACCGTTGAAGCGGCCTACGAACGTATTGAATTTTATAAGGAACATCTTCCGATATTGGTACTGGTTGATAGCACAAAAGAAAATCAATTGAGTACTGCCAGTTTTTTCAAAAATCTATACAAAAGACGACGAATTGCCGGAATTAATTTTATGTTGATGAAATTCGATGCAAATGGTAAGGAATTTATAAATTATTTGAAAAAAAAAATGCCCTATCAATGGAATTAATAAATATATTAATTAATTAGGGGTAGGTTCGGTATTGGAGTCAACTCACAATAATTTAACGCAATTTTACTACAATTTGGAACACGTTTTCAACGAAACAACCACCCCTTTTATCGGATTAGAGTACCAATATTCTAATAATACGGAACCATTTTTTGCAATTTTAAATGGTATCCACGTTATATCCGAAAACAGTACCATAATTTTGTTCATTGGACGTCATACTAACCAGAACCATCTATCAGAACATGCCACTAGGGCCGCAACTAAGAAAAATATTAAGGTAAATTTTGAAATTTTCCACTGATGTCACATTAAGTTATTAAAAATATGCAAATCTAATTGGAGAATCTTTTGTTTATGCAAATTCTTTCTATAGTGTTGATTTTCATAGAATAAAAAAGAATTGATTAAATACCAAAAAGATAAGAAATTCCAATTAAAAAAAAACAAAAACAAAAAGAAAAATGTAAACAAATTTTCTAAATTTTCCAAATTGTTTTTGTTATCCAGATTTTGGTTGTATGGAATGGCCCTATTGAAACAATAACAATAATGGAGCGTGCATTGAAGGATTTGGCCGTTATGACCGGTGGTGGTTTTTATTATAATCGCTTTAGTGATTATTCACAACAGGAACATTTAGCATTTTTGGCCAGATCCCGTCCACCCACAACTTTGGTAAGTGATTATCAATCAATTACGTCACAGGTCCCTTTATCAATAAATACTGAAGATATTGTGGTTAGCGGCTATTGCAGGGATTCAGAAGTATTTATTAGTGATAAGATATACAGGGCTGGCATTTGATCTAAAGTTTTGGAATTTATCACAAAAAACCCTTAGGTTTAAAATAAATTTACGAGATATTTATTTGGTCTACTGTTCTTATGTACTTAGATAAAATCCAAACACTGTATATTCGTAATTTTACAATTTCCATGTCTGTAGTTTGAACATGTTGCGTTCCCTGCACTTGGTTCATTTACCACGCCTGTATAAAACAGTTTGTTTTAAATTGTTCCGAAACAAAAACTATTTTCCCAGTTGTCTGTTTACTCAAAAATCCAAATTATTTCCAAACTGGAACATTGTATCGAGCGATTACTAATTTGATTTCCTGTTAAATACTGCAAGTACGGCTAGTGATTGCAAAATAATATTTCACAAAAAAATGTCAATTCTACCAAAACTTTGTGGTGTCGTTCTTAATAATTTTCTCGACAAATTTTTGATAATAAACTTTAGAAAAATCCATAATACTCGCCACCTGTTTTTGATAAAACTGATTAATCATTTGATAAGGTGAAACAAAAGAAACTATGTTTCTTATTTAAATATTTTTTGGATGATTGTTTAAAAAATTCAACAATACACCCAATAGCCCAACAAAATTTCACCGACACCGGGTGCTTTTTCTCTGTATAGTCGTTTTTGCTCTAAAAATAAGAATTAAGGGCCAATGTAAGACCTGATTAAGCGGTATATTATCTACCAGTAATGTGTCAATAATACACTACCATAGTTGGGAAAAAGCACCCCTTGTTTTTGCCAAAATTTTAGGTAACAGTTTAAGGCCCAATTCACCCTGATCCTTTAACGCCAGCTTAAGGTTGGTCTTAACCCTTGAACACTTTACTATCTCTTTACATGTTTTTTAACAACGGAAGACTTAAATCTGTGGCAAAGTTAAATGTGCCTTATAGACAGGTAATAAAAAGCTATTTGGGAAGCTATGCAACTGAAGATATAAATAATACTGCCTAAATCGATCCTTATATCCGGGGTGGCCACCATGGAGGCCATAGAGTTTTCCGAGCGACAACTTACGTATTCTGTTTTGATTTCGAAAGATTTCATTTCCCCCTCAATAAATTTTGCATTTAGTCACAAATATTGTTTTTGCAAATCTTTGCCACAAATGATGTATAGGATTGGTCAGGTCAGGCCCAGACTTTTTGAATCCGACCCTGATCTATTAATTTGTTGACAAAATATAACAAAGGTTTATGAATTTACTCAGGGCTGGATTTAAGACATTCAGCCGCTGCACAAAATAATTTTTTCAACCCTTAACACTTATCTTCGATATATTAACCCGAAATTTCGTTACTGAAGTGAAATATTTTTCTTCAATATTGATTTACGAGCTTCAACCAATTGGCTACTTTGCTACGCTTAAAGTCGGTCCTGACTTTTTCTACTGCTATACTCTACATGTAAATGTATGAAATCTACATCTATATAAGCGATTGCCCAGTTACTGACTGACTGACTCATCACGAGATCTCCGAAACTATCCGTCCGATAGACTTTAAATTTGGCACATATATTCCTTTCGTGATGTGAACACTCACTAAGAAACGATTTTTGAAAATTCACCATCTAACGGGGTTAATACGTTCATCATAAAACGTTCACCTGTCAGTTGTCGATTTAACTGTGACATTGTCAGTTTCATTGCGGCGTTGCCATGTGTATTTTTACCTTATATATACGGAAATGAAAAACTAACAGATAACTAACAGCACATTATGTGACGTACTTATAGTTTGGATATATCTGTACAAATCGTTGGCAAGTTCTAAAGGCGTTAATTGTTTCTTTATCTGATAAATTATTTTGCTAATGCACCGCAACATGAAGTGTTTGGAGATGCCAACATACGACCTGCCAAAATTTGAGACTCCCTCCTGATTTAGGACAATTTTAACGATTAAACCCGGAACAATATATTATGTTTACTTTATTACGAATCAATGGCTGGTGCTCACTTTTGTCAATATATTAAGTCATCGCTTGGACAATGCACAATTTTTTTTATGCCAATTTTATGCATATACTATACAATTTTGATCTGATATTTGGAAAATCGCTTATATCCCGATGAACTGACAAATTAATTCTACTTTACAGTCAACAATTTTAACAATCAAAAACTTAATGGGTGAACATTATGTGAAATTTCCGATCGATTACACTGTGAGACGTTTTCTTATAACAATTACCTCGCCAACAAATGTATCTATGTATATGATACCACCAGAAGGTGAGTAATTATAAATCATCAATAGTTTTTTTTTCCATAAAAACCATATAATTTCAGGTGAATTATTTGATATCACAAATGAACATTTACGAAAGGAGTATTCGTTTGATTCATTTGTAATGTTCGATCCAATATCTGATATATACGAAATACACTTTAATATCACAAGTACACCACTAAAACAACGTGTTGGCGTTTGGAGTTTATATGTTGATAATGGATATTTACCGAAAACTTATAATATCACAATAACTGCTTATTCAAATCTATATGCAAAAGCTGTAATTCGTGCAAACACCACAGCTGGTAAGTACGCGTATATTATTATTAATTATTGTTAATTGTTATGTACACTAATACGAACTGAATCAATGTCAAAATTAACTAAATCAACATATATATGAGTCGATTTTAAAATAGACTTTGTACACTTAGAGATGTTAAAGATGCGTCATGAATATTATTACGTAAAAGTATAAGTTTGTAGAAAATAAACGACCTCGTTTATTTACAAACACACTATTCAGTATCAAATCATTTTTAAAATTATTATAATAGAAAAAATTATTAATCTCATTAGTTGTTTTCAATCACCATCATCATTTAATCAAATATATAACGTCATTTTTATTGTATAATTAGATTTAATACTGACACGATTCTGAACTTATTCAACCTTCAGAAAACAATCAATAGCAAACAGTTTATTATTTTAGGAAAATAATGTTAAATATTCGTAATTGAGACGCACTATAGTTGGAAAATCTAACGTTAAAGTTATATTGAGAAATTTATCCTATATTTCTTATTATTTACCACAACGATTACCGATTCGTTATCGTTAGTTGGGAAACTTACAGGACCGCGTTAAGGGGATTTCACGACTGGTGCCGCGTTGAATTAAAATTTTTATTTGTTTATAACCACAAATGATAATTTTTTGGAAAACATTTAGTTTTCCCGTTGCACGTTAAAATTCAATTTCAATTCCGATTTGAACGGTTTTTGTAGTTATTCTCCTGTGTTTACTAACAGAATTGAATGAAATTTATGTCAGTTATAGGGGCCAATTCTGTAACTTTTCTGTTAAATTTAAACAGCCTGTTAAAGTTAAAATTATAACGATCGTGTTAAAATTTTAACTGGAAATCGTATTCTCTAATATCAATTTTAACACAGCCGTTATGATTAACATTTTAACAACCCCTGTTAAAAACAGCAACGTTGCCAGTTATTATTAATAAGGTTATCCTTTTCTAACTATATAACATTTCAACACAGTTATGTCTTTTCTGTGAACAGTTTATTCATAAAAAATGTATTAATTTAAAGTACACAATTGCATCTTCGCCTATTTTTTTATGCAAATAAAAACCGAAAATCTACTAGTGAAGTATAATATGAATTGTACACAGATATTTTCTAGATATTATTTTAACCATAGTACAAAAATGCAAAAAAATCTAGATGGAGGTATAATGTAACAGAATCTTTAGTTAAATCTGGCAACTCAAATGGATTAGCTGCATCTCGATTTCTTCGATGGTTTATTCTCATAACTCGTCTAAAAGTATTTAATTATATAGGGGAGACCGGGGCACGACAGTCCCCCTCCAATTTGGTCAAATTTTTTTTTTTTATGTTTTTCCATAAATTATTGTTTTTAAGCCATTATGCGATACTTAAGGCATAATAGACCACCCAAAAAAATTGGGTCCAAAAAAATTGTATACGGGGGAAAAGTAACCAGGAAAAACAATTTATAAACGAAATTCTTTTTATTAAAATTAGAAATTTAAAAATAAAACAAATAAACAAATAAATTTTTTCTATAAAGGAAAAAATAATTTTTTTATCATTTTTAAGGGGGGCCCGTCGTGTCCCAGAAAAAGAAAAAAAAATTTTTAGTTTCGGCAAAATTTGTATGGGTTTGTTCAAATTAGAGCAAAAGTAACTTCATTTGTTAGTAGAAAGCCACACCATTTTGGTAAATAAACAGGGCTGTTATATTTTAAAGGGCTCCAGTTATACGTCTTTAAAATCAGGCGTTTAACAGGCAATATTAACAGGTCATGTTAAGATTTTAACATGAGCGGGACTTATAGAATAGCACATTCGGCATTAACAGCCATTTAATTTATAACATGCTGTTAAAAATAACAGAAAAGTTACAGAATTGACCCCATAGTCAAGTTATAGTCAAGTTATAGATTTAGTTTTCCAAGATTCACATCGAATAAAAGCAATGGCTTCTTTCAAACAATTCCTGTTTATCAGTTGTTTTTTTTGGAAAATAAATTCGAATTCTGGAAAAGTAAATTTACACCGACATTAAGAACTGCAACTAAAATAAATTCAATTCAATTCTGTTAATAAACAAAGGAGAATGACGACAAAATCGGTTCAAATTGGAATTGTAATTCAAAATTAACGTGCTACGGGAAAACTAAATAAGTTTTCCAAAAAGCTTTCATTTGAGATTATTATTCATTACCATTGGGAACGAATGTAGAAGGATTTTCTTCTTAAAATATTCAATACTTTGTAAAAAATCAACGCTGCTCAACTCAACAATAGTGGATCTTTGCTCGTGTTGAAATCCCCTTAAGTTTTCAGCGTGTCCTAGACCCAAATTTGCCACAATTATGGGCCCTAGACATCTGTCTAATTTGTCTATTGATTAATTCAGAGATTATAACAAATTCTTTTTAATTTTGAAACGATTGTACAGTCGGTGAATGTCTCTAGAAGGTACCTTCTCTTGTGATATTTTGTGGGGACTCTATAAAGTTTTGGCTTTTGTCTGGTTTGTCTATGATGATTGCCCAAATCATGCTTACGAACAGTCCGCCTATGATTTCAACAAAGAATCTTAAATTTATAGTAAGCCGAATTTTGTATCGATTTTATGACCTGAAAAGTAATTATGTTCTACTATCATCTTAACAGCAAATATTGAGCAAATGGTAGTCAATTAATTCAATGTTTTTTGTTAAAATTATTATTTCGGAAATAAAGTCATCACGCTATACAATCGATGCAGAATTTGATCTACTATACAGATTTACAAGTCCGAAGATCACAGCAATTATTGGAATTTTCTGTTGCAAACAGAGTAAATTGAAGATTCTTTAATAGAATGATAGCAATAATTCTACAGATTAGTCATTAGGGCATAAAATCGTTTTAAATTTTGCTCAATCATACTTACATTTTCTTAGATTTTTTTCCAACAGTTATTTACTTAAAAAACATAACAAATGTCCAGTAGAAAACATGAAACTAAAGCGAAAATTGTGCATATTCGTTCATTTCAGTGGAATGCATTACTAGTCAATTCTATAAACTATTATTTATAAAATTGACTAGAGGAAATCTGATAGAGGATACACAATAACTCGTAAATACAGTGTTATCAGGAGAACTAGTGAAATGTGCTAAAATTACTGAATTTTTTCTTAAAAAGAAAATTTCCACCCTTTGTAAATGCATCATATTAGACACAGGCAAACCATTTTCACACGTATTTCCTAATTTTTCACAAAATTCTAACCCAACCACAGATCAATTTTTCGATAAAAGCCTGACACACGAGGAAAGGAGCAATTTTCCTAAGTCGTTATTGAAAAAAGTAACAATTTGACGTTTTTCCTTAGAAGTAATGAAAAGTCCCTTTCTTGTAATTTTTTTAGAAAATTTACTTAGAAATCAAATGATATCTTTCCAATGTGTAATTTTTTGGAAAACACGTGAAACTACGCCTCCTTGACTTCAGTAAGAAAAGCGTAACCCAGTTGAACCGCTTTCCCGACGTTTTCCTCCGTTTTTTTTCTAAAACCAGAGGCGAATTTATCATGAAATTAATAAAACTTAACAATGAAACCCCAAACCAAAAACGTCTGTTGTTTTTTGCAATTTTTCCTCAGACAGAAAAAAACTAGCCTCAGACCCCCAAAAGTCTAGATCCACCCCTATCTGAAACTCATCAGTTTTTTCAATTAATGGGGCCCTCGAAAACTACTGTACTCGATTATAAAACCAACTGAACTATTTTTTGATTTAAAAAACACAAAATTTCCTTCATAGTCGAATCCACGTAAAACGTATTTTACCTTTAAAGCGATGCTGGCAATGTGTGTGAAAATATACGTAAATTTCGGGGTGCAGGTACCGATTTTTCAAGTTTTTTACAGATCATCTGGAAGTTATTGAAGATACGGGGAATAATTTTTAATATATTTGATATGAATGTTCGTCAAGTAAAATGCGTCTATTTGCAGATTTCACCCCGTTTCATTTCAGTGGTAATTTGCCCATATTTGTTGAATTTTTTGTCCCGTATTGATAATTTTGTTAAGACAGCCTTTATTAAAATTAGCTTTGAGATCCGTTGCTTAGTTAGTAATTAGTAAAAATTTTAGAATTAACTAGAATTAATGAATATTTATCGTTAATTACCTTGGCTTTCCAATAATCTTTGCATAAGTTTTCTTATGCGTCCATGCATTTTGGTATAGTCAAAATTTCTTTATAATATATAATTTATTACACCTGCAAATTAATTAATTATATAATTAATCACCAATTTGGTCTGTTACCATATCAAAATCTCACACTATTTGATGGCAAAATGGCGCTCAAAAAACCGTAAATCACAGCCTCCTTGATCCGCAAAGAAATGGCTGTTTATTACTAATTATTCTTATCGAATTCGGCAATTTTCATAAAGTAATAACTGAAAATCAAACAAAAAAAAACTTAAAAATTAATAGAAATTTGAAAACACCACTTTTTTTCAATATAATTAATTACCGGTAAATTTTATCTTAAAACAATTGACTGCCGTATTAATGTCAATCAGTGCCAACTTAAACAAAAATAATATATATCCACCTGTAACACTCTAGTGATAGTAGGTAGTAATCAAAATAAGAGCGGCAAAATAATATTCCATATAAATTACCTATTTTTGTATAAGCAGTGTGTTCTGATTGGTTACAATAGTGGTTAGGACTATTTACAATAATCTAGTGAGAAAGAAAAGAATAAACTCTATTATCCAGCCTACTCGATTAAAGAAACAAAAAAACGGTAATTATTAATTCGAAAATAATTTTGATAATTTTAAAAATGAAAATTAGTGGAAAATTGGGAGACAAATATAAAAATATCTAAAACGTTAATTTTTTTAAAAGAAATAATTGCTGGCGAATTTTATTTAAAAAAAAACAATTGATTACTAGTAGATGCTAATCATTGCCAACTTAGACAAAACAAAATATCTCCCCTGTGGCAGCAGTAGATAGTAGACGGTCGTGTAATACTAGAGCGGCACCATTCTGTCTGGCATAAAAAATCTAGAACTATTTACAGCGGTTCTCAAACTTTTAGCCAGTGACCACAAGAAGGCAAAAAACGGACAGAGTTTATTGTTCAAGATTTAAAATCGCTTATTAAGGGCTTCATGTTCTAACTGTCAACTTCATACATTGATATTTAAAAAAACTGAATTCACCCTTATTAGGTATATTTAATTAAATTTGATTTGCAAAAATTGGAGAAAATATTCGGTTGTTTGCTCAGTTTTGGAGCTTCATTTTTTCTTAGAGTCTAAACTTATTTCAGAATCAGAAAATCAATTATTCAATCCACGAAATATAATTCCAGACTCCACATCAAAACCTATAAAGTTTGAGCTTTAGTGGAGTCAAAAATAGTCTGCCTTTTTTAATATTAATTTTGATACTACCTAACCCTCTAGGACTGGTGCTAGGTAATAACAAAAGTCCTTCTTGTGGACTTTTATCATATCGTTTTGGACTTCATTTTTCCTGGTGATCTTTTGAGAAAATTTCGATGAACGGTGGGTGAGAATTTTTCCACAACATTTAGCACCGTACATTTTTTTGAGTCGTATGGAGAAAAATTGCAATTTTTTTTCTTTTGAGAATAGGGAACTAGTTGTTTTATTAAAGCTCTTTCTGCTATGCATTTTAATACGTTTATCATAATGAAACTGAAAAATTGTGTAAAATAAAAGCGTGTAAATCAAGGGTGGGGTTGTAACAATCATCAAAAACTACATAAGATTAATGATAAGTCTTTTACAACACGAAGACACGTTAAATAACTACAATATCGTTTGATTTGTAAGTCCGCTCTCTGTTTATTATATAGTGCAACTGCTCTATTTTATATCAGTAACTTAATAAATCAGAAATAATAGAAAAATTATAGCAAAATTGATTGAATAAGAGGCTAAATTGAGTTCTAAAATTACTTAAATTGCAGTGCTGTAGAACTAGCTCCCTGACAATTTAAAACTGGTTCAACTGAAACTGATCGTTTTTGCATATTTTTACAAGGTCATTGGTTAGAGTACTGCACTTGTGGCGTAATGTTACTATTTAAGTCAATCTCTTACGCGATCGCTTCGACTATACATTGTTGATTTACGTATTTTCGTATCATGCACGTGTAGTAAATACATAAACAAACATGGATGATTTTATAGAAAAGAATTTCCTCTTGAACTTTAACATATTCACATTAATATTATCATTAGTGATTGATTAGCTGTTACCTAATCGTTATTTTTTATTATTATAATATAATAAATATTATTTCAGATCTTTATAATCCGTATATACGTAAAAATATAACTTTACGAATTAGAGGTGATTTTAACGCAGTACGTAAAATATCATTTCTTAATAAAAATGGCAAATTAATTAATAACGAATTAAATATCAAACAAAATCTGAATTGGCAAGATACGAAAAATGGTGATTTTGAAATACTTGATTACGATCGAAGTTTATATTTTGATATTGATAATGTACCAAAACAGCCATTTTATATTGTTATTAATGGAATGGATAATTATGGTAATTAGTTTTTAATTATTTTACAAAATTATATTAAAAATATTTCTTTACACTATTCTAGGAGAGAGTTTTATGCGTGAATCATATGTTCAAACAAAAGTCGACAATCCATTGCTACAACAAAATCTTTTAGTTGTACAACTCAGTGGAAACTCTCAGGTATTTTTAGAAACTGGTAAACGAGCAAATCTGTATTTTGAAGTTACAAATACTGGAAATGAAGTCTATCTCGTTAAATACTTCTGCAGTGATCAAGAATCTATACTAATATCGATGTCGGCATATTAGTGAGTTCTGTCATAATTGACGGCCAAGTCCGTGACTAATCTAGACACAAAATCAGTAATTAACCAATATGGCTAATTCACACCAACCATACAGAATATAGCTGCGATAATCTAACCTAATCATTTCAACTCCTCTTTAATAAGGGGTCGTCTAGTAAAAAAAGTCCAGAAAAAACACTTTATTTTAATAGCAAAACTATAATGCTTTTGTAATTTATATACATCTTTAACACGATTATTTGCACGACACGCCTTCAAATGCAGACAGCCAACTGAATAACGTGAGTCCATCTGTGGCAAAGAAAAACGAGTCTTATGACAAACAATAAAAAGTTGATTTCACACAAGACAAATTCTGATTGAGGCTTTGTAACTTAAAATAAACTGGACCTTATTGCTTCTTTACATATGGATCATTTTAAAAAAGAAGATGGCAAAGCAAAATGAGCCTTCTGTACAAATTGCAACTGGAATTAAATTGCACCTTATGGTTCTTTACATAAGATAATTTAACGAAGGACAATTGTCGCAAAGGAAAATGAATCTTAATACAAATAAAAAAAAGCTTATTTAGGCTCTATTCTCATTAAATTTCTACTAGCTTTAAGAACCTTCTTGTCTCTTCACATAAGGTTCACTTTAACAAATTTGTGGCATTATACCCGAGAGCAGCTTTTGGTGCTTAATCATCAATAATTTCTGGGCATATCATAGACTTAACAATTTCGATGGGTGTTTTCTGCTATTTAAGAGACATTTACTTGTTCCAAATTAAAATACCTCGGTCTTGCTTGTTTACAAGGGCGGCTTTAAAATGTGGAGCGATTTGAGGAAAAACTTGTGTGTTCCCTAAAGTTCTCTTAAGTCAAGAACCTTTAGTCACGGATTTGACTCCCGCAACCTTAACCGTGCCAGTTTAATTTCATACATGATTTTCAGTCAATACATCAATCCACAAGAAACGGCAGTTGTAAGTGTAACAGTAATTGGAAAACCCGGTACATATACCGATATTGTTACATTTACGGCACGTGGTCCTATTGAAGCAACAAAAGCTGTAATGGTTGAATCCGGCAATAATTATGAAAATGATAAGACAAAACCGGATCTCGATTATAGATTTACAAGTGATTGTTTTAATGTATTATTTACTAGTTGTACTAAAGCTACATGGAGTGTTGTAATAAAAGCAAAAGATACAGAATCTGGAATGCTGGAATTAACAACAAATCCAAAAGGTTATTCTGGGGATCCATTTACTGTTGGTACAAAGCAAGAGGTTACTGCTACGTATGGTGATTCATGTTGTTATCCAGATTTGCAAATTATCGCAACTGATAGACGAAATAATCAAAATATTATGGAGATCAATGCATATCGTATGGAGTGTTTATTTTTTTTTTAATTGAAATTTAACGTATCTTTCTTTACAGGTGTACCTCTAGATGCGTCTTCAATTACTGCAATTGTTTTGGGTTTAATTGCACTGTTTTTAATTATACTTATTATTGTTTATATTTGTCGTAAATCGTGTAAGAAACAAAATGAATACGAATTGCCAACATACAGAGCACCGAATCCTCCTCGACAGGAAAGATATTAATTATTATATAACGACTATTTTATTATTTACAGTGTGTCCTAGATTATAATGGGAACACTCAAAATACAGTGTTCGACTTACAGAACACACTGTACATTTAAAGGATTTTTCTATTATAATATTGTTTTTTTTTTGTATTTTAAATATAAGTTTATGATTTATAATTTTTTAAAATAAATTCCACCTACCTACACTTGGATTTAAATCAAGTACTGGAGGCGGTGCTGGGGATACTTCTCTAGCTGGCAGTAAAATAGCATTTTGTGAAAATTCTTCAAATGTACTTCCTGTTACAGCAGCATTAAACAAAGGATTATTTACTTGTTTACGTATAGGATCACTCATTTTTTCATTATTTAATAATTTTTCTATACTAACAGCTGGTCAGATGATAAAACATCAACAGTTCACGTCAAATTCACACTGTAGGTTATGTAAAACGTCAAGTAGTTGTCAAATTCGCCATCTATTATCGATACCTAAAACTATAATTACAGTTTTCTTGAAATAGTAACATAGTCAAAGGCGACATCTAGTAAAAGTTGAAGATAAGATATATCAAAATGATCGGCAGCGCCATCTGATAGCGTTCTGTAGCCAAAACGAATATACTCGTCTTTCGCCTTTATTTTTCGGAAAATTGGAATGCCTATCTGTATATCATGTAGTCCGGTTAAAAAGCCATTGAATATTGAAAATAAAATACCCGAATATTGCTGAGCGAGATTAGAAATTCCGCAGCAGGCAATTATCTATTGCTGTAGCATCTGAAAACTGACGTAGTAATGTCCTCTTTTCGTCTTCTCTATTTCTTTTCGAGCACTGAATAACACTTGGAAGAGCCTTTTTTTTTGTTAATTAGTTTTGTTAGTTCTAATTATCAGCTTACACTTAAATTTTTCAACGACCAACTATTTTTGGGTAATTTTCGTAAAGCGCGGCGCCTCCTTAACGCGCCTTAATGCTGAACCTGCCTTGCGCCGGCTCTGCAGCCTTCTGATCAAAGAAAAAACCTTATCATTTCTTCTCAGTCCAAATATTGCCAACATAGTAGCGGTTCAAGCAGTTGTATTTTATTGATTCAGTTGGAGTGCTAAGAAAGATCTTGCCCAGGATTGAGACATTCAAAATATGGCTGAATAAACAATTTGCTTAAACCAGAAAAAGGCTCTAGGGATTACATTTAGTCTAGATTTCTGCATGTATTCTGTAATTCTCTGATACGCATCCTGTGTTTGGCCTTTCGAATAGGTTTTGTCTTTTGTCACTTAATCTCGTTTCCACTGTTTCTTTGTTCTTTGTCTCTCTCTCTCTCTCTCCCTCGTTCGTCTTTCTTTTTCACCTTGTCTCCCTCTTTCGCTTTTACTCATTATATACAGATGGATGCAGAGTATGGAAAAACTACATCTGCACAGCCAAAGGATTTTTGCAGTAAATTTTGCTTTGAGATCAGGTCATTATTATCAACAATGAGTGCAAAAATATTTTTTTTCTTAAAATATTCAAATCGAATAGTTAAATATATGTAATTAGATTTGTTTTGAGGACATTTTTCGAATATCTTTCAGGTAATATTTCGTAATTCCGTTTTTGAAATTCTAATTTTATGATTGATTAGCATTTCAGGTCACTTTTTACGTATGTTCCATATAATGCTCTTCTTTAGGTACAGATTTTCAATGTATTTTAAGCGTTGCTTCAGTTGAAAGCAAAATCTTGTGATGGAATGTTGCACAGTAGAAGTTCTAGCAAATTTGAGTTCTAATAAAAAGGTAATTTCTGAGTTATAGTTTACTATAAAGTTGTATTTTCGCATTTTTGTACAATTATATATCGCTGAACAAATTCTGCAACGATCTTATGGGGCAATGACTTCATAATCTGTAGAATTCTCATAATAGAACGTTTTGGCATTTCCAAAATATCTAGAAAGAAAATCGTGTCGATCAATTTGAAGTATATACATTATAGGGGCCAATTCTGTAACTTTTCTGTTAAATTTAAACAGCCTGTTAAAGTTAAAATTATAACGATCATGTTAAAATTTTAACTGGAAATCGTATTCTCTAATATCAATTTTAACGCAGCCGTTATGATAAACATTTTAACAACCCCTGTTAAACACAGCAACGTTGCCAGTTATTATTAATAAGGTTATCCTTTTCTAACTATATAACATTTCAACACAGTTATCTCTCTTCTGTGAACAGTTTATTCATAAAAAAATATATTAATTTAAAGTACACAATTGCATCTTCGCGTATTTTTTTATGCAAATAAAAACCGGAAATCTACTGGTGAAGCATAATATGAATTGTACGCAGGTATTTTCTAGATATTATTTTAACCATAGTACAATAATGCAAAAAAATCTAGATGTAGATATAAAATAACAGAATCTTTAGTTAATTCTGGCAACTCAAATGGATTAGCTGCATCTCGAATTCTTCGATGGTTTATTCTCATAACTCGTCTAAAAGTATTTAATTATATAGGGGAAACCGGGGCACGACGGACCCCTTCCAAAATTTGGTCAATAAGTTTTTTTTTATGTTTTTTCATAAATTATTGTTTTTAAGCCATTATGCGATACTTAAGGCACCCAAAAAAATTGGGTCCAAAAAAATTATATACTGGGGAAAAGTAACCAGGAAATACAATTTGTAAACGAAATTCTTTTTATTAAAATTAAAAATAAAACAAATAAACAAATAATTTTTTTCTATGAAGGAAAAATAATTTTTTTATCTTTTTTAAGGGGGGTCCGTCGTGTCCCAGAAAAAGAAAAACATTTTTTTAGTTTCGGCAAAATTTCTATGGGTTTGTTCAAATTAGAGCAAAAGTAACTTTATTTGTTAGTAGAAAGCCACACTATTTTGGTAAATAAACAGGGCTGTTATATTTTAAAGGGCTTCAGTTAAACGACTTTAAAATCAGGCGTTTAACAGGCAATATTAACAGGTCATGTTAAAATTTTAACATGAGCGGGACTTACAGAATAGCACATTCGGTTTTAACAGCCTTTTAATTTATAACATGCTGTTAAAAATAACAGAAAAGTTACAGAATTGGCCCCATAGTCTAATATCTTTAGATACTTTTCCCTTTCAATTCACAAACAAACGAGATATTTGAGGTGGAACACTTAACTGTGACATCCTCTATACTAGTAATAAAAAACTTATTTAATATAAAATCAATTTTAAGTCGAGGCTTTACAATGAAGATAAAGTAGAGTTAAGGGAAGTAACAAGTGGAACAAAAATTTGAACTAGTACAAAATTAGACAAAAGCATCGATATCGACATCTTCGATGTTTTGATTAATTGAATATCGACACACTATATATCGGCGAAAAACTTCGATGTATCAATATAGTATAAGTAAAAGTTCATAATTTGGATCACTTCAAAATCGTAAAAAACGCAGCTCCTAATAAATAAATGATAAATAAGCTTCATGTCTGTGGTGATACGTTACGTGATATGATTCTACTGCTATAATAGTACTAAAAACATCCATCGCTCAGTGACGTAGCGGACATAACTGGCGCCCGGGGCGCAAGACTTTATTGGGGCCCCCATGTTTACAATCATTACCAATTTAAACTACACTTCAAAGTCTTGGAGAGTATTTGGCGCCCCTCTATGAGTGGCGCCTCACTCATGGTAAACCCTCTTGCACCCCCTCGCTACGCCAAATCAAATCAAACGATTCAGTTCAATACTTTTTGGATCACTTATCTACAGAGTAGCAACACTAGTAGCACACCCTAATGGAATCGGATAATTTGCCATTAATGTATTTTAAATATTAACTCTTTAGCACCCTTACAAACGTAAATAATTTAAAAGTTTCAAAACATAGAGCTAAAAATATTGATATATCAATATAAGCGAAAAAGAACATATCGATATTTTGATATCGATATTTATGTCTTAACATCGATATTTCTCAAACATCGATGTTTTTTGTCAATATATCGTGTATCGATATTCAATTAATCAAAACGTCGAGGATGTCGATATCGATATTTTTTCTAATTTTCACATCACTAGCTACACCAAAGGGAAATAACAATTAGAACTAAAATTTGAACGCAGTTTATTTTCACACGTATACATAGTAGTTTTGCTATTGCCTACTAGATGTCGCTGAATGTTGTATTTGGAACGAGATTCAAATATTCAAAATTTATCTTATTTTTTCCCATGATGATTCAGTTGTAAAACATTTATTTTTATTACGTAAATTTTCTTTGTTCATCAATACAAGATAATATTATCATTATTTAACAAATAATGCAATTATTTAATTAAAATAAAAAAAAAACTGAAATTTACTCAACAGGAATATTCGAACCAATTTGATTGCATCAAATTCGGTTGTGTTATACAAAAATAATTTTGAATTTTTGTTGTTCCTGGAAGACTGATGATACGCAGATCACCATCGGGCGTTATTTGAAGGGAATTATAAAATGTTGTATTAGTTGTTTTAGGTTTTCCCCATTTATCATATGTTGTTGTTATTATTGTGTTTGTTTGTGACTGGCCTGTTATCGGATTTATTTGTGCACAACGTGTCCTTGCCAAAATACAAGAAGTTATATTTTTTACCAAAATAATTTGATCCTCCTCTGAAAATGCAAAATTATTACTTGACGCTTCCTCATAACAATCGGATATCTGTATAATAATTACGTTAGTTTTTTTTTTACAATATTAATACGTGGTTATTTACCAATAAATCGGAATTAATTCGACGTATACATCTAACAAATCGACAATAGCCTGTAACACATCCTGTATCAGGGCTGAGCATTGTCGCCTATAATGTAAAATAAGACCTTTAAATTTCAAATGTACACCTTTTTAATTGAATTCACAGGTCGAAGCCCTTTTGAAAACAATAACAACGTCCGGACGTCAGTGTATACATATATATATAATAACAACAGAAAAAACCTAAGTTTTATCGTTGTTATTATTATTTTTTCGGTTAGCTGGTATTTCCGGCAAATACTTACATCAATTTCACGTAAACAACTATCGTATCTGGTGTTGTTTAAATAATTCTGAGCACATTCAATTAAGTCATTCGAGGATGGCTGATTATTGTTGGATGTTGTTGCCCTTTGAAAACAACCAACACAGGAATCTCTAAGGACATTATTATTACCATTTGCAATGTTCGTGCATAACAAGTTGAAAAGATCCAATAGTTGTGAGCTTAAATTATAAAAGAATTTACATTTAAACAATCGAAAGCTCTTATCCATTTAAAATTGTTGTTGTTTTTTTAATATAATAAAACAGATATGATAGAAAAACAAACAAAATTGAAAAAATACACACAAGACGGATTCAACGACGCCGCTATTAAATATAAATTTCATTAAGAAATTAATTTAAAAGATTATAAAAACAAACACTTGAAGTAACAGAAATAACAAACAAGGCATACGCAATCCGTCTGCAAAAACGCCGATTTCCAGTAGCACAGCAAAGTTTACCGAAACCGTTCACAGCCACACAAAATAAACTAAAAAATCGCCTGTGGGCGACTACTTTCGCATAGATTTTCCTAGGGCACATATTGTCCTTAATCGGACTAATGATGTACTCCCACACCGTAAACTCGATTCATATTAAAAGCATCGATTTTCATCAGAGAATTGTATTTTCTATTTAGAACAATCAAAAAGATCGAATTACTTAATTGTTAGGTATGAGAAAATTGATTCTTAATAGAAACTCTCGGATAAATAAACGAGACATGGCTCAAATTCTGAGGCGTAAAACCCCAAATCGGCATCTCACGACTTAAAGTGACGTGCCAATGAAAATTGTTTTGTTATAGAAAAATTTACTCGACAACAATGGCATTTTCCCCTAATTTTCCTTGTTCGGCAACAGCCCCTGAAGTCTCAAAAATGATTGTAATGAAAACATTGAGAATCAATATTACTGCCAGCTATTGAAAGAAGAAAAAATTCAAACGGATACAATATAACAATATCCGTTTACATTGAACAATTTAATTATTTTAGAAATTATCAATCGAAGGGCAATCAACTTTATGATAAGAGTCACTTCCAGTTGTAATAAAAAGTATTTTTTTTTTGTTTTAATTGCACTAACAATTCATAACAGACGTATTTTGTTGAACGATAACAACATTACAACGAAACATTATCGGTAGGTAAATAAAAAAAAGATACAATGTTGCTTGTAAAGGTTCGCGCTAAAACACCCACCCACGCAGATGATGTAACATTAATAATGATAATAAGTAATCTTGTAAAGTTGCTAGACATTAATTCGTAAAATTCTGATGAAGATGATATTAATAATAATAAACGGCGCCAACTAGCCGTTCACTGATAAGCGTTATTAAAATGAAACGAAAGTGTCATTAAAGAGCAGATAAAAACGACTAACAAACGCTAACAGCTCTTGTAAAACGGTTACAAATTAACACTTAAATGTGGACATAAACGATATTGTTGTAATATAAACGAATTCTTCTTATTCTGTTTCATCATTTTCTATAATCATATGAAACTGAATAATGAATGTGAGAATAACGTTTGTTCCAATTTAATTTTTTTTTTCCCAGATTCGTTTCATATTTTACTGAATCATAGAAAATGATTCATGAAAATGAATAATGGGAATTTGTTTCAGTCCAGGTGGTTGTACTGTAGAAGTGGTCTTCTAATCAATTTTTCGTAACAAAGGTTTTTTTTTTGACAAATCAAAACAGTTATGTACAAGTCATCACCACGACCATTTTGATTGTCATTGTTTTTCGCAGATTCTTATCGCAACATTTACAAACTTGTCTAACAATTTTTGGCAAGTGTGCTTAAAACAATCGCGTTCTATACCATACCTTTTTATTGTTATTAAACTTGTTGGAGATGAGAATAACTGTTGTTAAAAATAAATCGAAGATAAAGATTTTTTTTTTTGTACAAATATTTCGCATTTTTCTCTTTTTTCCCAGATATCAGTTTTTACACCTAGTTTTCTGTTCATCGAATTTCGCAAGTCATACAAAATGTACGTTTCCGGACTTGACGCGTAGTCCCGTTTTGCGGAACGTTCTACTTATTCCACGAGTTGCACAAGACACTATTGTTAAACGACCTTCAAGAAATGTGTCAGAAAAATGATCATTTCGATAGGAATTTCATATAAATCAAATAACATACGAATAGCGATAGAACCGGAGTTAGACCTGGACGGTTTAAATAGCGCATTAGTCCTTGGCCCTAATGAATCCTGCAAGTGGCCAAACCGAGTCTTTGCTGGCGAATTTCACACCCTATTCAACAAAATTTTGAAATGTCCTCACACAGAAAAGAATCTTTCAGTTTAATTGAGGAAAACTAGATAATTGCTAATTTGAAGGTTCAAGAATGAAATAAAGGGTCGGAATTTTTCTTTTCCGGAAAAATCACATTGAAGCTCTTTTCTATTCGAAAATAAGGTCAAAAGTATTCAAATATGTCTATAATTTATTTAAAGTTCATCCTCTAATTTTCAATCGGAAAACCACCAAATAAAATCGTAGTTCCCAAAAAAAAATTATTTTTTTCAATTCATTATTTATACGCGTATTAACCCAAAATTCTGACCTATTTATGTGGACTACAAGTTATTCTAGAAATATTGCTGCCTTGCAATGCTTATTCTGTATTCTTTTTTTTTTATCTTTATATGTTGCAAAATAATGACTTTTGTGTGGTCCAAAACAGATTCTCCACAGAAGAAAGTACCTACTCACTAGTGATGCTGCGACAGATCTCTCGTCAAGAGGAAGCGAGCTCTCGTCTCGTCTCGGCAGAAAAACAGGTCTCTCTCGTATTATTTCCCGAATATTAATAATATTTGCTGTTATGAGAATAGGCAACAGGCGATCGCATCGTACCGTTTTTAGTAGACACATTTTTTCATGAAAAAAACTATGATATCTATGAATTGAGACGTTCCCATTATAGACAAGGATAGTTGTTAGAAAAGAACAAGGATCGAAACAAAAGTATAAAGTGCAAGTCATAAGGCTGCATAAACTGATGTAAATCAATTGTAAATGTCCCAGATTTAGCTTTTAGCGAATGACCACCATTTTGAGCCAGTTTTGAGGATCCAAAGGTTGTATTGTAGAAAGTTGAGAAAAAGAGACTGAAAATAAATTTTCAATTCAAAATAATAAAGAAAAAAATGAGCGTGTCAGTCTTATATTAGGGTACGTTCATGTCGGAGATATTTCACGGCGATACCTCGTTTCCTAGCTGTTTATCTGACGGTTTCAGATTGATGTTGGGTGTTCATACCGATTCACCCTCACAGTTGACATAGCGATGTATTCCACCAATTATTTAAAATAAACCTTTTTGTTTTCCGGAGTCGTCGCGCTAAAATCCGTAAAGAATAGAATAGGTATGAACACCCCCGTCCCAAAACATAGATTTAATTTGGTGTCTAGGGCGCTTCCATAAATTACGTGAGGCGTTTTAGACGATTTTCTGACCCCCTCCCCCCCTGAAGAGATGTCGTGAGATTTGGCTCGACCCCCTACCCCCCCGACTCTAATCTCACGTGAGATTTTTCAGAATTGCTATTTCTTATTTAATATTAGTTAAGAGTTAAGACTAGTATTTAAGAATGCTTAATCGTAAAACACTTAAATGCTTAAATTAACCCCTTGCGTCCGCCGCTGTGGCTCGGCTCGTACGCTACAACGTACGTCGCCGTTACGCGTTTGGCCGCCCTACGGCGCCTAAACAATCGAAGGGCTACTGTGCTGTTTTGCAGCCTTGGATAACAACGGTAAATATTATTGTGTCAGATTTTACTATATTTTAGTCAAGAAACATGTTTTACTTCAATTTAACCCAATCTTCTCGCAATTTTACACTGTTTCTTGAGGGAAAAAAATTACGTGATATTTGCCAAGACCCCCTCTCTCTTTCCTACGTGAGATTGGGTGAAATTCGACTGGACTCCCCCCTTGACGTAATTTATGGACGCCCCCATAGGGAAGCGAGGCAACGACGTATCGCAGTGAGATATTTCTGACATGCACGCACCCTTAGGTGCATAAAAAAATCACGCCGGCACTGGAATCCGTGCGGTATGAGATTCATCAAAAAAACTAATTTTGGGGCTTTGAAAAGTAATTATTGTTATTCTTCCAGTTGTTCTATATGCAAAATAAATTCAAAATTAATAAAACCAACAATTTGACATAACAACGTAAATGGCGAAATTGATCATTTCAAAATCAAAATTAGCTTAAAGAGCAAATTATGCAATTACTGATAATGAAATTAAAATAGAATTGGCCGAAGATGTTCAAAGAAATTATGTAACGTGCAACTGATAAGGTATCTCCATTATACGATCTAATAAATTATGATAAAAATTACAAAATCAGATGACTAAATTTAAACGGAACAAACTTTAGCATAGGAAAAAAAAAACGATAAGAGAATATTTTCAAAATAACCATTAGTGCTAATTCGAATTGGAATTTCGATTTCCTTTCGGAATTAACAATTGAGAAACAACAAAGTCGATTATTGTGATCATCAAACTTTACAATTTATTCAGTTGTTGTTTTATGGAAATAATTTTGTTTGTTTTTCAATTTTAATATATTTAAATAATGTAAAAAAAAATTGCTTACTTGTATTGGGTACAATTGACGGGTTTTGGTGTCGTTTGTTGCAATTTTTGTAATGCTTGCAATGCTGGCAAATTATTGAAAAATGGCAACTCGCACTATGGAAAATATTAATAATTATAAATAATTGCTGATTAAAACAATTTTGAATGGTATTTCTTTTTTAAATAAAACTTACCAACATTACACGTATTAATATTAATAAAATCAAAGTTTGTTTATTCATTTAATTTTTCGATAATAACAATTTATGGATGAACAATCTAATTTTCTGTTTATTGAAATAAAATAAATAATTTATTAGTCGCATAGATATATATAAATAAATGATCCCACTATATTATAAGCTTATATAATTTTCATTTTGTAATTTCCTTTTTGTTGAATCAATTGAAAATTGAGATTATATACAGCGTGTCTTATGTGCATTTATAATTTAGATCAAATTATTTTTTTTACGTAAAAAATGTTTACTAGGCAATCTGTTAGTCACGTAGACACTAAACATGATATCAGACACGTAACGTACTTCCATTTGAACTCAAGCTGCTATTAGTAAACCGACTCTTCTGTTCCACCAATATTAGTGCTCACTAAATTAATGAACAGGTATTGCCAATTCCAATCCAACAGGTACGCTTGTAGGGCGTGCCAGTTGATTTTGTTTAGTAAAACTGCAAACATTGATTGAAAGCCAACTATGAAGTTACACTACGATAGTGGGCAGTCGAATCGGATAAAATCACTGGCGACTTGTCCCTCTACTGTATGCTTTACTTTACTTGTGCAGACCATACGCAAGCCACCAACGTCTGTTGTCTCGATATAATCCCGTTTCTCGCGACCCGACTGAATTGTGACTAAAATATAAAAGACAAAGCTACTCTATAAATTTGGAAAACCGACAAACTTTCTAATATTCATAAAAAAGGGGCCAAAAAAACATGTTTACAGATTGCGGTTAGAAGACCGTATTTACCCACAAAAAAATTGGGCGTTAATTTCCACTAGTTTCGTTAAGAAATTAAAGCCGTCTGGTGTTCCATCGAAAAGTGTCATAAAAGATTTTGTCTTAAAACAATTCAAAACAACTAAAAAGTCGACTTTTTCGTATGGGGCACCGTTTAAAGAAAAGAAAACAGGCGCACGGTTTGGCTCCATTTGATAACTATGACAAAAACAGATACCAAAGACACTGATACTTGCACTAACACTAGCACTAGACATAATTAATTATTAATTAACGAAAAAAGTGACAATTTTGCGAAACAACATTAATACTTCACAGACTGGTACACAACTGAACCAGAATGAACAAATCTAAAAAGGGTGTTAGGTTAGTGTTTTTGTTCGGTTCTTTTCAAAAATGTGTCCACGAGATTATTGTAATTTTCACAGTAACAAAAAAAGTGGCAAAATATTGTAAATAAAATATGGCTACCCAAATAAAGGGCAGAATATAGATGACTTACAAGAAAACCACTAAGGGTGATTTGGAAAATTCCAGGTCCCCTGCAGAATTCAGTTGCAGGGTTGCCAATTTTTTTTTTTGTGTTTATCATAAAATTTTGATTGCATTTGCGATCTACGAGGTCTGTAGATCTGACATAGAATTGGTCAATTGTTTATCACGGAATTTGAAACTTTTCCACTTTTGATCAGTAAATAACTCATCTAGAAATAACATTTTCCCAAATTGAGCAATTTCATCAGAGTTAAGACTGTCTTATCGTTTTGTTTTTTTTTCAATTAATAATCGAGTACTCTTAACTACACATAAAGTCCGTACAAAAAAGTGCCACCCCTAAAGCTATGTCGCTCCAGACAGCTGCCTGTTCTGCTGTGCTTTCGGGCCGGCCTTAGTGACCGAACCTAGTAGCCTTAGTAGGTGGAAAATAGTCCTGGCCAAAAGACCTAAGGGTACTATAAAGTGTGTGATTATTGTAATTAAAATTCTATTGATTCGGCCCAAAATATCGCACTATAGTAATTAATGTATCAAAGGCGTTATGACGCAAATAACGCCCATCGACCAAGAGCGTTATGCCCATAAAGCCCGTGGTGCATTCATGAGTTTATATTATAAGTAAAAGAAGCAATTTAGCTTTATTTTTTGTTTTTTTGAATTTTTTCTTTGACATCTGAACAATTGAAGTTATGATCACATTTTCAATGACTGCAAAAAAGATTGTTTATCCTAGCAACGGGCTGTTATTTTTCATAATGACCCGTCGTCAAGTAAACAATTATTATTAGCTTATTAATGCAATCGTTTTGATATCTATTAATGGTCCAATAACACGTACGTATGACATAAATGAAATTTAAATTACATGTATTATTGTTGTTTAATTTCAATTTAACTGATATAATTAATTAATTAATATTATTATATGCATGTATGGTAAATTATTGTCAACAATATTGGACAAAATATTTGTGTTTTTATATTTATTTTAATATTTATAATTATCGTGTTGTTCACATTCTACAATTCTATTAAATAAAAACGATGCAACGACAACAACGGTTATTATCATAGACCGGCAAGATAAAAATCTTTTTATTAATATTATTCTCATTATGAAAACAATAAATTTAAAGCGCAGTTATTATACAAAAATTAACGTAAATATTATTGTTTTGTTCGTAAATTCAATAAAAATTTAACAAATTTTTTTGTTGTTCGTATTATGTAGAGGCGTTGTTTGTTTTATATTTACATGGTTTAAATTTAAAAATAAATCTTGGACCAATATCCTTGGATTGTTTGGGCATTTAGGGAACGGACAATGTGTATTGTCACGTCCTCTCAATTAACGTTATCAGTATTTTATCACAACAAAAATTGACGTAACATCCAATAGACAATTATCCACATTTTACTCCGGAAAATTCTATCGAACTAATAACGTCCCAAGAAACAAATAATATCTAAGTTAATAATATGTAATATTAACAGGAATCATCACGGAAAATTTTACAATTTCTGCAATTGTGTCATGATATATAACAATTGATTATTAATATCAGTTCTTATAATTTATTTTTAAACGTAAATTATTTTTAAATATTTGTTTTTAACAATAATTTTGTTGTTGTTGTTGTATTAAGTGAAATTGTTTACAGTAGTCCATTTCATATTTACATAAAACCATAATAAACAATTGAAATTTATCGAATTGATAAGAATAATAATAGTAATGTTTACGTAATTCGGGTGGTTTAATTTAATTAAAATTATCTGTGTATTCCATTAAGGGTTGTATTTGTTTCAATATTACTTAATAATAATTTATTTTCATAATTAATTGTACGAAAAAAAGAATATGTATTTGTTCTAATTCGGATGTAAAAAATAATTTCCAGGAAATTTCAACAAACATGATGAAACGTTTGAACTATTAATTGTAATAGTTTGTTAATGCAATGTTTCATCGGTAAATTGATTTAATGGCATTGTTATAATTTTTTTTAATTATGTGTATCCATTAAAAAAATATACAGAACGTCCTGCATACAGTTTTCATCGAGGATGCTCAACTGCAAAGCTACACATAGAGCAATAAATCTAGAAGTTTTGAGCCCGTAAAATTTGAATCGACTACGAAATTGTTAATTCTTTCTGGTTTTAAGGTCAATTTATACGGGGACAGTAACTAAAGCAGGTATCTTACGCAAGAAACTAAATTTAGCCACTTACCAATGCAGCAGTTGTAAACGTTCGATTTAGTACTAAAGCACTAAAGTTTTTACTGCCTTTAGTACTAAATTAAACGTTTACACAATACAAGTGGCTAAATTTAAGGTGAACTTACACGGGGACAGTAACTAAAGCAAGTTACTAAATTTAGCTACTTGCATTGTGTAAACGTTTGATGTAGTACTAAAGGCAGTAAAAACTTTAGTGCTTTAGTACTAAATCGAACGTTTACACAATACGAGTGGCTAAATTTAATTACTTGCTTAAGTTACTTGCTTTAGTTACTGTGCCCGTGTAAAAAGAGAATTTTGTTCTCCTCAGAAGAACGCAGCGACTGTTTGTTGTGTTTAGGTCAAAGAAACGAAGTCCATATGAGGGGAACTTTTTATAAAAATAAGCGGAGATGTTATGCATGGTCGCAATCCACCTATTTGCTTCCAAATACTGTTTACGAAGTAATAAGTTAGGTAGCAAGAAGCAATAAATACAGAGGGAACGTTCAAATATTATGTAACGTTTTTTTTGAAAATTTTCGCGCTCCTCCTCTATCATAACATATCGTAACATTTTTGGGACCTCTTTCCCATAACACCTCTCGCAGCATAATACACTAATGACGCTTGACTTAACCCCTCCCCACCTGGTAACAATGTTACGTAATACTTGAACGCTACCAGACAAGGCTCGCTTTTTACAGTAATTCCAAGAATGAGCAAAAATTTTGAAAAAATCGCAAATCTATGGCCCAAAAATCAACTATCTGGATGCAAATGTTGCAAGCAATTAAGTGCGAATCACCGCAGTATGGAACAGGTCAGGTCAAGTCAAGTCAAAGTTTGATACAAAACCAGAGAAGTGGAGAAAATGCAACGGTTCCAATGAGACTTGAAGCCATTTGCAAAACATTCATGCATTGTGTACTCCCTGTTTTTGTTGACCTGAGAGTGCCTACAGGACTTATTTGTCAACAATATCGCAAAATATACTTGAAGAATTGGCAAAAATTTCAGTTGATTATGACTAACTTGACCCGAAATTTCAAGGAATTGCAAATTTGTAACAAAAGTTGCGATAGAAATTAAATATTTATTTGATGATCCACGTGAAATTCTCGTGGAATTATTAATAAATATATTAACAAATTTGAACAGAAAAATTCAGCCAAAATTTTGGGGAAAAATCAAGTGAATTTTTTGGAAATTAAAGTGATCTGAGTCCATGATTCAAAAATTCGCTGCTTTGGCCGCCACAATCAAATCTTCTGGATGATGGATCTATCTATAATACAAGTGCAATATTCTGCGTTTCCCTCGAAGTATGCATTACATCCAAAAGCTCTTCTTACTTCTTACACTACTGCCAGGACCGCTTCTTTTTACCTTTAAATCGAATCTTGTCAAGGAACGGTCGTTTTTCTCAGCGATCTTGATCTTTATGACTCTCTCTATAGCACCTCACTTGACCTGACCCAATCTAGGACAGACCGCGAAAAAATGAGATTTTACGCCGATAGTCGATAAGTGCAAAAATACTTTTTTCTGTTGACCTTTTCGATTCAAGTGCTTCGATATTTTGAAGACGTCGGCTAGTCAAAAGGTTTGTCGACCCCTGATTGAAACATTCAAAACATGTTACGTTGCTGCAACTTTTAAAAGGATTCTATTCTGCAGCAATCGTTGGCTAATCGTTGACTCATTTAAATATTCATTTAAAATATAAATTGTAATGCGGCTAGACTTTGAAATCACAACAATTAAACACAGCTTAAGTGGCAATTGTAGTATTGAAGGCGTCGTATTGTTAATATCGAATATCAAAGCGGAGACGGCCGCAACTTCTTGTCGACCGTAAAATTTTCTAACTATATATAAACGATTGTTTATTTGTTTATATCAATAAAATAAAAACGAATAAACAATTGTTATTGGTCATAAAAGCAAAGGGTTGGGTGACAAAATATTATTACTAATCTTTAACTGTTTGATTAAATAAAGGGCTAGAATTAGACATTATTAATCGTAGATTGTTCTGGTAAGATCCAAACATTTGAATAAACATAGCGATATGATGCGTAATTGGGAAAACTTGCCATTACATGATTACAACATAAATGAATAATTAATTTAAAAATAATGAGTCTCTATTATCTGGTAGGTTTGTTTCTAGAGTAATATGGATTATTGTACCGGTTTTGGTTAGTATTTTGTTTGTTTCTATATTGCACAATCAACAAACAAAAACATAAAAATAAAGATGCATTTAATTGACAATTTTGATTATTTATACAATAATAAGAAAATTGTTTTAAATTGTTCTGTATACGGACCGTCGAGGTGACTTGTCTCGATTATTATTATTGTAGGTAATTGTTTATTATTATCATCAATAAAAATATGTAGGGACGTTTTGTTATTGTAACGAGAGGAGAAAAAAACAACGACGAACGAACATCGTAAATACCCATGACGCGGTGGAGCCATGTTGATTCTCTCAAATCTAGAATTAAGTATTACGCAACGTTAAGCGTGGTCATGGTCGGAGCGCGTGGAACTCGGGCCCCCGTCGTCACAGATAAACAAACTTGATTCAAACGAACACGGCGGCTGTTCGCGCCAGGACCGTACTCGATACAATCGATTTTTCGGGACAAGGTGACAATAAAATAATTTTTGAAAAACGATGCAAATATTTATTTAATACATAGTTAGGATACATGCTCGGTAATATGAAAATATAACTATTTTCTTATATCGAAGAAAATATCTGGTAGTAGTGGCCGAAATCTGTGCCAGGTTTACAAATTTATTTTGCCCGAAAAAAACAAGTACTTGAGGTAAAAATCCGGCCACTAAATTATGACAATAAGATAATATAAATATATAATAATTAATGAGATAACATAAGGGTACGGTAGCCAGAAATCAACCAGCTAATGTAACAAAAATACATACAATAATATACATAAATAATTGTATTATTCCTATTATAATAGTCTACAAAAAATCACACATTTCCAGCTATCAATAACAAGGTACGTTAAACTCCCTATGAGATGACAATTATGGTGAAATCAAAAACCATTATCGAAACATCAACAGGTGATGACGGTGATACAACAGTTGACGCAATTGTGGCTCGTGAAGGCTTCAATAATTACACGCAAAAAAAACCATACGATAAGATTATTTTTAAAAGATAGGTAATAACATAGGAATATATCGGCAAAAGAAAGCAGGTCCTCTAAAATATAAGACTTGTGCGAGCAGCAGAAGACAACAAATAATTATATTATTATTAATAATAATAATCATAATAATATTAATAATAACCTCCAAATGCTCACTATTATCAAATGAATAAATACTTAAGACACTAGAATAATAAATAGCCTCCCCCAATTTGGAGGGCTGATATGTCCAAATCGAAACGAATAATCACAATGATGCACACACGGAATTGTAAGAAAATTCCTCAAATTCACAGAAAACAAACAACTAATGTCGAACAATTGGTTGTTCTTTATCTTTTCTGATCATCATCGATTTTAAATGCTCAACTTCAGATGATAATCGTACAATTTCCGATTGTAACATATGTTTCGTTTTATTATTATCACCACCACTACTATTATTATTATCTTGTAATTGTTGTAATTGACTTTGTTTTTGTAATGTTTGTAGTGTGGCTGCTGCTTGGGCAGCTTGTGATGACCATTCAGCACCTAATGATATACCAGAATCACGTTCATCACTAGAACCTTCACCATCCCATGATGGACTCGCGCGTGGTCCTGGTTCTTGTTTGATATTTTGTAATGATAATAGGGCACTTGCTGCATCTTTATCACCTAAATGTGATTTATGACGTAATTTTAATGGTAAACTATTATTTGCTTCATTTGATGTTAATGCAACTGGTGCACTTTCATCACCTGAATTACTTGATACTTCAAATGGTGATTGTCCTCTTGAACGTGATCGTGCTGATAGATTTAATGCATCATTCGATTCATAATGGACATTTTGATGGTAATTTTGGAACGGGAAAGGATGATGATGGTATTCAGGATGATCTCTATATGGTGGTTCATGATGTGAGGCAGGTGGGTGTAATACGTTATGAGCGTGCGGTAATTGTTGTGGCGGTGGTGAACCTAACACTGGTTGATGTATAACTGATGTTGGTATTGGACTATGCGATGTAAATATTAATGGATTTGTGGGATGTGTTATTTTTTGTCGTTTTGTTAAACTTAGTACTTGTTCGTTTGTTGGTAGATTTGCCAAAACTTTTTCAACACATACAATATTCTCACCACAGATCCCATACTCTTCCTTAATCGCTTCTAATTGCGCCTTTAATATGGCATTCTCTTTTGTCAATTCAACAACACGTTGCTCCAATACCATATCATTAAATCGTCGTTTTTCACGTGATCTTTTTGCTGCCTCATTATTACGACGACGTCTATCCCAATAACTATCATCTTTCTTATTATCAGGTGTGAATTCTCTTTGTTTTCTTTGTGAAAATAATTCTTTATGTTTCATCGATGACATATTGTAATTTTGTGAAAATTGTTCGGCATCTGGTGATGTTGATGTTGCCAACATTTCTCTACCGTGACTTGATGGCATATTTGAATTTAATTGTGGAATTTCACCATTTACTGGGGATCCACTTTGACCGCGGCCCGCAAATTCGGCAACCATTATACGCTGCTTCAGTACATCTAAACAAAACAAAAAACAAAAAATAGAAAATAAAAATAAACATTTTTAATCAAACAAAAACCAAGTAAATACGTAACAAATTTAATCATTATCAAGGCTAGTTAGAAACAATTCCATTTCTAAAGAAACAAATTAACCACAAAAAACCTTGAAGAGGTCATTGTCTAAAAAATTCTTATTTAGAAACCCTCTCAACTACATACAAGAATTCGAAAACGGAAATGATTCAAACCGGCCATGTGGCAAAATTTTTATCAAATCATCCAAAAAATCCAATCAATCGTGAGATCTTTAAGGTTTCCAACATTTATTTGTTGGTAAAAAATAAACGATAATTAGGTATAAACAAAGAAAAGTCGCACACAAATGTGATTAAGTTCACGTGTCTCTGTTTTTAATTTGATCAAAACCAACAAATAAATTTCGTTATTATTATATTAATCCGAAATTTTATAATGACGCATAAAATTACAAACAAAACAACATTTTAAAAGCTACGATGATTGTGTTTTGTCTCATTGGTGTTTTCATGACGTGGCCCCCCTAAATGATATTCAGCCAAATTATCCAACTAACAAAAATTACGAAACTTTCTAAATATATTACTAAACTAATTAAAAATTGATTTTTAACAAATTGTTTATTATTATAAATAATAATTTTATTATAACACGTACATGCACAACTATTGATTGATTATTACGTGGTATTATCGAAGTACGCAATACAACCCCGATTGTGATGAAAATATTTATCAAATTTTTCCTACACAATTAGTTTTATTTTTGACTACACGTGGACTTAGACCTGATTAAAATAAGATTATTTTTTTCAACTCTCTTCACTGTTTGTTTATGACGTGTTTAGTTCTAGTCGATTCGGTAGAGACAGAACACCTACACTTTCCCCCTCAATAAATTTTTTTTGTTACTTTATCGATAAGCGTATTTGTTCTATTTGTAATTTTTAACAAAATAATTGCATAAAAATGCGTTTTTTTTTGTGTGTGTCTCTGTGTGTTATAGAACTATAAATTAGTAAATAGAGCGAAAATCGTGATAATCGATTAGGCGACAAACAGGTACATGAAAAACGTTTACATAGGGGGAATAGTCACCGGATTTTCCATCGATAAATTTGAAATTAATTAGAAGCGGCACAAAGAGGTCTTTTAAATTGTTTGTTTTTCTGTTAAAAATAGAAAAATTCGAAGGAAAAAAAAACAACAAACCAACGACCGTCATTTAGTAGAGAACTAGGCTAGTGGAACTACGAGTTCAAGAATTCTCTGCAATGCCGAGCTCTCTACACTTTATCTCCTCTATTACATAATGCAATTACAAAATCCATTACAACCGTATTTCGTTAAATATAATTGTAATATTAACAAATTAAAAAAAATTAAGTGATCGAGGCTATGCAAAAATCTCTCGATTCACACAATTCGATGGAAATTCGATCGAAAATTACATCATTATTACAATTAAAAATATCGTAAAATTCGTCGACAATTAACGGTAAATTTAATGAGACACACACGCTTACATTCAACAGTTTTTCATTTATTATTGGAAAAACAAATTACTTAATATTACGTCAATGAATGAGTAATTTGATTTATTCCGTAGTTTTTTGTTTTTCGTAATAGAATTGACGGAAATGGCGCGTTTTCCCCCCCAAATTATCGTAAAAAAAATTCCCCAATTGATCATCATCGGATAACTGTATTAAGATCGGCGCCAGTAATGATGCTGAATATTATTAGACCGTATCTGTCACCTGAAGCCATGCGACCGGAACCAATAAAAACAAATCTAATAAATATATTAAAATAAACTCACCAACTAATAAGTTGATGTTAATCGATGTTAATTTCCAATAAATAAAATCCAATTTCTCAAATAGAACTATTCTTTATAAATCAATCAATTCCGTTTATATTAAATTTATTAAGAAAAATTAAAACTGTCAACAAATACACACAATTATTGTTTAAATTCTAGTAAAAATTTCGTCTTCGAACGAAACACGTCCAAACTGTACGATGTTCTGAACAAAACTGAGACTGGCAGGAGAACGTTCTGTGTATGGCAGTGGCGGCGCGTGTTGGATCAGTCGCGACACGGTGGGGCAGGGGTAGTGGGGAGTACCGGAGGACAACACCCTCTGTGACTCACCAATCAGAGCAGTGACAGGTCACCTTCGTCGGTTACGTAACCTGCTCGTGCCCTCTCTATATCTGTCTATGTATTTGTATATACACATATATACATAATTTATAAATGTGTGTATGTGGATGATATTTAATTTTTTTTTTTTGAACCATGTGCTCAGGAAATTCTCGCACTGCCATTACCCCGGATTACGCAATTTCTAATGAAATAAACTACGTCTTTACGAATAATAACAACAATAGGGCCTCAAAGGGATTATAGATTAAAATTGGATAGAATTCCTGAAAATTTTCGCAATAGATAACGGTCAGTTGCGTCTCAAATAAACAAATATCGGAAAATTTGTGTATTTTTTTTCAAATTGTTGGATATTAAAACAATAAGAATTTTTCCATTTAAATCAATTATTCATAAGAATTTCTCAATATTTCGTAATCATTGGTAATATAGAAAAATAAATTGTTATAAATAAAAATATTTCAATTGTTCTATAATTTCGTCACTTTTCACTAATCGATAACAGATAGGACAAAGCGTTCTGATACGGTTTTCTTTTATTAATTATTTTTTTAAGTAAATTGCCGAATTTGCGTTATAATTACAAATAATTTAATTTATAAATGAAAGAGAGGCCAGACGTATCGATCCATGTTAGTTCGCAGTTCAAATCATTATCAAATATATTTATTATTATTATTTTTAAAATAACTTTATCGTTTCAGAAAAATAAAGTTTGATGCGGCCAATGTCATCAAAAATAACAAGATATAATAATAATAATTATTATTATTAAAGATTACGTTGACATAGGTTAGGGATATTGCAACTGCATAAATAATAATATTTATTTGTAAAGTTCAGGGCTTCGCAGATAGTTCAATTGAAAAACAATCCAGTTTTTAATTAAAGGTTAACAGCCTGTTGTTTTTCGTATACGATTATTGATATTTTTGTAAGAGTCGCCAAAAAAAATTTTTTTAATAATTATTATAACAATTACAACAATAAAATAGAAAATTCGTTGCATAAGGCTATGATTAGAATTTCGAGAACCTACTTTTTCTAGCGATTGGTGTTTGTATTTTGTTTTATATTGAGAGAAAGCAATAGGAAAGTTCCCATTACTATCACTAATTATTTGCTAGAACAATTTTTACATTTACATTATTATTGAGAAGAAAAAAATTATCGTTTAATTTTATAACATTTCACTTTGATTATTAGCGTTTTAATTGCGATTTTTTAATTTCTAATTCGAACAATAGATCACCTTGTACTTGAAATAACAATAACAACAATGAATGGAATTTTGACTAAAAAACCCCAAAATAATCGTTTTATTTATTGCATAATAAAACAATAGAGTTTTTAATCTTATCTAAAGGAAGTATTGTTAATACTTAATACAATAAATTAAATCAATTACAACATATTCTAGAAATAAATTCGGCAAAAATTTGATGAGTAATAGCGTAAAGGTAATTCAACGGAAATTTAATGGTTTTAATAAAACGTAACAAGATGTTGACCTTAAATGAAACGAACAAGGCCACTTTAAATGACCTCTTCTACATGTTTGTCCAAATTCGTATTATTTTCCGGTTAACGTTGATTCCCTTTAGAAATCGTATTGAAACACAACAAAAAAAAACGACTCCAGCCTTGAATAAATTATTACAAAATAGACAAATTTACATAACTCCCTAATTAAATAAAAATTACCGAAATATTCAACCTTCAAAGAAAGTCAATGTTAAATATTATATCATCGATTAATATTTGGAAAATAAATACGGTGATTGTTTGGTATAGGGGAAATTTATTAAGGATATATCATGACACTTTCCCATTTGAACTAGAAAGTTGTTGCATTGACATTGACGCAAAAGCTTGACCCCAAAATGTGTAGTTTTTTTCTACAAAAAAAAAAATGAGTTTATCAAAATTTACCATGAAAATTCGATTTGACGTCATTTCGTTCAATTACCGCAAAACCACAAGGATTCAGGACACAATAAGAGTCCTTTACTGGACAATTAGCACAACTTCCTGTTAATTTTATCTTTATTTGGTATAATTTTGAAAGCTAATAAATTGCGATTTTTCATTGAATTAATAGAGGATGTTTGTGTGTGTGTGTGTGTGTGTGCGATTTTTTTTTATGTAAAAGGCTAACCAGGTGTTGAATATGATCAAATATTTATTGGCAATGCGTGACAATACGGTTACCGACATAGCCTCAATCTCAAGAAAAGTGGGCCAAGTTTTCTTCCCGCACACTCTTACACACATTCCATATTCGTTATGCTTTACTTATTACGATAATTAATCGATTAATTAGTTTTTCTAACAATCAACCCTTTGGGATTTCGAGAAAATGCAGATGCTGTTTTAAAAATACACACAGTCTGGTGCATCAAATACGAAAATTGTCGAACATTTTTAGAATGGCAACAGTTCTAATTTTAATTTTGAGTCTGGATTTTCGTACGAAAAAAATTAATTAAAATTTTTCGAATTTGATGTAAAACAAAAACAAAACAACCGTAGACATAAACCGTTAAAAATTGTAGTAACGAATTGTTATCTGGTAAAATTATAAAGTCAAATTTCAACAGTCATTCGGGCCAGATAAAAATACAAATTGGAGCGCAAAAAATAGTAATTAGACAAATGTAACAACGGCAAAAAATAAATTAAGAGAACTTTCCATGTAGTGAAAATTCTAAGTTCCCGTTAAGATTGTCGATTATTTTTATTAAGCAACAATTTGCCTTACCAGGTGGTGAATATAGTAATCCATTATCGGTGTGCATTGTGGGCATTTTGTTGTGGCCAAAATTAGCCTTAATGATGTAATAATTGTTGTTTAATATATTGGTATTGTTTAAATCAATTCACAAACACTAACAGCACCGTTCACATATGGATGTTGTACGTCTTAACCGATCAAAAGTCAAGAGTTGTGTATACAAGAAAGCTTTGTAGCAGCAAGTGCAAGCCCCAACCGTGAGGATGTAAAAGTACGAGATAGTGACCTACATGGGGACTTGGCAAAGTAGTGGTAAAATGAAGAAAGCGGAGAAAGGGACACCAAAAGGAAATGCGGCCGTTACAAGTAATATGTAGTTACGTGAGATTACCACGACATAATATGTTGTTTGGTGTCCTCGATTTAGACCGACTTTCGGCCGTACTGCATTCTCAAATAAAAATGAAAATCAACAACATTGATTAGAAATGGTTATGTTGGGGATAATCAGAGAGAGTTTCGAAAACGTCATATTTAAATAAAACAAAAACAAATGTTTAATTGAAAAAGAAAACACAAAAAAAATATCCTCAATTTTAAAGAAAATACTGTTTTTAATAAAAAAATTTTTTATAATTTCAATATTATGTTTTTCTTGTTTCTGATGATAAAATAAGCCGATTATTCTCATTTGTTCGAAATTCAGGATCGTACAAATATTTACTTAAAAACTTTCTTTGTACAGCTCCAATTTACGTGAAACGTCTTATCTAAGTTTCAATAACAAGACAATTATTGCGCAGAATATTAATAAAAATCGATCAGTTTTCAATAACGTTTAATTACATTATGGGAATTTCCGAAAAACACTTATTATTTATAGTCAACACATTTTTTCTCAAAAAAAAAAAATAATACGAAAACAAAGGCAAAAAAAAGAGATTCATTGTTATTGTTATTCGTAAAACTGACAAAATCTGATAATAATTTATTTACACTAAAATCATTTAATTGCGTATGTGACTTTAATGTTTAAATTATTTACCAATTATTCCATATATTAGCAAATAACAGTAATGATAACATTAATTAGTCATAGATAAGGTAGTTTTTAATTATAATAAAACCTCAGATTTACGTTTTTGGACAAACCGCATAAATAAAATTGCCAAACATAACGAATTTATTTACACAAACATTTCCGCGTAAATTTATGTTAATAACCGTTTGACATTCACCAAAAAAAAACATAGATTTTCCACGTTCCCAATACGAACACCAACGCGTAACTCACAGTATTTTTGAGGGCTGCGTTATTTTGGAAATATTGATAAAGTAGTAGAGCTGCTGCAGTCTCAACGCTCGCACTAACTACAGTGTTTAAGGTTAATTGGGCTCTGAAATGATAGGTTTTTCAGCAACATTAACAAGTGTTTTTCGCTTATTAACGCTACTACTCATTAGACGTACAGTTCTAATGATTCAGATCTGAAAGGTTATACGTTTCAGTAGGAAGTAGATAATAAAGAACCAAAGATTGTAGTAATTGGAGAGAAAAGCTCGAATTCGGCAGCAATATTGCTCACCTTCCACATTTCCAACGTTATCATTAATCGTGTGGTAATTTCCACAAATTAAAAGTTTTCGTAAAATGAATGGTAACAGGGGCGCGCCAACCGAGGGTGCAAGGGGTGCAATGCACCCGGGCGCAGAACTCGGGGGGCGGCAAATTTGGTTGCATTGTTGGAATTTTGATATTTAATTTGAGAAGAAAAATTCTTACATTTGTTTAAAGTTTTTAGAGAATGTTGTAGTTTGATTAAAACATGCTTTGGACTTTTATTGTCTTTATTTACTTTGTAAGTTCAAAAAACATGTGTTTTAATCAAAAAAGTTTCTTATTTTGTCAATTTGTAACACAAAGCACATGCAGTGTTATATATGCGAACATGCAAACTATTTGTTATTAAGGTACGATACTCCTTAAGTTTCTTAAGGTTCTACCTCAATTATCTAAAATGTACTGTTGTTGATTTGTGCACGGTTGACTTTTCATTTTTTTACAAAGGATTGAAATTTTTAAGAAGAAAATCGTTATATTGTTTTTTAATAGCAATAGGCTATAACTTCAAAAGACAATTTATTGGTGAGCTTATTTAGTTTTCCCGTGAGACGCGAAAATTCGATTTAAATGAATTTTTTTCGTCTTTCTCCTCTATCTGTTGGTATAATCAAATAAAACTTATGCGAATTTTAGATGATACTGTCTTTATGGCATTTTTTTCAAAATTCACAGTCATTTTTCAGAAAACTTTATAAAGAAAGAGTGTTCGAAAAGGATTATTGTTTGTCCTGAGAAATAAATGAAAGTGTCGGAAAAGGGAATCCATACAGACTTTAATTACGCTATCCACTATAATTAATATAAATTTTATTTAATTCTGTTAATAAACAAAGGAAAAAAGCGAAAAAAATTGAATTAAATCGAGACAGACATTGAATTTTCTCGATTTTCGGAAAAACTGCTTAAGATTATCCAAAAATTTTGTTGTAGCTCAGTATCATTGGAAACGAACGCAAAGGAATTTTTTTCTACCAAGTATTTTGATTTAATGGACACTTTGCACCCGGGCGTCCGAGTAGGATGGCGCGCCCCTGAATGGTGAATTGTCGAAAAATATCGATTTTCAACGATGATTTTTGCGATTTGTGAGAACAAAGATAGTCGGGAACAAAGCGGACGGTTTCTTATGCGACACACGATACATTTGAATCATTATAATTTTCTTGTAACTTACGTAAATCTGTCAAGTTCAACCAACCATAATTCGCGGAATTTTCTAAATCAATTTTAATTTTATTTAAAATTCCAAGGTGATTCTAATTTTAAGAACAAAGAATGGTGTTGATCCAATACAGTTTTTAGAATGTTTTAAAAAAACAACAACGGAACACACAAAAAAAACTTGTTGATATCCTAGCTTGAGAATTTATTTGTTGTCTGGGGTCAGTTTTTTGTATTAAATATGACATCGTTGTTATAGACTCTTTTATTCAAATATTTCGTAAATTCGTTGCACAATATGAAATAATTATGTTTTCGTTTGTGTTTATCGGAATTTTTTTCGTCGTTAATTATATGTTGATATTCAAATTGGCGATAATGAGCGATTGTCTGGGATGAAGGTTTTCTGATTTTCGTTTTGAATAATTATTGCGACAAACTAACACAACAACAAAGACAATAAAAAGAATAGGGAATATATAAATAAATAATATTTTAAAAAAGAGAAAAATATTGTTTTATAATAATAAAACATCAATTCAAGTGCAGTACTTTATTTAAAAGCCATGAACCGCGAGTTATTTGCACAACATTGTAGTAAACAAAATCAAGGCCGTTACCACATGAAATATGTCTGATAAAAAGCCGATGCACTTCTTTATACGATGAATGACCGAAAAAACCAACAAATATGATGCATTGTCTGTCATGCAAGGTCATTGTTGATGTTGGACATGGCTCAGAACCGGACCTACCGCTGCTTGCATCATACGCAAATTAACTAACCAAAACACATCATCATCACGTCGACAGATCACTATCCTTTTTTATTAAATAATACGGCCGTAATTTCTCGACGATTTTCAGTGGAATACATATTGACAATAGAAAAGCGACGCGTCATTACCCTACCCAGTCTGCTGTACAGACGGTTAAGCTGGAAATTGCGACACTTTTTATTCTATTTTATTCCTCTGTGTTTTTGTTATTATCATTACTATTAACGTTGTCTTAACGGAAAATCGTTTTTCGGTGGAAATTTACAATAGTTTTGTATCAATTTTTAAAAATAATTATTCGACTCACACAAAGAACATTTTAATGCCATCTAAATATAACATAATGCTATTATCTCACAATAAAAGCTCTTGTTATCACAATACATACAACGATACACATGTATATAATGTAATAGACAAGTAGTAATGATCGTTGCCGAAAACAAAGAAATCCGATTTAATCGTATAAATGCATTTATGTGATTAATTTTTAAATATTATCCAGTAAAATAGGTATTATTAGTTATGTACGTCTGGCCTTGCAGCGTGAAGGTTTTGGCCGCGACACGGCCGTTCAACTGTCGACCTTTCTATATAGTGTAGAATCCGGCCGCCACCCTCAACCACCCCCCAAATACACACCGACGTCGGCGGCCGGAGACGGGCGTCGTCATCGTACAAAAAATCAACCCTTTTTTTTGTTATCGAACATTGCAACCATATTAGGTCGGTGTACCCACAAATATCGATATAAAATAAATATGTAATTGTTGCAAGAACTAATGTCAAGAGCACGTCAATATTGACTGAATGACATCAATGATAAATTTAAACAAATATTATTAATTACGTTCGAAATTTTTCCGGAAAAATATTTAAACATCCATTAGATTTGTTATATTTATAATTATTATTTATTCGAAGTAACAAAGGTCTGTTGGTTACGGAAATTTTCAAGGCATTTATCGGAAAAACAAAATTCGTTTTAATAAACGATTTTCCTGTATTGAAATTATGACAAAGGAAATAATAGAAAACATAATCAGATAAGTAGCATTGTCCGTATTTTTTTAAAGATAATTATAAAACTATAGGAGGCCGTTAAAGGGTGTCAACCGCATTATTAACGATAATCCAATAATAAATAAAAACATATTATTGTGAATTTTTACACAACATCTTTTGTGCATGTGTATTTAAACAAAGACGAGTGAAAATCGAATAGAAAGAGAACCAGACCCTGGACCCGTGCGATGCACTTTCGCGAAGGTCGAACATCAAATGAACAAACATGTATCGTCTGGCGACTTATTGTACACATAGCACATTGTATAGCAAAAAAAACAACAACAATAAAACATATTCAAGCCAAAAAAAAAATAAACACGACACAACAATAAGTCGCATATTATCAATTGGAATCGATGAAAATTTCGATGAAACCCCACAAAAACCGACCAAATATCAATAATAACAACAAACTTCCTGCTACATCGTGTTTGCTTTATTATTATTATTATTATTATTATTATTATTATAATTATGATGATGGCGAAATGTGGTAAATTTGCATAATGTCCAAACAAATTGCATATTGCTTGTTAGTAGTGTAGAGAATGAAAAAAAATACGCCATAAAGTCGTGATAACATATCAGGAAAGAAAACAAAAATGTTTTGTTTGAGAATGTATTATAAACGTATAGTCTTTGGGTTCGATAATCTTAGAATATATATTTTTAGTTTGTTGTATTATTTTATTTGAACACATATTTTTTTTATTATTATTATTTTTGGTCCCAGACTGCAGTTTTAAATCTTGCAAAAAACAAGTGCATCGGCCTGTATGCACACAACGGCCAACTATATTGAGGCCCATTTCGGGGGTATTACACAAATATGTTATCACAGGACCAGCGCAAAAATTATTCATATATATATATGTATATACCATCATAATTGGTTAATGTATTGATAACTGATAACATCGATTTTATCAATTATTTTAATCGTATTACGCGATTTCTAATTTAATTTACAAAAAATAAAAATAAAAATAAATATCATTAGCCCCTGCTTCTGTTGATTGGGGCGATTTTGTAAAATTTGTTTTTTTTTGCAAAAATATTACAAATAAAGAATAAATTTAGCGTTATACTTGTAACGGATGTTATGATGTCTCGGCTCGGGTTGATGGTTTTGTTGTTTAGCAAACCACCCACATTAACATTCCTATGTTTCTTTAACCCCAAAATTAGCAGACGCGATTAAACAATTTCCATAATAAAAAACCAACAAATACAATAATTATTTTTAAATCGATTACAAATTAGGTGATTTTTACGATATTTTGGTAATTGTTCAAATTTCGCTGGGTCTATTAATTGAAATCCATGATCGACTGTAGAAATTTTGGTATAAATAAAAATCAGTCGACTGAAAATGGGGAAGTTGTGTTGTAATATGGGGATATGTTTGTTTTGTATGGGCTTCTCTGTTGTGAGTGTGTGTGTGTGTGGTTATTGTATAGGAAGGGCGTTTTAAATGGTGTTGATTTTCGGATGCATCGGTTGCATAGCGAGTGCAGTTTTTCGCAGGTTTTGTGTTGGGTTGGCGGGGTATAATAGCGGGTCGCCGGTTTCTACAGACTACAGGCCGACTGGCCGACTGCCTTGAATAGTCCATTGGCCCTAGGTTTTGCACATGCACTTCGTCTGCATCGTCTAATGTCTGTGACCCCAAATTCGGGTATTTGGCCTTCTAAAAACGCCCCAACGTTTTATTTCACACACACACACACACACACATATACACAAAACAGCATTAACAGACATATATGTTATAGATTTAAACTATAATACACCTGCAACATATATAATTTTAATCGCGATAATAATAATAAAATGTTTATTATTTTTCAATAAACAAATTTTATTTATATTTTATGTTCTGTCAATAATTCAGATTATTTGATTAAATGACGTCAATATAAATTGCACTGATATCGATTCCTTACGTCCGCATTGTGACAAAACGTTATCACCGACCTATCTTGCGACTATAATGGCATTAGATAAGCGATAGACAAGATGGGAATGTCGCAATTACATACGTAGTTACAATCACAACCATATCCATAATAGGTAATCATTGATTGAATAAATGACGACCAATATCCGACCAATTATGGCATCATAAAAATTTCAGACGTCTTAAATCAATAATGATTTCAGTAACATGTAGAATCAATACATACATACACACAAAAAAAAACCTGTTATCAATACAATTATTAAAATATTTTTGTCACGCTAAAAGTTGTAACTTCAAAGAACTTATATTATGAAGGAGAACAGATATTAAATAAAACATGAAACACCCAAAAAACATTGACACGTGTACGGCCAAAAAACTTCATTCTTTGTTATTGTTTTTCAATTATTCCGTTACAATAACTGTCCGTATTATTTCATATTACATCCAACTTTTACGGTCTGAAAATTGATGTCCCAGCGCTATTAGATACGTTAATTTAATATTAATACTAAGAATAATATTGATTGTAGTCGGAATTCTACGGAAAAATCACCAAAATTAACGATAATTTATTTAACATTATTCGAGATCGCACGTATAACAGGGGCGTTACTGTGATTAGGTAATGGTAATAATGGTAAGGCACTGATGTTAACGGCTGCCAGACGGCCTATAGCGATGCACCTAGTTAACCTTGACGGATATTGCAAGCCCGTCCCTGCAACGTTGCGGGGGGACAACATGCAGTGCGCCGCCATATAGGCCTTGCATTGGCCCTGAGTATTGAATCTTCAACCCAAACACAACACAAGCAGCACCAATCAACGGAAAGCGAAAACACAGCCGCGTGCCAAGGTTTAATAAAACAAAACAACAAAATTTAACAAAAAAAAACTCTCCCTTTTAAACGTTATACGAGAAAATTAAGAATAATTAAAAATATTTTTAATCTGGGCGTTTAATTTTGAAATGGTTGTCTTGATTTATATTGCGAATTAGATCAAAAATAATGTTCCAAGGTGACTCTTAAATCTCTCAATTATCATGATTGTAAACCCTTCAATAGAAGCTATCATAAATTTAGGCCACTAGAACAACGAAATTCTTATATAATCAAAAATTTCGTCCAATTAGACATAGATTTATGTCCGAACAAATTCTACGAACTATTATCACTAATATGCAAATTATTATAAAATCCGAGTTCAAGGATATTAAAAGACCACCAAATTAAGCGCAATTTCGCCAAAAAAAAACTACTAATTTAATCAAATTAACTATGATCTATACACTAATTTGTAGATTAATTATAATTTATTGTGGAATTTCAAGAAATGTTTTAAATACATATCCAAAGGTTCTTATGACCTTTCTACTCTATAGTATCGCCTATATGTATATTAATAATTAAATATTAATATGATTGTATCGGTTTTTGTTGGTCGAGGGGAGAGAATATTGCAGGCTGCATAGTTTTCTGCATCAAGTAGGCGAGAAGTGCAGTCTGTATGACGTCATCGTCGACCTTGACGAAATAACTATTTGTCAATCAGCCGTTGACCCTGTTATTGCCGCTTATAGCAGACAACTGCGCTGCTACCCTATGCGCTTGCGTATACTAACCTTGCATACATGCACTTGTTCTCATATGTCTAAATATACTTCTTACATGTATTGAGCTTTTTGTTTTATTAACGCCATAATCATTTTTTTGCTTTATTTAAATAAAATCCAAGTAATTAAATTAATTATTGTTTATGCAAGGAAAATTTCGATATAGCTATCAACTATTTCTTAATTGTCGTTTTTTTTTTAAAATTAATTACGCTTTTTTGTTAATTGAGATTATTTTGTAAACATTTTAATTAGTAGCGCGAGTGCATTGTTCCCCTATACGCCCGATCTAGTGCGGTGGCACCTTTATTTACACAAATTTGCACGAAAATACATACGTATCAATAAAATTTGATCGTTGTTTATATTCTACCATCTGTATATTCAATAATTAACATCCAGTAATTCTAAGAAAGTAGCAAACAAGCTATGATCTTATTTTTAGATGATGCACTTTCGCTAAATCAAGGTCAGACATATAATTTTGACCAGCGAGGAGGGAAATTAGAAAAAATCAATTAAATACCAAAATTACATTTTGGTAGTGTTCCAGGGTGCATCTTGTTTTCGGTTTTTGCTCTTTTGTCGTGTGTTTTTTTTTTCGTATGTAGGTAAAAGTCTAAAAATATAATTTTTTTGATGCATTTGCAAATTTCTTTGTGTTGTATATGTGTATGTATATTATATGCGAGTTTAATGGCCTCGTAATTTTTTATTTCTACGTCGCCGGTCGTTATAATGCACAACTTTCTGTTTATAATTTTGCTAGCACAAAGCTAATTCACTAACGCTATTAAATAATGTCATACGTAAACATGGCGACGACGTACATCGACCTTATTAATGAAAAATATTGCAGACATTTTGTATGTAAACAAAATATTTTTTCTATGCGCACTTTCCATTATTATTTCCATGCCAAATATATTTTTTTAAGCTTGTTTATCTGTTAAAGTTAATGTATTTCTAAGTGCGATATTTTGCGTATCATGCAATAACAAAATTTGTTCGAATTTTTTAATGTTGAACGTCACCAACTCGACTTTAGTGTCTACAACGCAATACTTATAATATTTTGCCACCCTTTGGACCGGCTTTAGGGACATTTTCTAATCGATTACGTAGATATCATATTCATTGTTCTAAATATTTTTCCTCATTGAGCATTTTGTCACCATTCCAAACATAGGTGATGATTTATTCGCTATCAGCAGCGTGCCAAAATTTGGACTACAAAATAAAAACTATTCAATCTAATTGAACTATGCCTGCTACTCTTATATTTTAGTAGAAAAACAACCCTTAACAAATTGGGATTTTAACCGGCTCCAAAGTGAAGATCTAAAGGGATAGCAACTCTATTTTTCTCAAATGAAAGTAAGGGTTCCGTTGAAAAAAGGCAACTTTCGATATTGCACCTAAAAAAAGAACGTTTTTCTCGATCACAGGAAAATAAGAGCTCTTATTTCTCCTAGGAGATGAAATTAGTCTAGAGACGCCCCTTAAGGATCCCTTTTTAATCTTTTGCCCCTTGAAACCGATCAATAAAGATCGTAATTTAACAGAGAAAACAGTGGCGGATTTAACTGGGATGAAGCCCTAGTACAAATCCAAGAAAAATCGAGTACACTACAGAGTTTGTAGCGAGTTAGGAAATGGGGAACCTATTTCTCTCGTGATTGCTTCATGGATCACAGATCGGCTAAAGCTAGGCACTCTAAAATATTTGCGGCCAAATTCTTCCAAAATGTGTCGTTTGAGGCATAAATCCACAAATGCCAAAACGGTGCAGAAGCTTTAGGCTAAAATGTAAAACTAGCAAAAACCCACAATCGATCATCAATGATTGTCCCATATAGTCAAATCGTTTTTGTTTTACTGTAATATAAGCCTGAGATAAATAAATTGAGTATTAATTTTAAATCGCTGTAATAATAATAATAATGAACATTGAGTTGTTGTGATGAAGAACAAGATTAGGGATATATAAATCACATTTCTGACACGAAAAAAACAATTAATATAAGTATATATAAGGTAAGAATGCAGGAAGCATTCGTTAAGTTATCATAGATGGATTTATTTATAAATCGACCTTTTCGATAAATTGAACAATACGCATATGTACGATATTGAAGGTGGTATGATGTTATTAAAGAATACTCCAAGGATATTTATTGCAATAAAAAAAAATATTAATAATAAACACACACACGAAAAAAGCTATGAAAAATTCATGACTGCTGTCCAGTAACAATTCTATACATAACTTGTTATTTATACAATATTATAATGTAATTTGTTTAAATAATTAATAGTTGAAGAGAAATTTTTGCTTCATTGTCTAGGTCAGTTTTCTAATCGTCATAGACGCTGGTGCTAAATTTGGATCTTAAACAAACCATTTTATTACCGTTTTTTTTTCACTTTATTTTTTTACACTTTTACAGCTCTTTCTGTAAATAAATGCGATCGTAATGTTGTAATTATAAATTAGAGTCTGTATTTTCTAATATTATATCGTTTATTGTGCGTTGTTTCATATAATCTATAGATATATGAAACAACTTTCTAATAAATTTAATTCGCTTGTTTTTATCAAGTGAGTTTTCTCTTTTATCTCTAGAATACATAGAAAAAAATTACAACGAAAACCAATCATTATTACATTGACCTTTTCATCATCATCATCATCATCATCATCATCAACGAAAATGGTCAGATTTCTGCATAATGGACGACTACAGAGCAACAAAACGATTATTTCTAATAATTTACAGCCTTGACGATAACTATAACGAAATTATGACCTTTCAGATGCTCTTGAAACCGATTGCTGGACATCATCAATGAGGATAATATGGATTTTTTCAATTTCGATTTGGTTAAGGCCAATTTGATAAGGGATATATGAAAGGATGCAGCCTCAATGTCATTAGTGTTATTAATGATAATAGTCTAAATTTAAAAGAAATTGTGTTAGGTCAGCGTTTGATTAATTTGTATTACGGAAATCAAAAATGCCCTCTAGACCTTTACAATTTAGAAAAATAAAAAAATAACAACTCATGATTAAAATTACGATGAATGGAAAATTAATGTTTGCTTAACTAAGCTTAACGGATATGCGCGTCTAGAATATCAAATAAATTAATAAATCAAATAATTCATTGATTTATTCGATTTTATGCTTATTATGTTGTAAAATAAAAACTGTTATACTATAAAGAAAAAAAAACAACGTTGGCGGATAATGTCGACATTATAACTTAGGTCAGGAATAGAGAGACAGTTAAGTGTTCGTAATCCTATGACTGTGACAATGAACGGTTTGCCAGTTAACGAGAGAAATGCATCTATCTCTATCCTGCCAGTTGTGACTGTGACCTAGTTATCCTATTCAGGTCACTATTCGCTTCTTGACTCGTTCAGCTACGTTGATTCGTCCCAGAAAACCTACTCAATAATTCGTTAAATCTAAAAAAAGAGAGTTGACTACAGAATTTCCGAAATTATCACAAAAAAATTTTTGTAGAAAATACAAAACGTTAATTCGTCGAGGAATTTTTAAAACATTCTCATTGCTATTTTAAAAGTTTTTCGCACAGTAAAAACGGTATATTCACGATGGAATATACCAAATGTCAGGACCGGCCGGAGCCTACAACAAAACAGACGAGTTCCTGGAGCGGCAGAATGTTAGAGGCGGCACTTTTTAATACGTCCCTTATTGGACTTTATCTGTAGAATTTTATTGAGCCTACTCTATTATCAACTGATAAGAAACGATAGAACGTCTAAACTCTGATAAATTGACTCAATTTAGAATTTGGGTACTGCCTTAGAACTCTTTGGAACTACCGATAAATTTAGAAGAGTTGTTTGTTTCTTAGTAGTTTTTTGACTAAAAAGCAGCATTGCCAGCTTAATTTTTCTGTTTAATGTCACGCATTAGATAGAACTTATCTGAAGCATTTGGACATGGCAGCTGCTACAAAAAAAGCAACATAAAAAATAACAACCTCTTCATATTGACTTCAAAACTTGTAGTATGGATTCATATTTGGTTTTGATTTAGTAGTAGAACACAGAGAGAAGCTTAGGAGCGATTCACCTCAAATCTCGTAATGCTTTGAGAACTTTTTTGCTTCTTTACATAAGGTTGATTTTAACAAAGTAATACTTAAATCAGAGGCAAAGCAAAAGGAGCCTTATATATGTCGGCGGCGTATTGTCAAATCCGTCATTTAGAAGAATCCCTAGTCTTTGTCTAACTGACTTAGCAGACTGTAAAACGATGAACATTTGGAAATGTTTTATTATTTGCCTGACATTTTCAGGTATTATCTTAAATGCTTAAGAGCATAAAATCTTTTTATAAAATGACTGATTTAAATATCTGTTTTCGTCAGGCGTTCTATAAAATGACAACCTATATTATAACCTTATATTTTCGACGTAATTTTTATATAAATATTGAGTGAATATGTTACAATCGGAACGCAAATATCATATTCGTCAATGAAAACGTCTTCTATTAAGAGTTACAAACGTATTATTCAGGTAAGAACGTATAAACAATTAATCGCTACATAACCTCAAATCAGTCTTACGTGAATAATACGTTTGCAATTCTTCACAGAAGACGTTTTCATTGATGAATATGATATTGTCTCCTTATTATAACATATTCACGCAGTTTTTAAAAAAATACGTCGAAAAATATAAGTATAACATAGGTTGTCATTTTTTATGTCATCGTTTTACAGTCAGCCAAGTCAGTTAGACAAAGACTAGGGATTCTTCTAAATGACGGATTTGACAGTACGCCGCCGACATATACAAGTACTAGAAATTTAAGTAAAAAATTCAGTTCTTTACAGTGTTACTCACAAAAACATACGCAATGTAAAAATCAACAGACACGCCCGACAATGCGTTGCGCGGATGGTAACAATGAAAAACCAAATAGTAAATAATAATTTATTATAAGTGGAAAATTTAGAGGACAATGCAAAGTTTCAGTGCAGTGCTTACATGTTCTGCAACAGCAAGACTCAGAAAGGCTCAGTTGAACAATTTTGTTTTCGTCTTGTGTTTCCCTACAAAATTTGGATCTCACATATTTTCTAGTTAAAATGATTGTGCCTAATAATTTCCCAAGATTTTAATTTTCTTCATAGTACCCCTCGTAAAATCATTAGGATATTCAAGATCTTTAGCCCTTGCCAAAATATATTCAAACTCTTAGACAATAATCATCCTAATAATGCCAATTACTTGCTGGACTTATTGTTCCGTCTTGGGCCATAATGACTCTAATCAAAAATCTGGCATGCTGTCTGTTTTCAGAATTTGTCTCATAGTAAAGTTGTGGGAAGAGGAAACGTTTACTCTTATATTTATTGTAATCTAATTTCTTTTTCTCAATATAATGCTCCATAAGCAGACCTTCAAATGGTTGAATTATAGGGACCCTAAAACGGCACTTTATGGGATTTGAAGTAATATAGAGTTGCGCTGACGTATTTTTTCCTATAAAATTCTGTACATTAATAATCGTGTAAAGGATCCCACACACCAACGCGAATAATCAGCAACGGCAGCGACGACGAAAGTTCCACCTATGCTGCGGCAGAGGAACTAGCACATCTACTCACACCAACGCGTTCGGAACATTCGAGAAAAATTTATAAAACGTAAATATTATATTAAAAAACAAGTGTCAGAAGTCGTCTATTATTGCACGAGTCCAAATTTAGAAAACGAGCGGCGGAGCGCGAGTTTTTTACACTATTTTTTCTATTTTACCTATTTTGTGCCCTTTTTACAAAAAAAATGCGAGATTTGATATTTAGGGAAATTGGTGGGAGTTGGTATGACTGATAAAAACAATTGAACATTGTTTGATTTTTTCCATTGATGTATTAGTGGTTGTACCTATATGTTATCAAAAATTACTATGTATTTTGTTGATTTTGTTTACGGTTTTTGACATTGACAACTGTCAATACCAACGTTAGGGAAAAAAAATTCTACATTTTTCATTACAGCACTAGTATCGAAATGAGCTCATTTCGATACAGTGGCGAGTTTAATAATAGCGCTATTATTGACGCAAAATAGAAAAAAATTGTTATTATATTAATTTCTTAAATTATCGAAGCAATAAAATCTTTTTGGACTTCATCTGTCACAAACGTAGCCTACAATATGTGCCGCCATGGTACAACCATTGCGATTTTGTCGCTGAAAAATTTCCGCTGCCGCTGAGAATTCTTCGCGTTGGTGTGTGGGAATCCTTAAAGCAGCGTTCGAATTGGAGGATATCTATGGCCTTTTTATACAAAATGCCAAGTCGCATCTGTAGTCCTATATTGATTTCTTCGTAAGTTAATTAAAAGTTTTTATTTATTATTAGACTAAACATCAATTAATGATTTCTCGGAAAACATCTCTTTCTTTGTGAATATTTATTTCAAATCTTGTATATTTTTAATAAAATTTCTTGGTATAAGTTTTAAAAATCAATCAATAAGTTTTTATATTTATAGAGAATTCATAGTTTATTTATTTATTTCTTTATTGGAATAATTGTTTACTATTCATATCAAATATTATTTCAGTTTTATCACAACTCAAATTACGCACTGTTTTGATTTTGATTATGTAAATCTATAAAATAAGACTGAAAATTATTGACAAATGATACGATTTAGAATGAGGCAATCAATTATGAAATTTTTTTTTATTTTACTTTTTGATAAGAATTTTTTTCCCCAGATATATTGACCTAAATTTAATAATAATGACAAATATTACAAAAAAAAAATACATATTATAATAATATATGTATAAATAATAAAAAATAATAATTTACAATATACAAATTGAGAGAAAGGGGGCGGTAGAGGGGCATTTCTATATAGATAGCTTGTATACAATCGCGAGAAAGTGCGACCGCAATTTCTGACATACATTTCACTATTTTTATCTTTTATTAATGCAAACATTTTCATATACTATATCTATCTTTATTATATCTTTCTTTGGCCCAGATTATGGAGAAATTAAACAATAGGACGGAATCAGTTGTGTTTGTTTTGTAATTTTGTTATTAAGTGAAAATAAACCATTTATTCCGTCCTCGTTACGTGTAATCGTCGATTATTTCATTGAATTCTTTTTTTTTCAAACAATTCACAAATAATCGTGTAAAATGTGAAAGTATTTTCATTAATTTCAGATTTATTATAATAATTTCATTTTAACATAACTGTAGACTAATTGTTTTGAAATTTAGATAAAAAATAAATACCGTTATGCAATCGGGGGCGCATCCACCAATTTTACAACGGCCGGATTACGTACAAATACACAAAGACGTTATACGGTTAAATTCAATTGTTTTCGCTTTTTAATAAACATTAACCTTCATAAACAATAGTTAGTTAATTTCCTTGAAATAATTTGTGATGTTTGTAGCGCTTTTTAATTGTTTTGATAATTTAGAAAATATATGAAATCATCATAATGATTCATGTTGATGTAATAATAATAATAATAATAATAATAATAATGATAATAACAACATTAAAATCTATCTAATTATTGGAAATCTATTTGTTCAGATATTAAATAATAATGAGAAAATTAACAATATAATCGTTCATTAAACAACAAAAATTCATCCGTTTACTAATCTCGAACAAAACCAAAAAAATGTTAGAAACTCGTGCTCTAATTTCACGTAAACGCTACATTATAACATTAATAATAACAAAAGAAAAGCAACAATGTCAATATCAACAACCGCAAAAAAAAACAATTCCCACTCTTCCATTTTATTTATTTGTTGTTTTTTTTTTAAAATCTTCACTGTTGAAGTTTCTCTTTTGCTAATAGCTAGCGTAACAAGGTTACGAAGAAATAATGAATGCAATATTATTAAACTTTCCCCGGATAATCTCGATTCTGTTACTTTTATTCCATGTTAGCCAGTTATGTTTGTGTGTAGTCACGTAAGGCAACATAGGTAACATGCTACATCTTTGGACTCTCTACTTTTACATTATTATTAACGTCATTATTATTGTTGATGTTATTTTTGTTTGCCTTTCAAATACATTTTGATATCAACAATTCGAATATTCATTTTAATAATGTAGAAAAATCTTTCATTTTAAATGTGTTCTAGTAAATTCGATTGGTCTCTAGATTAACGGCACTTAACCCTTTTGAATTTGAGAATATCTTGCATGTCTTTAAAAAATCTTAGAGGAGAACCAGTGAAATGGTAGTTTTCATTGGAAATTTAGAAGTGTTCTTACTTTAGATTAACAAAGATCTACAACTCAACAGTTTTTTTTTGTGGTATTTAGGCTAAGTACAGATTGATGCGTCATAAACAATACTTATTACGAAAAAAGAAACAAACATTCAAGAACAACAACATTTTTGAGTGTTTATTACGGAACGTAGTTGCCATCTTCTTCAATAACTGCTTTCCATTTACTTGGAAGAAAGTCGATTCCTCGTGCAAATAAGTCGCGGTTCTTGTAAGCAATCGACGCTTTGACATCGTCCACTTAATTTTCAAAAGATTCATAAACTTTGTTCGTCGTTATTATGGCGGAAGACAACAGCCCTAGTAAAAATGAGTTTGAAGACGCATACGAGTGCATCAGTGATCCACACATTTTAGAGAGAGGAACAGCGACGCACCAGAGACACCACACTTTTAATAGTATTCGACTTAAAGTCATTAAGTGATGCACACTGGCGCACCGTGTACGCCAATCTAACCTATGGCGTTTTGTATGGTCTTATCGTCTGAATTCTACCACATCGGCGGTCCAGTTGAGCCAGAAATAGATCGCTGCTGATGTTGAATTGTTGCATGTCGTTTTTTTCCTGGAATCCACTGTTCAAGAGGATTTCCGTTGTCTCATCAAACACACTACTTGCTTTTTTCAGAGCGCGTCCCGCATTATTGCTTTTGGTGAAACGTAGACTCTATATCTTGGGATTTTGAAGAGAAGTCATGATTCGTCTCCAGTGACGATAATCTTTAGAAACGGAGCTTGCTTAAGTAAATTTGTGGATGAACATAAAACCAAAGTCTATACTTTTATGAGCATTTTCAGGCGAAGAACAGTGGTTGAATGATCAACATTGAAGTTTTTGGCCAGCATTCGAATTATAAAGCTCCTGTTTTATTCCACGACTATCAAAAGTGTCTGGTAGCCGAAATTCGATGATTCACTTTTTCCTGGCTTAACTTCCAAGCTGGTATCGCCACGTTGGATATGGGCAAACCATTCCCTGCACCGATTTTCGCAGATTTTTCCATGCTTATACGAGTTTCTGTTACATTTTGCTAATTCTGAGTACAAACCCTTAATTTGGATGTGGCGAGAATCCCGGAAATATGGCTAAGCAATTGAATAAATGGACGGTACATTAAAGTAAGTTTGTCCTCAACATTATCGAAATTGAGAATTCTTACCTCGTATAAACTGACTCATTCTATTTCAGAATCTTTTTGTTAGGATCATTCCCAAAACGGAATGGAATAATTTAAATTCAAAGTCATGCTTGGGGCCATTACCTACAGAAAATAACAGCGAAATAAGTGAAAATGGAAAAATCTAGAATTATGTAGTATTTTTTATCAATAAAATGTTTAAGTCGTAACAATTTTATCTTTTGTTCTGATAATGACTGAATATTTAGAGAATTACGATTAAATTTAGGTCAAGATTGCATTTTATGTCCTATATTGTAAAGGCAAAGGGATTTTTTTTCAAGTAATATACAGGAATTATTCCAGTAACAACCACTTTCCACACTATTCACTAATACAGTCGTCATCTCTAAATGTATTTACTTCACTATCCGTTGTTTAACAGGCACCTACAGGGTGTTTTTTCTATCTATAGCTCAGTGGTTTTTATCTTTTCCTTTTAACTTAACTTAACGACCAATGTAAGGGGTGCTTAAGCGGTATGTCATGTATAGTAGACCAAATTTCGTAGCGATTTTATGGCGTACTGACTTTACGATCCGCAGAATTAGTGTTATAATTTTTTCCCCCAATAGCTTTCCTGCAGATTATCTCTAATTTTTCAACCATTCGAAGATTCTGAGGCATATTAAAGTTCTTCGTTAAAATTATAGCAGTAATAATAGGCTTCATAAAGTCGTAAGGCTATAAAATTAATACGAAATTTGATCTACTATATCTCTTATTTATAAAGGAGAAAAAAACATTGTTACAGAAAATATTATGTAGATTCGTATAATTTGGTCTCCTTGAGGTCAGGTTCCGCTAGCTAAAAGCCTTTGTAGTATGATTGACGAGTCTTCTCTGAATCGTTTGCAAGTTGTAAGCGAAAAAATTAACCTATTGCCAATTGATATACATTACCTGCAAACATGGGACAAGTGAAATTACTAAAAATTGTTTAAAATTTGTTGGGGGTACTTATTTTTCTATTTGAAAAAGTAGTGCAGGGCACTATGCAAAACATGAAAAATACCACGACCATGGCACCTCGGACAAATTTTTTTCTAATTAATAACGAAGGCGCCAGATAAGATATTGTATAAGGGCGCTAAGCTCCCCTGTGGCGGCCCTGTGAAAAACTATTGTATTTTTAAATTTATACAACAAGCAGGCTTGCAATAATGGATTTAATCGTAATATTTTGATGAAATACGAGTATCAAATTTATTTAAGAGACTTCTGTATCGACCAAAATGTCGAAAGCACTAATTTTTATGTTTATTGACGGCGTCATGAAACTGTCGTCCGTATAATAACATTTTAAATTAAATTGAAAGTGCGTTCTTGTTAATGTGAAATCGACAATAGTGTATCACAATTTTAAAATTGTATTTAGGTCAAAACATTTTGCTAAACTTGTTATAATACTGATTGTATAATTGTTTTTTATATTATGAAAGTTATGGCCAAAAGTCAGGGCCAAATTTTTAGCGGTCAAATAATGTTCCTCATTCTTAACAACGTCTTTCTTTCACATTATTTATTTATTTATATATTTATCTAATAATTTCTATTGTTTGTTTAAACTAAATCTAGCATAACGACAAATTTACGGTTATTTCGATGATGCAATACGTGTGTCTATACAAATGAAACTGGGCCGAAAATTTGGGACTTTTTCTCTGTTTCCTCTAAAAAAAAATTTTTGTCTAGATCTGCCAAATCTGGGTCACGGTTAAATATATAGACGATTTATTTAAAAAAATACTCTACAAATGAATATAATTATTATTATTGCTCTAACTGCTTATTATTTTTAATCATTTTTAAATCGCTTGCGTATCTCGGTGGGAAACATTGATCGAATTGATAGTAGCAACATTTAATAACTGCAATTATAACGAAAAAATATTCAACTAATTACAGATGTGGCACCTCAGTAATAACTATTTAGATCTTTCACTAGTTTCTCTTTCGATCAGTAAACTGAAATAATTCTACAGTGTTTTTAACCAAAACGTGTATAGAGTACATACAACATTGTAATAATAACAACTCTCATCATACACTTTCAACAGGAAAGCGAATCGGAACGAATGAAAAGAAATTGTTCCAATTAGATAAAAATCTTGTTTGTTTTTTTTTCCAAGTGCTAATCTTTTTGTTATTGTAACTATGACACCAAACGTTAAATAGAACGAACTTCATTGTAAAACAGTTTTTACCAATTAAAGTAAACGACCTTTGAGATTTCTTTTCAAAATAATAATCAATGACGAAGTCATGATTACATCCTTATATAGTTGCAGATTGCAGAAATATAGGGAGTACTCTAATTTATAAAAATTCTTCCGCGACAATTTCCATTTTATTTTCGGTATTTTAAACGCACAAATGTGGTTCACCTTTTATAATTTACATAAACAGTCCGATTTCCGTTTTATCACATAATTCGAATAAGCGGAATTAAATATCAATTACAACTTCAAGGCAAAATATCAACAAGGATTTATTATAATAATTATCGACGAAAAAAAAAATTATTGAAATAAAAGAAAAATCACATTTTATTTGTAATTCTTATAAATATAGATAACACGTACTTATTGATTGCGCACATTGGTTTTAATTAAATAATGAGAAAAAAAAATATTGTTCAATTTCTTAGTCATCTTTCGATTGGTTATTGTTTATAATTGAATTACATTAACAATTATTCATTCCTAATACCAAGGATCTTTGACAATCCTTTGTTGCATTTTTTTCATGAAAAGCCAATAATTACAGAAAGGCGAGTTAAACAGAACTGAACAGAAGAAGTCCGCACCTTTTGGCAGATTCCCAAGCGCGGACCGGTCCGATGGAACTTTTCTGTAGGTCTTATTGTTAGAATAAGTTACAAGGGCGCTTTAAATGGTGAGCAATGAAGGCGATTGTTTCAGGCGACAGAGTAGGGGAGGCGCAAAACGTCCATGCTTACAGCATGACCGAAAAGCTATCTTCACAAATCCTCTATCCTAGCTCCTTTAGTAAGCCAATCAATTCGATAAAGCTTGAGAGAGATAGATCCGCATTAATTAAAATCATTAATTTTAGAAATGGCCCTGTTCTTGTAGAGCCGGGGGTAATAGGAGCCCGACTCAAAAGGTCTTACCACTTGCTGATCCACTACTTTAAAACTAATTCAGGACTTTTAAGAGGACAATCAACTGGGCAAAGTTTGGAAGTGTTGGATTTTTGCCTATGAAATGGCCCTATTTTATTGATTTTTGTTTTTGGGAGAGCTCGGGGTAATATGAGCCCGACTCAAAAGGTTCTACTACTCACAGATCCTCTACTTTAAAACTGGCTAAATCAGGACTTTTAAGAAGATAATCAACTAGGTTTGGGAATGTTAGATTTTTGCTTATGAAATGGTTCGGTTTTATTGATTTTGCTTTTGGAAGAGGTGGGGAGCGGTGGTGAACAACCTACCTTAGCAAGGGCTGATTTGGGGGCGTTAAGAAGGCTGAGAAATTTTTGTTTAAGTAAATCTGTTACTTAACTAAATAAAATGGGCGGTTGGCCATCCAGTAAGATCGGAATGTGCCAAATCTGGCCCTGTAGAAGAACGTAACATTTGGCTACAAATTCCCTTTAATTTGAGACAAGGGAAAAATATTGTTTTGTTTAAATGCTGCTGCACCAGCCAACAGTTTTATTAATCCGGTTTATCAGTGTATAATAAGATTAACCGTCATTTTAATGACTAAAAACAAACAATTGTTATATTCGTATCTGGTGTTTGTTCTACTTATTATTACGCGGCAAATTCGTTTGTTCGTTACAAGAAATTTTTATGTAATCCATTGGAATTTGTGTGCCGCTTTACGGTTTACTGTGTCATATGATAAACACGAAATTTTGTTAATGGGCTTTATTGAAAACGTGACTACAAAGGGTAAATGAACGAAAATTAATTGTGGATGATTCATAAAAGATATATCCCTTTGTTCTATGAATAATACAAAAAAAAAATTGTGTGTAGGTTTTTGAAGAGATTTTCTCCAATGTACAGACACCACATTGACCCGTGATTTTCTAGGCCAATGGGACAATTTGCTAAACGAAGATTTCACTTAGCTACAAACACATTTACTATCTAATATTTAATGTTAACGTTTCTATATTTTTGTGTTTTATAATAGACGAAAATTCATTGTCGAGGTCTAGGTCAAGTTCTTCATTATTCAAGTGCAAATGTTAAATCTTCACAGTTCCATTACATTTTATCGATTAATAATATTAATCATTTATATATAGAAAAAAAAAACGACACCGAATTTATCGTATGTTGCTTGGCATCGATCTACTACATTTAGGTTATCTCGTTATTTGTTGTAGATTATGTAACCCACTTTAATGACTTTATGGCCTGCTTTGTTATGAACTCGTTCTCTTTAATTCCATTGGGCGATCATTACATAGTATTATTGCAGCATCAGTGGCGTAGTTTTTATTCAATAACCTTATGGAATATCCTCCATTAAGTGATATCATTATTGAAAGTATCAATTACGTGATCGTTCCGACCTCTGTAAATCAACCTATAACAGTAGAGATTTTTTACAAATAACAATGAATTCAACAAAAATGGTAATAATTGTAGAAAATGGCAATAATGAAGGTAAACAATATGACTTACAATATGATGCAACTAGGAAATATAATAATAAATAAATAATAATTAAACTCAAATAATTTTCGGCAATGATTAATATTGTTCGATTATCAGTACTTACGATAATAATTTTTTTCTTGAGTAATCGATAAATTCAATGGATTTTCTAGATTTTCCTAACAATGTACTAATAGACTATATGACGCCATTTTTGTTATCAACAAGGTTGTGAAATATTTTACACCTTTGTTATCTAAATATTGAGCATGCAATACAAATCGTGTCATGTCAGTTTGTTTTCCATGAAAAACTAGGAAAATTTATTCGTATAGTGTAATGTCGGACAGGGGTGTCCGCGCCGAGGTATTCGGCCGCATGCGGCTCTCGCCAAGCTTGAATACGGACTTTTTTTAGTTCTTGATTACGGTATTTTTAGGTTGTGCAGCATAATAAGAGTTGTTATGAGTTGTTTTGATCTTTTAAATAGGCTCGATAATCTCCTGCAAGCACCGATACAATAATTTAAGAGAAAAAGTTGAGCTTGTCCAAAAGTACACTTGTGACTTGATATCATCAAAAGTTAGGTAGTAAGAAATAAGTACACAATATGTAATATACTAACACTGCTTACAGTTGAAGCTAACAGTTTTCAGTGAGTAATGCGACCTGAAGCAAGCGCTGAAAATTGTCTCCAATAAAAATATGATGAACAGAAGGAAGCTTTGCACTCCTGGCTGTTTTCTCTCGACAGGCTTACCGTGTTCACTAGCAACACATATTTCATACCGTATACAAAGGAAGCCAATCAAAGGAGACTTCCTTCTTCTCTTTTGTTCTTGATTACGGTATTTTCAGGTTGTTAAATAGGCTCAATAGTCTCCTGCAAACATCGAACACCACATACTTCAACACAATAATTTAAGAGAAAAGTTGAGCTTGTCAAAAACTGCCTCCTGTGACTCAATATCATCAAAAGGTACACAGTAAGAAATAAGTACACATATGTAATATACTAACACTGCTTACAGTTGAAGCCAACAGTTTTCAGTGAGTAAAGCGACCTGAAACAAAGGCTGAAAACTGTCTCGAATAAATATGATGAAAAGAAGAGAGAATAGCACTTCTGGCTCTCCTCACTGATATATTATAAAAAAAGCAAATTGAAAATGTCTTTATACAGTCTTGGGAATCGTTTTGATTGTTTAACACCAGTTACAAGCGTCTAGGTCAAGAACAGGCTCTGTAATTCTTTCACGGTACATCATTTGCATTTTATCTATTGTGATTTATCAATCGATCAAAATGATTTTTTAATGGGCAATACTTTATTTTGACGTTTTTTTTGTCGTGCATTTACAGTGCACATACTCTTTTTTGACTTATGAAAATAAGGAGGTTCCATAAAAAGTTATCTAATTTGCGTGTAATTACTTCCCTAACTGTTTATTATTGTAGGCAAGTCCTTGATTATGGTTAGAATAGTTTTTGGCTAAATTAGATAAGTTTTTCATTTATTAAAAACCCCGGTAGTAATAGTACGATTAGAATTATATCAGAAATTTGCAAAACAAAAACGATTGTAAAATCGTATACGACCTTCTGACTTCTTCATCGCAAAATTAGCAATTCTAAATAGCAAAATAAAATAGAACACGTTGTTGTAGATGCGTTGTTATAGTTGTTGTTTTTAAATATCCATTTCCCCAAGTCATTGTAATTTATTATTGTATTAATGTATGTTAATAACAAGTGCATTAATATAATAGGTGGTTGAATATATTTTTGATACAATTGTCATCTATTATACGTGACCAATGCAAGTCAAGTCACACCATCAGGGCCAGGCGTGGACATATTAAAACTATATTGCAGTTCCTTATTGCTATGCGTAATACAGCCTTGTCAATCGAGGTCTTACAATTCTCGGCATTAATAATGTTTAACTTATTATTATGTTTTATGTCCTCGATTTGCATCTTGCACCATTATAAGCACTGTTTTTTTTTTGTTTTTCAATCTATTGTTATTAACTACAATATCAAAAACTGTCGCCATTAATATACTTCCGTCAATTCGAAATTAAAGAAGGTCAATTTTTTCGTTTTTTCTTTATATAATTATCGACGAACAGAGCCGGTACAAGCTTTTCTAGCACTCCATGCAAACTTATTTTCGGCATCCCTCCTACGGCCAGAAAAATTTCAAATTATTAAAAATCTCTACTATTTCAATTGATTTAAAGTACTGCAAATTATGTACGACAGTTAATTACGTACTTTCTGTTTACTACATTAATGCTAATTATTGCGTAAATTAACGCATTTTTAATCGTTATAAAATTATAAATACTTTTACTACTAGGTCAAACTACATATGCGCTTAAGGACGATAAATGCGTAAAAATTTTGATCTCTATTTGGATGTTCATTGTCACTTCCTTTGATTTGCTCTAATTGCAATTAACTAAAAGAACATAAAACATCTTGATTTGTTGAAACAACCATGAACGCTCAGCTATGAATTTATATATAGTCAGAGAATTTACTTAAGAGATTAAAGTCGAGCTAGGCTACAACAGATAATACGCTTGACTTTAAACTTTCATGTTAATTCTTCGACTATAAAACCCAGGAAAAAAAAGATCAGATCTGGCCAATTTTTAGCTTTGATCATATATAGTTATACATAATTTTTTTTATCGGCGATAAAAAAAAAGGTCAGACAAGATGAAAAAAGATTTTATCTAATTACGTATAACTACATATGATCAGAGCTAAAAATTGGCCAGATCTGATCTTTTCTTTTCATCGCCGATGAAAAAAGATTATGTGTAACTACATATGATCAGAGCTAAAAATTGGCCAGATCTGATCTTTTTTTCCTGGGAAGGTATAAAATCTTATTTTCGGCACTATTCTCCAGAAAAATAATAAAAATAGGCTAATAATTATGCAACGAAGTTAAGGCTGCTCTACGTAAAGTCAACTCTAAGAAGCACTAAAAAATACTCCCAAAGATATGCTACTACTGACACCTGCTTGCTTAGCTGTATCCTCAGGCCGGCCCTGTTGGTAAGTAATTTTTTTGCAGTTTGCCTCTGTCGAAAGCAATATTGGTCGTCCGAATTTTTTTACTTCCACAAAGCATGATTACTTGCGGAGGTCCTCTTCATAGTCGCACTTCTCGGATGGACAAGGTGCTACAAGTTTATATCAGCTCTAGTTATCGAGGCATTAATGTTCTCTATTAGGGCCGGACTGACGTATCGGACGATTTATATTGAAATTTAAAGTTAGCTGTTAGGAACACAGTCTCTTACTGTTTTAAATGCAATACAGGGTGGGCAAGCAATGTAGGTGCACAGGAAGCATTTCGTTACAATCTCGATAGTTTACTAAGATATCCCAAAATTCTTCGATAATCTCGGTTCTTCTCTGGCCGGTATATAGGAGAAAATCATTATACTCTCAACAAGGGTAGCAGATGTTTGGCATGTATTAGGTAAATTCTTATATACCACAATAGGTCATTCCAAAAAAGGAGGGTGCTACTAAAATATTCCAAGACTCTTTGTTTAGTCTCTATTCTTCTCCAATAATGTTACATAGCAATGTAGGAGAAAATAATAATTTACAACTAAGATAGCAGATGTTTGGCATGTCTTAGGTAAATTTTTATATACGCTAATAGTAATAGAAGGAAGATCGACACGTTCACGAAGATGACCAACGATGAGAGCCATTTACAACTCCATCTTTTTTCCATTTTGTCTTTATCGTTCTTTAACAGTGGACGGTAAGGAAATTCCTCCTATCCACCTGGATGGTTTGCCGATATTGTAAACTTTTCTGTTAATTCGTTACCGTGGAAAGTGTGGAAGGTTGTGTTGGCGACTGCTAAACGCCCGGACCGTTTTACATCACCAGTCCAGCCCTGCCTTCTATATTGCATATTTTTAGCCGTACAAATTTCGTAAAAATATAAAATGCAATTAACTACAAACAATTATAAATGGAAATATCTAAAGATATTTTGTGGAACGCCCAGTATTTCCACATTTAATGACCTTTACGCTGTAGATGATTTTAGTTTTGGGCAATAAATAATATTTTTAGATGGTGTCACGATTTTCGTTTTTTATTAGGTTGTTACCAGTCGATTTGCGTAAGTATGTGTTAATGATAGATTGTGATGTAAATAATGTAATTAAGCAGTTGTTAAAATGTAAACAAACTTGTGTATGGATTGCTGAGAGCAGAGGTTGCGATAGGTCAGTTTGCAGAAAAACAATTTTAACGATTGCAATAATTAATCAAAATAAAACGGAATAACGGTTAGATTTAACAATAATTTTAGAATGCAATGTAATCCGTTTTTTTTGGTTATTATTATTTAAAATAGGTTGTAATTTATAATTTCACGTGTTGACCAAGTGATGTTAGCCTTTTCTTCGCCTTGATTGATTCGAATAAAAATACAAGGTTTCTCATGTATTGAAACGCTAATGATTGAAATACCAATTGAAATTTTTCCTTCTATTTTGTTAATGTAATACGGTTTTGTGTCCATTTTTGCATATTTAATAGGTTTAAGCACGTGGCCGAGAGAGATTGGACCAATAGCCTCTGAAACTGGTCGACATTTCAGATATATAGTCACGTTTGAAATTGTTGATTCACATGTTCACAGCATACGTTCCGCGATTAATTGCGTAATACCAGCAACGTGGGTGAATTATTCTAATTATTCTAAATATTTACGTAATACCGTTTTCTACATAGATGAATTGATAATGTTACCGTTAGCAACCAGATCGGATATTTGTAATAATCAGGACCGGATTTACGAAAATTCTAAATTATCCGCACTTTAGAAGATCGGTAATTTATCAAGGCCTTCACAGGAAGAGTAATTCTGTCCGTGACTAATGAGATGCATGCATACGGTGACGAAATATTTCGCTATTCTGCTATTATTTAACTATTTGGGAAACGGTGGTCCACACGGTTGATTTTTCGACCGTGTTCCTTGTTAGATTCTGTTGAACTTTTTGTTTAAAAATAACAACAAATTCCACAAATTTGAGCGAAATTATATCACTGATATAAAAAAAACACAGGATGTTGTCGTTTGTTCGTATTCATTCACCTTTAATCGAGCAAAATCTTGGCAATTGTTGCCAAAAAAACAGGTCGCGAAAACAACAGCGTAATTGTGATTCTTAGAATTTTCCAATCATAATTATGCGAAATTTTCTGATTATTAGAAATAATTAACAAATCGAAATTATTGTGAAATACCATCATTGCAACGGCTTTCAAGGATCGTAAATGATATAAATGTTGTGTAATCAATGTAACATCTAAGTATAATAAATAGTTTCGTTAAATTAGTCGAGAATTGGAATAATTTGACATTGATACTAGTTATACGATTAAAGAAGGAAACGTGCTCAATTCTTGATTTGTGTTCTTGAATTTTTTTCTCCTCGTCAACTTTATATGTTACTCAAATAATTTAAATTATTTTTTTTTGTTTTTTTTTCGCTTTATATAAGGTGATCGAAGGATAATGTCCGGAACTGGTGTTATTTAACCTTCTATTCAACAATATTGTTTATTCGATTATAAAATTGTACGTCAACAGAACAACAGTGGCGTAACATTAAAATTTCACTACGATTATAACGGTAGTAGCAGAAGTCCTCCATAATTAATTAGATTCGATTAATTCGGTACTTACAATTTTGTATAAAATGGACTTTAAAGAACTATTACAGGATCAACTTATTATCTAGAAACCGTTTTTCTTCAACCTAGGCAACTTTAAGCGATGTAAAATTGGTTTTTGGAATGAACAATTTGTTGGAGACGAATCTCCACCTGCAGCTCCAGAAAATTTCAGCTTTTGTAACACTGGAATACAACGTATTAATGTTTTCAGTTCGATTTCTAAGGCTCTAGCTTTGACCGATCTGACGCAAGGCTTCTAAAGCGGGCCAACGGAAAAAATAAATGCAGCAGTTACACAGCGACGTTTTGCAGGAGGGTGCTTGTCAGTACCGATGATGTATTCTAGTGAATTCTGTTTTCCGTATTTTGTCTCCTTAATGTTTTAATTTAACACTCTTGAGACGGGTGACGAGATATCCCCTATGTTGTGATCAGCTTACGAGATATCTCGATTTAATGTTTTTTTTTTAAATTTTTGTTAAATTATCCGCGTAACAAAGCAGGGAATTAAATGAATGGCATTGTATAAGTTTTTTGGACCGCGCAGAACTGTGCAGGTTCTAGAAGCGTTTTAGATACTTTTAATGACAATAAGGTTCTCAAAGCTTAAGGTCAACTGGCGTTAAGAAATTTAAGGCGAATCGGACCTTATGTTGATTCCTATGACACGATCCAATCGCACGCCAATTGTCCATTTCTATTTAAAAAACTTGCCGTCTCGATTTTGCAAATTACATATCGGATACGATGATCTTAAATCCACAGATTAAGGACCTCCTGATAAAGCGTGATCAGACCCCAGTTAGTGGTGGATTTAAGATTTCACCCGTGAAACTTAAAAGCAGAGCAATTTGGAAAGGCGGCGAATTTTAGAATGTAGGTAATATTTTATTGCGCCTTAGGAATAAAAGACTTTGCAAAATGGTTTTGGTCGAAGCCCGAAATCTTTTTCAGTTTTTTTGCTTTAGCAAACATGTGTTTATTAATTCGCTCCAAATTTTGTAGCGCATTGATTTTTCTCTTAGTCGAAAAGTGAATAGTGGGACTTCTATTAGTATTTTTATATCACAGGTGATGTGAGTTTTGAGGAGATATCCTCTAATATGTTTTGTGGCATGAAGAAAAAAACGGCGTATCAGACTAGACCTAAATCATCATTCCAGTTAAATACGCCTCTGGAAAAATTCTGGCATAAAGTTAAGGCACAATTCTTACAAATAATAGAAAAAACTGATCACTTGACATAAAGGAACATAGAAGGGCTTATTAGATAGTAACTTTAGCGGCAACTTTGTCAAATGTTAAAAAAATCGCTAACAAATCATACGGAAAGAAGTTTGTATTTCGTTGAAAACCACCATTTGATTGCGTCGCCGTAGAAACTAACGAAAGTTTTCGATTCCAAGGGTGTCGATCAATAAAAACAACTGCTAAATAACTTCAAATTTTCCAGTAATGAGTTTTTGATTTACTTTACATATTTCGGATTGATTACGTTGATTTGTTGATTGAGTAGGCTGCCGATGCCCACTTTCTTTATTGATCTAGCTATTTCAACCCCGGACTGTTGAAAAGCTCTAAAAATCACCTCCTAGAAAACAATTGGAACTATTTGAAAATATGGTTTTTGCAATACTAACTGTTAAAATCCGGCTTTATCCACTAATCCACTCGTGGATCCGTGCACTTGCATGGTGTCTGTTTTTTTTACATTGTGTATGTGTTTGTGAATGCAGGACCGGCCCAAGACCACAGCAAACCAGGCAGTTGCCTGGAGCGGCATAATTTTAAGCGCGACACTTTTTAATGGATCATAAACTGGACGTGTAGCATTTTCTTAAGAGGAGTATGAAAATATAATTGAAAAAAAATTATACAACAGTCTTAACTCTGATGAATTTGTTCAATGTAAGATTGGGGTACTACTACCTTAGAACTCTTTAGAATTGGTGCTAAATACAGAAGATATGACAGAAGAGTCAAATTCTACGCTAATCCTGGTAGATCATTGTAAAACGGACTGTTTTTGTAAAATTTTCTCAGTCAAAATTTTAGGATAAAGGCAATTGCTTTTATTTTGAAAGTACAAAAAATCGCAATCCTGCAATTGAAATCTGGCTAGGACCTGGAATTTTCCAAATCCACTCTTGGAGGTTTTTCTGTAATTTCGAATTGCCTTCTTAGCCCCAATGCCTTCGCCTTCACCTGTCTTGCATTCTTTATTTGGGCAGCCGTATATTCATTTAATAGCTTTTTTTGTTAATCTGATTAAACGCATTTATACGTTCTTGATAAGAACCGAACAAAGGACACTTACTTAACACTCTATCTAGATTTGCTCGTTCTTGTTCAGTTGGGTTCTAGTCTTTGAAGTGTTAAATTGTTTCGAAGAATTGTGTTTCTTTTTTGTTAATTAATGATAAATTATGTCTAGTGCTAGTGTCAGTGTAAGTGCCAGTGTCTTTCAAATAATCATGTTTCGTCTAATACTAATAGTTTTTATTTCAATTTTTGTTGCAGTTATGCAACTTTCAACTGGAACCAAACTGTAAGTTTTTGTTTCTCAACAGTGTCTCATACGAAAAGGTTGTTTTCTTCATTGTTTTGCAATTAAATCTTTTGACACTTTTCTATGGGACACAAAATTTTTTTGTTCAAAAAAGTTTTGATAAATAGGAAAGTAATTAAGGAAGACACCAAAGAATTTGGTTACGAAATATATAAAACTAGTGTCACTCGCTAATTTCTGGAAAGGGGCGCCAGGAAAGCTTGAGCAGGCACTGACGAATTACGACCAATTGTAGCCTTGAAATACGATAGTGGGCAGAAAAATCCTACAATCGCTTCATTAACTGCTTCCCCTTCTATTGTATAGTCTATACTCCTTGTGCGCTATTGGCCAAAGTTTGTTATCTCGTTATACTCCCATCCCCCATGCAGTTCTGCTCACACCTGTCCATATGCATTATAGCTTACTCGCTTGCAGTCTCGCAGCCGTGAGCCTTCATCATCTTGTGTACATACAATAAATGATAATTGTTTGTTTTTGTACGCCACTGAAACTTTATAATTCAATAAAATAACAAACCTTAACTTCTTATCTCTAACATTTTCGTTATAAAGTTTTGCAATTAGACTGTAACAAAACTTCTAACATATTACGTATATTTATTGCAACATATACAAATATTCTAATATACACAATAGCATCTATATAGAACAAGTTATTCAATACTTATGAAATCTTACATTTGACCTTCGCGGTTTTTAAACTTCCAGGGCATTGCGCTATAGTTTTAAATTAATTACATATACCATTTACTTTACAATATAGAACAATTTAATAGGTGTTTTAAATGCGATACATTACACCTATTTCTATAAAATTACAAAGAAATTCTTTTAAATAATTCAATAACAAGCGACATGTTAATTATTATTGTTATTTACGAATATAGATGGAATAGTTATTCTCTTATTTATGTTGAATTTAACTTGCTAATAGCGAGGTTACCGACATTCAAAACAGACAAATTAAAGGACAATAACACTAATAACGAAACTTTAACGACAAAAACAAGATTTAGTGTGATAATTTTTTGTAAACATGCGTATTTTTCGCGCAAATTGACCAGTTTAAAAATAGTTAAAATTATAGTTTTTTTTGTATTGAAAATGATTCATTAGTCATAAAAATGACGAATTTTGATGATTTAGGGATTTTGTTAATTTTAATAACCCAAGGTATTAGATTCATCAAATTATCAACACGTGTCATTCTATTATTATTATTTTTTTGACGAATAAAATAGAGAATCAGGTCAACAATTTATTTTTAAAAGCGTCGCTAGATTACGTCCATTATTCGATCTTTTCGATTGTATTTATTTGGTGAATAATTGGGAATTCGATGACGTGAATTATGTAAAATTATATAAAAAAAAAGGTTGACATAAATCGATAATTATTTAATCTGATCACGAGGTTGTAGAACGGTATGCAAACAGACCGCGTGCTAATCGTATAAAAAGGAGAGCTCGTGCTGTGCTCTTAAACCTATAATTCCACGTGATTAGAACTATACCGACCACGTGTATAAATCGACTAAACGTGGTGTACCTATACACGTTTCTATCGAGAATAAGTATCCTAAATTTAACCGAAAAAAATCTATTAAAATCAGCCTACATTATTAGTTGCGGTACGCACGTGTCACGACACGATATATACAAAACAACAAACAAACATTCGATTATCCAGTAATTTGGTTTCAATCAATATTCAAAGGGGTTTGGGTGGTGTGAGATAAGGTTGTTGATTTGGAACAAAGAAAACCACATCAAAATACACCGAGAGTCCATAACCGACAAACAAATAAGTCGCGACCCTGGTCAATGCCAAACGGTTGATGACTTGTTCGTGAAATTAACCATTGGATGAAATTGTTGGAAAATAAGAAAATAACAATATGTACCTACACGTTTTTTGGTATATCAGCAGGCGAACCATCAATTTTATGATTTATATTCCTCTAATATCGAATGCCAATGTCCTATAATTATTCAATAATTTTTATTTTATTTTATTATTGGCGAAATAAATTTTCCTCATGATTTCATCAAATAAAAAAAGAAATTGTTTACATTTAATTTTACATTGTTTACCCACATACTGTATGATTATTTATAAAACCATAACAACAATTTGTATTTTTGCCGTTTTTTTTTCTCTTATTAATTAAAGTCATTGACATTGGTCGCAATTATAATTTTCATCATTGCCGAACTTTGATTTAGAACTTATCAAAAATTCAAAACATTCCGCTTAATTTCGAGCACCTCTTCCAAGGCCTCACGATCGTTTTTTTTTTTTGTTTTTTAAAAAAACTCACACAACCAAATCGAGATTTAATCAAAGTCCGGGATTTGTGATGAGAGGAAATCGATCCGAATTATTGTGAAATAATTGTCATTGAGCTTTGTTATTTTATCAATACTTAAAGGTCGTTACACTTGTTCACGATATTAAATCATTACGATGATGTAACTTTACATTTATGAAAAAAAATTGTTGAAAATATTTCACAATAAATCCTCAAAGTGCAAACTATTTTTTTTATTGTGGAAGTGTAATTTCGCAATAATATGAATTTATATTGAATAATATGAATAAACAGTTAAATGAACAGGTTTTTTTCGAAATTTCGTGAATACAAACAAATTCTTTGATATTTTCGAAATTCTAACAGACAACAAACAACACAACAAAATCGACCTTTTATCTAGATTATTGATAATTAGATAAATCGTCGCGAATTAATCGCGTTTTTTTTTGTTTGATAATAATAGACTAGATCGTTGAGAATTAATTGGAAAAACAATTATTGGAAAATCAGTGGGATGACTGGCCGGTTCGTTGACCATTAATAGAGGTCTTCCAATACGTTTCTACGCAGCAAAATTACGGAATCCAACTGAAAAAAAAATACGTTAATTTTGCCGAAAATCTAGTTCATGGAATTGTAACAAAAGCCTGGGAGATTGCTATTATAATTTACATGTGTGCTTTTTTTACTCTTTTGTAGAAAATTGTGACAAAATCTAATCATTAATATTTCCGGGAAATATCTGTTACGTGCCAAATAAACAGAATCCTTACGATTAGGTGAAATATTTCATTTGAAATTTTTTTTCTGTCTTATTTTAGCTTATATTTATTATAATAACGCTATCATCGTTCAACTTAATTTAAACACTAAAAATAAGTTGATTCTATTGAAATTATGTAACAATTGCGACATTTTATTTATCAAATCTCCGGCTCGATTTCATCATTTTTACTTGTACATACAGACAATTACATCAAAAAATCAACAATTAATCATATCTGGACTACATTAAATAAAGAGATATGTTATTTATGATTTATCCTTTGTCGTAATAATCGTAATATAATTGAACATTTTTCCGTAACAAATCGGCTTATTTTTATTTGTTATCGACTTCTAATAGGGTTGAATGATCCCCTAAATTGTCTATTGTGCCTGAATAATACAATCGTCGTTATGTTATAAGAAAATAAATTCGAAGAATTAAAGTCAATAATTTAATCTTATGTTTATTGAAGACGTAAATATGTTTTTAAAAAATCGTAAATATGTTTACAAATTTTCCTTGCACAATATTACAGTGTTATTGAATGATGTGCAATTAAATATTCATCCCAACAGCAATATATGTAATTTTGTTTTATTCATATTTATTCCATAATTCTGTAATTGCAACAATTGTTATTTTGAAATTGGTGCTTATTTTTTCGACTTGAAGGCCATCTGTTATGCAATAGATCAACTAATAGAGTTCTCAACCCTATCATAGTAAAGACACAAACCATACTAGATCGTCGAGAACTGCGTTCATAAATAACTAGTGACGTCAATATCGATGTTAAGACATAAATATCGATATATGGATTTTTTGCAACGATATTTTTACCTACATGTTTTGAAAGTTTTAAAATATTTATTTTTGTAAGGGTGCTAAAGGGTAAATATTTTCCAATACATTATCCGATTCCATTAACCGTTGCTAGTAGTGTAGCTATTCTGTAGATAAGTGATCCAAAAAGTATTGAATGGAATCGTTTGAAGGTTACTAGATTTGACTTATTGTGGGCCGTTCAAAAATTACATAAAGCTTGTGAAAGGGGGGGTTGCGTTAAAGCGTTATTTTTTGTTACATAGGGTGGTGGTAGTTCATATGTTACATAACTCCAATTTTGCAACCCAAGAAAAATTGCGTTGGTTTTAATCCATGGGAGAATAATGATAAGAATTCAGTTTCAGATAGTTTTTTTTAAATTTTTATATTTTTGTTTTTGTTTTCTAGTGTTATAGCTATCAGTTTGGTTTTTGTTTGTTTATTTGTACCAATACCTTTTAAATAACGGTTTTGTTTTACGTTTTTAATTAAATTGGCGACAATTGTTACGTAACTTTAAAGGGGGATTACTCAAAGTGTTACACAAAGTTACAAAGGGGGGGAGGGGATTGAATAAGGTGAAAAAATGTGTTACGTAATTTTTGAACGGCCCCTGATCAGCAAACATTATAATTCCGCACTTATTGTAAGCATTGAATGTTTTTAGTACCATGATAGTGGAAGAGTCATATACTTAAACACGTTAAGTACTACCACAAACAAGAGGCTTAGTTATTTATTTTTTATAAGGTGCGTTATTTACGATTTTCAAGTGATCCAAATTATGAAGCTATTGCGTTTGCTCAGATCAAGTTTTTGAATTGAAACTTCTTTAGCCACGCTTGGGTGTAAATATTTTTCAATGTATTTTCCCTATTTAACCCCGTGAGGGGAAACACTTCCCCTCTATCAGACAGCTGAGAGGGAAGAGTGGGGCCGTTGCCAATAGCGCCGCTTCTACTCTCTCTGTTAGTTCTGCCAACTGTGTAAAATAAACACAAGGGTCTAGAGTTGGTGTCATTGATGGTTCCTCTGGAACGAAACTAAAATTTCAAGGGTTCGCCCCATTTATAATTTTTATATTTATAATATTAATTAATGGCATTAAATTGAGATAAGTGAAATGCCGAAAAATACAACTGCATAACAAAAACGAGCCTTTAGGCAACGACAGAAACAAAATAAACCAAGAAAAAAATGAACTTCATTTCTAACTTAAGAAGTTTCACTTCTAACGCGCGGCGTTCTACGCAATTTCAATTTTTAAATATTCAGTTGGAATTTGAAATTGTATATTTCCGCTCCGTGTTTATTACAGAATATTGCGTGTATTGCCCTCTAGGTTTTTAAAGTTAAACTAATAACTTCATGGAAGTCGTACTAGATGGCGATATATGCCAAAATGTCAACAAGTGCAGTACTTTGGACTTTGTAGTTACGTTAAAAATTCATTTTTGTTAATTTTTTGCACGATATAGCGATGTTTTCCACTTCTCGTCAATTAATTTCCCAGGTAAAATCGTTTAAATTTCTATAATTTCGAATTTTCAACAATTCGTAAATTGTCTTAATTTTTCAGGCATCAAATCATTTCAAACGTTTCCAAAGTACATTAATAATAGCAGAACATGATAATAAAGGTCTTGCACCAATAACTCAAAATGCATTAACAGCAGCCAAAAAATTAGGCGGTGAAATATCCGTATTGGTAGCTGGTACGAAATGTGGTCCAGCTGCTGAAGCTTTAGCCAAAGCGAATGGTTTATCGAAGATTCTAGTTGCTGAAAATGAGGCATTCAAAGGTTTTACAGCTGAAAGTCTAACACCATTAATTCTAGCAACGCAAAAACAATTCAATTATACTCATATAATTGCTGGAGCTTCCGCTTTCGGTAAAGCTCTATTACCTAGAGTTGCTGCTAAATTGGACGTGTCACCCGTTTCGGATGTAATTGGTATCAAATCACCTGATACTTTCGTTAGGAGTATCTATGCTGGTTGGTTAAAAAAACAAATTTTTGATAAACTCGTCATTAATTCAATTGTTTTGTTTAGGTAATGCCATCCAGACATTACAAGCAACTGATCCAATTAAAGTCTTAACGGTGCGAGGCACTAGTTTTGAAGCTGATAAATTAGAAGGTGGTTCAGCTAAAACTGAAACCGTGCCCAGTGACGGTTGTGCTACCGATTTAACGCAATTTGTGAGTCAAGAATTGAGCAAATCCGACCGGCCGGAATTAACAAGCGCTAAAGTTGTTGTTAGCGGAGGTAAATCGATAAAGCTCATACATTTCTGAGAGAAAGCGACTGCATGGTTGAAATATACTAAAATGCACTATTTATTTGATAAATTTCAAATACCTACAAAAGTCCAAATAATCGAAATTTTTCAAATATACAGTGGATTTAGTATAGCAATTACGTAACTGTCCCTTCGGATTGTTAACTCTAAAGTGTTAATTTTTAATCGTGGCTTGAAGTTGGGCAATCATTTTAAATTCCTTTACGATGTGATTACGTCGTACAGTCGCCCCTTTTTTACAGTTTTTCAGCTGTATTTAGGGTTCCTTCTCGGCTTTCAGTTTTTCAGTCTTCCATTTGCTCCTTTCGTTTTCTTTTCGGCCTTTCTTGTCTTTTGTTCGCATTGAAATTTGTTTTTTAGTCACTTTCGATTGTTAACTCTAACGTTAATTTTTGGTCTAAAAATTACTTTCAGGTCGTGGCCTGAAGTCAGGCGACAATTTCAAACTCCTCTACGATCTTGCCGATAAATTAAAAGGCGCAGTTGGTGCTTCCCGAGCAGCTGTCGATGCTGGATTTGTTCCAAACGATCTACAAGTCGGCCAAACTGGTAAAATTGTTGCTCCAGTAAGTTGTTATTGAATAGAAAATGAAACGCAATTATAAATTACGAAATTTTAGGATTTGTATATTGCCGTTGGTATTTCCGGTGCTATTCAACATTTAGCCGGCATGAAAGATAGTAAAACTATTGTTGCAATTAATAAAGATCCAGAGGCTCCAATATTTCAAGTAGCTGATTATGGATTAGTTGCTGATTTATTCAAAGCTGTACCTGAATTAACCGGCAAACTACCGTAATTTTTTTTTGTATGAAATTCTGGGATTAGATTGTGAATAAATCAATATTTTCAATAAACAATTTCTATTTAAAAAAAATTACAAAAATGGACGGATTATTTGCAGAATATCACAAGATTTCAATACTGGAGTTTCGTAAATATAAAATCCACAATTTCGAATTGATTGCTGGGAAGGTACGAGTGTCGAGTTCGAGTCGCGTTCGGTAATAGAAAATTTTCTAACATTCCCTAAATTTTTATGGAAGCCTGAAGTTGCAGTTGGATTAATAAATTAATATTAGTTCCAAGTATCAATAAAACACAAAATCATATGACTCAAATGTTCCGGTGTTTCTAACATAGCCATATGTCCGGCATTTGGGATCAATTCCAAGAAAGCTCTAGGAATTGTCTGTAATTTAAACAAAAATTAGAACAATTTAACAATTGTAAAAAAAACGCCTACCCTTTCCATTTCGCATTGTTGGACCAACGTAATTTTTTTATCTTGTAATCCGTGTACAAGCAGTGTTGGTACTAGGACTCTACGATGGAATGCTGCATCACCTTCCGGCCAATTTTGACCATTCAATAAATAGTTTAATATACGTTTTGGTATTGCCGTTTCGTTATCATCACAAATATCAAAATGTTTGCCTCTTGACGAGAAAAGAAAACTGCGTTTCATTCCGCATAATAATAACGGTTTAAATAATGTATGAATACAACCAAACGGTGAGATTTCGTTGTTTCGTACCGGTGCTGCTAAAGGTGTTGGACCACCACCGCTGATTAGAATTAATTGTTGGATTTGTGATGCTCTATGTCGATATAGAGCCGTGACTAGACTACAACCATACGAATGACCAATTAAAATACATTTTCTCGATTCGTCTGTATTTAAATAATGATCGAATATTGTGATTGCGTGAATTAATAAATTGTGGAATGTATAGAAATTCGATTTATCCGGTGTTGAACTATAACCGTGTCCTAACATATCCGGTGCTACAATTTCGTAGTCTTTATTTATTAAACAATTTATAATAGGCCACCATATATCGGCCGATTTACCAATACCATGAAATAAAATAATTAACGGTTTTTTATCGTTTCTTCTTTTATGTCTACATTGGCGGTTTTTCGGTTGTTTGATTATAGAATTGCTCTTCCGTCGTAATGTAACATCATCATCATCATCGTCATCATCATTTGTATTATCATAAGCATAATTTATATTACTTTTATCGCGACATTGTAGCATGTAACATTCTTGGAATGCTTCAAATATTGTTTCTTGTACAATACGTTCAACGAATGTTTCAACATTCACAATTCGTTTTGGGATTTGTTCAAAACTGGAAATACTAAAAATTGCAAAATAGAAAGAATTATTTCACAAAAAATTGAACGCCGCGCGTTAGAAGTGAAACTTCTCAGGTTAGAGATGAAGTTCATTTTTTTATGCTTTATTTTCTTTCTGTCGTTGCCCGAAAGCTCGATTTTTTCTGCAGTTGTATTTTTTTGCATTTCACTTATCTCAAAACAATATTCATATACAATTTAACGTTATTAATTTACAAATACAAAAATCATAAATCGCGGTAGGTCAAGAAATTTTAGTTTCACCAGGGGGTGCTGTACATCGATCAATAATACCAACTTTAGACCCTAGTATTTATTTTACACGGTTGGCAGAACTAACAGAAAGAGTAGAAGCGACGCTATGGCAACCTCCCACTCTTCCCTCTCAGCTGTCTGTTAGAGGGAAAGTGTTTCCCCTCACAGCGTCCAGCATTTTCGTCACGCTTTGAAAAAAAATTTATTACCCATGCGCGCCTAAAGAAGTTTCACTTCAAAAATTGTAAGCAGGACAATAAAAAGGCTTAGAACGATGTTTAAAAGCTTATCAAGCAAATAAACGAGTCCAAGTAGACTGGTATAGAAGAAACATTAAGAAAATGATTTGTTGCTTTATGAGTAGATACTTTGACAGGAATTGTTTTATCGTTGCAATTTCTTTGGAGTCTTATTAGTGCAAGTGCTTGACTTTCAACATTTGTCGTCAAAATTATTTTATATCAAAGTGCTGGGATTAATATATCGGGTGAACCCGTGGTTTTTATTAAGACTTCGAATTTTTGTTCTGAAAAGAATATAGTTTTTTTTCGGTTTTTTCAGTTCCAGTTCGACTTATTACAGGGCTTCAAACCGTTCTACTCTTCGTCAATATTTCCGGTTTGATTAGTAAAACATGCAGTGTGTTTTAGCCCATGCCTCCTTTTTATAACTCCTTCTAATACTCCTGTCTTTTTTGTACTTTTTTTATAAATTTTAAAAAGTCCTTTAGGTGAATTAGTTTATATTTTTGACGGTTGCATTCGAATATTTCAATAACTGAACAAACGCATGAAAGGTGGACGCATGGACTGAAACAGTCTGTATATTGGTTCGGTTCGGAATTTCGTTCCGGAAACAAATATCGGTCTTTTTGTTTTCGGTTCAGTTCCGATTCGAGACGATTTTTGTTTCTTCTTCGTTCTCCTCCTTTAAGTGAAAACGAATCTAATTCACAAATTCATTAATTAACAGACGCTCTTAAGGGTTGCCACAGTGTAGAAACACGTTTTTAGTTCATGGGTTAGCGATCTAAATTCTGTCTCATTTTGAACTAATTCATATCAATAGAAGATTACAGTTTGTCTTTTTTTTTGCCACAATAAATGATAAGATTTCAGTCGCCATTTACACGTAAACAATTCTTTTCTTGATCTGTCATAAGGCAACAAAGAAATAAAAAATAAATTAGTGTAGTGAAAAGTGTATTTAATAGTGCTAATAAATGAAAGTTTTACGAAGACGGTCAAAGGTAATTGCTATAATGTTCCGTTAAATAATAATCTCTATTTAAACATGAATGAAATATTTAAAATTATGATGTTTTGTGTTGTAATTTAACTCTGCAGCTGAATAAAAGCGAAACGGAGATAAATTTTGTAAGGAAACATTTTATTTTTTTGTGGATAAACTTGGAGTTATCAAACAATACAAAAGTATAGTAATTATTTATGGCACAAGCTGGTAAAGGGATAGTTTATCCACTAGTGGATAATTTAGCTTACGAGGCCTCAGGCTTCAGCTAAATCGGTAAATGGATAAAGTGACTTAGCAATATATTTTCCAATACTTGGTGTTAAAACTATTCTTAATTTTTTTTTTAAATTATTATATTAATTTATATAGCAATTATTGGCATAGTTGCCTATGCTGGTTGCTATTCGATTGTTACAAACAACTATTAATTGTTTTTGTTTATTTATTTCGTTTGTTTTATTTGTAAAATTTAAACTGCGTGTCTTCTTCAATTGCTTCAAAACGTTGGCTTCTCGACAAGAAATTAATTTTACAACAATTTTATATTACATAATACTCAAAAAATAAAATAGAAACAGTTGTGTCAAATTGAAAAACTCAGAGGTAATGTATGAAAAACAATATGTCGTATTTTGCTAATGGAGAAAATCAAAAAAATATGCTAAAGAAAAAGCCCTTTCAGTATATTTTTCTGAATTATCAGTATTATCATTATTATTGTTTTTATTATTGAAGTGCTCCATTAGCATAGAGACATTAGTCGACAAACTAGCATTTAGCACAGTTAGTGTTGAAAAAAAAATGACGAAGTTTCTTTTTAGGAACTTCCACGACTTCTACCGAGGTGACGAGACGATTTCGGATGTAGGTAAGTTGAGTTAAAACGTTCTATTTTTATCGAAGGTGCCTGTAGATAAGTTGTCCCAACCTTATGGGACACCTGTATTTTTGCTAGGAGAAGGCTTTTTCTCTGTTTTTAAAAATTCGATGAAGGCCAATTCATTGTAAAGCCACCCAAGGTTGTTTACAATTTAAAAAGTTTCATGCAATAAGCTCATAATTTAAAAATAAATGGCGACTTTCAATACTAATCTATTGAACTAAAAACACGAACCTAAACTTAGTTTTGCACCCTTTCTCATAAACATAGCTCTCGTGCAAATTTCGTAATGTTTGCAACGAGGGCAAAACTTTTCAAGATCGCCTGACAATTAGGAATATATCGCACAATGTTTATTATATATTGGCTATTTTATTGTTCCATTATATTTAGATATAATCTCACCTTTCTCTGTTATTCTGTGATCTCGTAGATGATTGATTTGATATTAACGAAAAACGAAACGAACGCCGAAACGAACAATTACAATTACCAATTTTCAACGGTCGATTCCATTTCGTAAACCAGTACTCTTCTGATAACGAATTACGTTTCGAATTCGATATTAACTCGATATTATAATTATGCGGTTTGTATGTATCTGGTGTAACATGAATTATACGAATTCTTGTATTTTTATCAATAACGAAAAATTCACTATTCGGTGGTGCGATCGGATCCAACGGATATATGGGCTGTTTAATTTGTAATAATTGAACGATTTGTTGCCATGAAGTTTCGATTTTCGGTAAACAACCATTAATATATTGATCATCCATTATACGAAAATATTCTATTGTTATAGCTCACGTTACACCCATTTTTCAACTAAAAATGTTTACCGATGAACTCTGTTGACTTTATTTAAGGACAGGTCAGATAACTTGAACCCATACGTACTGAAAAATACAAATAAGTTAGGAATTTTAATTGATTAAATTGTAGAAATACCGTAAACATGTAGGCGGCAACAAAAACCTCTCAAACAGTAATTTGAATGAATTTTCTTTTACAAATGACCAGATCACTTCAAAAACACAATCAGTTATGCATTATTCAATAATTCAACAAACTATTCATTTATTTAAATTACGAAATAAACAATTGAATTTTACAAGGTTTAATAGCAACATGTAAACACACTTGTTGGAATTTAACGTTACTTCTGGGGATTTTTGACATCAGTAATTGGTACAACTGTAAACAAATTTTTATGATTTAAACAATAATAAAACACACAATTTGTATAATAAACTACAAAATTAAATATTTTTGCTTGAATTTGGGATATGTTTATAATTTTCTTAGAATTTGCGCAAACTTGGCAGTTGTTGGCAATACTGATATCGATATCTTGTAACTAAATGTAGCGCTAAATCTATTTTATTTTTAAATAATTACTCTATTTCAAATAATTATCCGTATTTCAAAACAAAATATGATGACGAGCGAATTACTATTAAATTTACTAGTATTTCTTGGCAATTATTGGAAATATTCAAATTTACCTCCATTTTTGCGCTACATTCAAGCATATATTTGAACTACAAACTAGTAATAGTTCTTATATACAATAACGATGAATAGACAACCAATTATACACGTATTGGATTTCAATTTCAAATTTTGTGGCATACGCCACTGTGTATCAGGCCGGGGATACACATGCAAGTAGCTTGCACACTTGCATACCAGCTCCTTGCACGTGCCAGCTACTGTCATGTGTATACACTAACTTGCATGCCTGTAGCTTGCAAGCAAGTAGATCGCACACAATTTGATTTTCGTGCATGCAAGTCCCTCACTCTTAAGTGAGGGGCGCGGGGGCTGCAAAACCGGCCGTGTGAACAGGGGCGCCAGCTACGGGCATCCTAGTAACTACAGTCATGTGTATACGTTTTGGAAATACAGGCATGCAAGTACGCAAATTGCATGCAAGTTTAACTTGCAAATGTATTCACTGTGTGCTAGACTGTGCCATTAACTTGCATGCAAGCTGCTGGTCTGTTTTACTTGCATGTGTATCCCCGGCCTCACAGTGGCGTTTAAAATGGACAGATGACCGGATCAGTTCAAAACACAATCAATCATATATTATTTAATAATTCGATAAATTATTTATTTATTCAAATTATTTAATAAACAACTGAATTTTACAAGTATTAACAACATGTATAGAATATTCACGGACCAAAGGATTACTACATGTCGGTTGGTGCGCTTGAATCTAGTGATATTTCTGGTGATTTCTTTGTTGATTTTGCCTTCATACTAGGCTTATATACTTTATTTAACGACAAGTCTTTCAAATCTAGTAATGTTTTGGTCCCTGAATGCACAATACCGACATTTTGTCATTAATGTAGCTCTAAATTCAATTTTAATACAAAATATAATGTCAAAATATTTACTTCGGTTATTTCGAATAATCAGGTGCATTTCGAGACAAAATACGCGTTGTTTAGTCTTGAATTTGCTAGTATTTCTTGGCAATTATTGAAATTATTTGAATTTAGCACTGTTTTTTGCGCTACATTTAATGTTATATGTAAATGTACATTCGAACTACTACATATTAGTAGTTCTTATATACAACAGAATGGGTAGGCAACCAAATATACTTTTATGAGATTATTGAATATGTAACCAATTATACACGTATTTGTTTTCAATTTTAAATTTTGAGACTTTCGTGCGCCACTGTGAATATTGTTGTTTAGAATTTTTTTGATCGACAGTTAGCCACATTTATTTACATTATTTTTTGTCGAATGTCCCACAAGTTAATCTATCTCTGATTTGGTTTAAATTCCCGAAGGTCCCGGTTAGAATCCAATTAGCGTTAAAAATATCCAGTTGAATTAACAATTGTTTTCTCGATCAATGTGTGTAATTCAACGCTCGAATCTGGTGATTCGATCTGTTAAAATAATATTTGTCGAACTTGATTAGTAACTTTATTTCTAATATAATGAAAATGAATTTGTTACACTTGTGTAAAGAAGTAATTTATGACAAGGCTCACATTTCAGCTTTCAGCTATTTTCTAGAGTATTTTATTATTATGAAATTTTAATAAAATTTCAATGCGTTGGTGTACCGTAATTCCATTTATAAGATCAAACAAGTAATATTCATTTTGTCCCAAAATGTAAGACTTTAAGTCGAAAATCGGTAAGTTATACATAAATAAGAATTTATACGCTCGAATATAATGGAATAAATTAATATAATAAAAAAGTATATATAGAGAACAATAAGTAATAAAGTTGTTTTCTAAACCGTAATAATCGCAATTCCGTATTTATACAGCATGTTTCAGCCCATGTCCCCTTCTTTATAACTCCTTCAATTATTAAAATATTCGAAAGCAACATTCAAGAATGCAAACTAGATTCGAATATCCCGAAATCGGCAAAAGTTCCAAACGAATTTTCATTTACAATATTACATTGATAGACGGGAAATTTTCATACCATTAGCATCGTCTTTTATCACTGAATGTACTGCGTTCGATATTATTGTGCGTAAAAAAGTAGTTTCTCATCACCTCTCTAAAGCAATTTTTTTTGTAGGTGAATACAACGTATTCTGCTGACAGGTTTTTTTGGCCCCTTTATTTTTAAAAAGTTGATGTCGATTTTTCAAATTTACAGAGTAGCATAGTAATTTTTTTACTCAAACTACTCTTGATCTAGTTTATATTCTTGAACGTTGTATTCGAATATTTTAATATTTGAAGGAGTTATAAAGGAGGGTGCATGGGATGAAACACACTGTATATACAAGTATTGAAAGTGTATGAGCCGACAAGAATGAGATCCTGTGGGAAATTGAAAAGTAATTTCCACTGAACAAAGTTTATTACCACAAAATAATGCAATATTGGTATACAAATGTGATCTTATTTGAATACTGTGTAAATTTACTGTTTTGTCGTTGTGTTCGAAAATAACTTCAGGTTTCTTTGGTTTCGTAATCATAGAGACAATTATGGATACATACACATAAACTAAATTAGCTTTTATAGCTAACAGCATAAGATTCAAAAAGGCATACTTCGTATATCAAATCATGTTTCCATTGTGTAATAATAGTAACAATTGGTAGGAGTAAAAGGTGAACAACTGTAATAAATATTTGACAGAAAATGTACACAAACAAGATCACCAGTTTTTCTAGTTTAGTAAGCAACCTTACTTCCTACAAAGCAACCTATTTTTTTACCTTTGACAAATTTTGTCATGTTTATGCTTTTTGCAGGGATTGTCCAAAAGTCTTTTTTTTTTTACCGTGACATCCTATTTTTTTCCTTCTAACTAAGAGTTGGAAACATGTACAGGTGTCCCAGCTAAGTGTTCCACCTCAAACATCTCGTTTGTTTGTGAACTGAAATGGAAAAGCATCTAAAGATATTAAACTACAATGTCTATACTTCAATTGACCGACACGATTTTGTTTTTAGTTATTTTGGAAATGCCAAAACGTCCTATAAAGTCTCGAAAATTACTCAAAATTGGGAAACCAATTTCCTATAATGAATACTGCGAATGAATTTGATATGAAAATAATATTTTTAGTTTAAAATTTCTCATTTGCTGTTCAAAAATAAATTAGAGCTTCTCTGGATCAATAACCTATTCATTGAATTAAATATTAGGAAACCAATCACTTGCAAAGAATATCGTGAATGAAAAAAATTTCGAGTTAAAGACTGTATTTCAGATCAAAGACGTAACAATTCATAGTGCAGAATGATGGAGGCGCCGGGCGAATCGTACTTTCCCAGATTTTTTTTTGAATAGCAAATGAGAAATTTATAAGAGAAAAAAAGAATGTAGTATCAAAGTCATTTGCAATATTGATTGCAGTGATTTTGTTCCTCATATTGAGTCATTTTCGAGACCTTATATGATGTTTTGGCATTTCCAAAACAGCTAGAAAGAAAATCGTATCGGTCAATTGAAGTATAGACATTGTAATCTAATTTCTTTAGATACTTTTGCATTTTGATTCACAAACGAACGAGATATTTGAGGTGGAACACTTAGCTGGGCACTCTGTATGTACAGTGGTTGTTATATAGCTTAAGTATATCTTAGTTTGTATCTTAATTAACTGGTTAACATAAAAATTAAGCACATGTTTAGTGACACTTAGATGGCACTGGCGTACTCTTATTTGTGCACAATCTTTCGAAGCGTCTAGCATCCCTAAAATTTCTAACCACGAACCGCTACTGGTCTTATCGCAGATTTTTTTGTCGGAAAAAATGTTTTAAGTATGATGCGACATACCAAAATGCTATCATTCTCTAATTACTTGGAATTGAACAAAAAAATTGGAGACATATTTGCTACGATTTACAATTGAAGAAAACGGAGAGAAAATACTTTGAGGACGGAGTGCTGCTAGGGACGGAATCAGTAAAGGGAAGATCGGGTCAGACCAATTTACCTAAATTTGTCGATACAGAACTAGAATTATAGTCAGATAGGTTAATAATTGTTGGTTAGGTCTATTTATAGATTTGTTAGTTGATGAGACATAAACGTACACAAGTTGCCTACAGGGAAATTGCTACAACGCCCGGAATTTTCTTGAGTTAAAAGACAGGAAACGTTGCTATAGTAACCGTGTGTTGTATACCAATTTTATTATATTTATACAACAAAGTTTTGAATAATAATAAGATGAATTGATAAATATGTACGAAATTATGGAATAGCAAAACGAGATAACCATCAGCATAGGTTTGAATTGGTCTGATTGATTAACAAAATTTATCGATTGGATGGTAAATGATGTTTTTGACGACATTTAGAGTAATTTATCATACACGTGTCTATTCTTTTATTCATTGTAAAGTTAGTCGTCAGTGATTATTAACGATCAAATTTTTGTTAAAAATGTGTTCATATTTCAACAATAACAATATTTCAGTTGAACAACATCAGTATCAAAATACAGTAAATTCAGTAAAATCCTCATATAATACATGAATTATGATGATTTATTTTAAATATATTCATAACTAAAAATTTTAAAGATATGAAAGTTGTAAAAACAAATGCTGGATTTATGGTTGTATGAATTTTGAGACTTAAAAGTTTTTACTATAAAACATTCATCATAAAATCAAGCTTGTTGTTTCTGATATAATTCAACACAAATCAGATTTGTGGTAGGAATGTGTTTTGAAATCCTATTTGTGTCGGTTGTCTACCGACGCTGACAGACATCCATGACATCTTTTCCATCTTGAATGAAGGTAATCTCTGGCATTTACAAAGTACGTTTAAATTTTTTGACAGTCTTACGAACTTTGATTACAATATTTTAATAAAGTAAAGTGCTACATACGTTACTATATTGAATCTATAAGAATACAAAATTGTTGAAAGTGTCACGCTCTATCGTTTTTCAAACTGTTCCACAATGCAAACCATAAAATTCACAACGTTTAGTACCCATCGAGTGAATGTTTACAAGATCTGATCATTGTTTAACTACATTAACTTTATCAGATCCGTAGAAACATCCAACAGTTCGAGAAATTGATTACTGATTGTTTTTAATGTACTAATGGTCGTTTCTAATCATTTTATTCCGATTTATTCCCACAGGAATTCTCGTTCCCAAAAAGTTGGAATATTGGGAGAAAACGATTCTAGACTCGATCATAAATCGATCGTTACATTACTGTACCAAACTGAGGATCAGATTCGTTGAAATCACGTAATATAAGAGAATTCAGCGGATCGGGCCTATTGATTTTTGAAAATTTTGAAAATCTGGTTAATTGCTCAACGAGCAAAAATGTCTCAACCTTTTCCACAATATATGGAATGATTGTTAATCAGCCTGAGTATTTGCACTATGCATGTTATTATTTCCTGAGATAGTGTTAATTATGTAGGGCACCAAGACTAATTCGTTTTTCTGACAGTTTGAGACGATTATTATTATAATTCTTTCTACTTAACCTGTTTCAATTATATTCCTGCTAATTATGCTGAATGGTAATTATGTAAAGTTTAAAATATTTCCTCCCGTTCCTCAGACATTTTATTTATGATTAGTTTTAAAGAAATGTAACGAAATGTTTTGAATTGGCGCAAAATTTTGATCCATGATAATCTAGGTTTGTGTTAGAAATTTTATTAATACGAGTACTACAGGCTTATGTTGTATTGTCAGTTTTTTTGGTCTGGCATCTAAATACATTTGAGGCATGTAGACGATAAACACTGTTCTGATGTATAAAAGCGTTCATTTGGAAAAAATCGGTTTTACATTAGAATTTTACTTGTTTCGTTTTGTTAACTTGCTCTTTATTGTCTTGATTCAGTCTACCTTGTGCAGATTTGGTCATTTATGTTGTTTGTTTGCGTCGTTCCACTTCAGTTCTGTGCGTGTTCAAGTGAATACATCTTACGAGAAACTAAGGCTAGTTATACGAAATAACGAAAAGAAACGGTGGATTCAACCATTTATAAAATAAAACAACAAAAACGACAAGCATTCATAGTTATGAAAGATGGATTATGTTTGCAGTAATTCCAAAGGGTGGGTTAATGGTTTATACTGAAAACAGGTATGTGATAATAAATAACAGAATAATGTTCTCAGTCGACTTGCAATCTATTGTGGTAGCAGATGAGCAGTTTAACTTTTGAAACTTTAAAATATTTTGAATGATTCCACTATAAAGAGATTAAATTTTACAAATATCCCTTGTTGAATACAGTTGGTTGTTGAAAGCGTAAAGCTACTACTAGAATGGATATTTTGATGTTAATGAGAGATACAAAAAATAAAAGCATCCCCCAGATAAGGCAGCGAAAATTAATGTTTAATTAAAAGGGAAAAATTATATTATGTCAACTTAAAGAAAATTATTTATGATGAAAATGTTTCGGTTTTTCTCTGTTGAATTTTTGAACTAGATGTCCAAAAATAATGAACACTCTGTCATTTTCTCTCTTAATCCTTTGCAGATGAAATATTTCTCCTCTATTTTCTATTAGTTGTTTATCAAATATTCTATTGATCTTTTTTTTTTTTAATTTCAATAATTATTCAACAAGTGCAAAATGAAGGACCATATTCAGCACATCTCGCTGTGCTTACCATGGGCCTCTGAATCAAGTTATAAAATGAGATAGATATAAGTAGAAATTGGTCTTAATCGACCCTCTTATTATTCCTTTTTTGTCTCCTATTTACATAAAATTCTTACTTGATGGAAAATTAAATAACAGTTGTTGAAAAGTTTGCTTTACTTTTTATTGATTAACAGAAAGTTTCCTGAAAGTGTCAATCTTTTTTATTTGCCAATGAAACAGACGAATCATATATTTTGAACTTGTTTATTAAAAATTGTATGTGTTATGTCGACAAATCTATAAAACATATCTTTTCTTCTACTGAACTTTCACAGTTTTTAGTTTTGAAAGTTTTTATTTGATTTTTATAATTGGAAAGATGAATTTTGTTTTTCTTCAAAGTGCCACAGTGTTCATCCAATTTTATTATTCTCGATTATTCTTCTATTTCTACTATCATCATTTGCTCTACTAAATTCAATGTTTCTTATGGTTGCTTATTTTTGGATAGAATTTATATGCTTGATATTCTTTACGAAATAAGAAACATTAATATTTCCGCTCGTTTTACTCTAGTTTTTCGTTTGAATTTGTTTTTTGTTTCAGGTATTGATAGTTTCCTATTTCTTATAATTCTCGGTTGACTTTTCAAGTCCATCTTCATCATTTAGGCTTTGTTATATAAAATATATCTAGACAAGTATTGATTTTCTGTATTTATGTAGAGTATAAGAACAACGCCTGTGGAACTTTTAGTATCCAACTTTTAATGTATTTTTTTGCTTTCTTTTGTTAGCGTTTAAAAATACTATGTTTACATTGTAAAATAATTTCTATTTTAGTTTATTTAACAACGACAAGCTGTATCGGTTAGAAAATTTACACAACGTCTAACACTTCTTATTTTCATAAGTTTTGCTTTACTTAGTAAATATATTTAATATCTACCGTATTTCACAACAAAACATACTCATAGGGCCTTTGAGGCGAATTTTAGTGACAGTCACTTGTGATTACTATTATTATTATTATTATTATTATTATTATTATTATTATTATTATTATTATTATTATTATTATTATTATTATTATTATTATTATTATTATTATTATTATTATTATTATCACAACACATAATTACTCAAACTCAGCTAACTGAATGTTTAATTTAATAAAACAAAGGACTCTTATTAATGTCAACAATTGTGTGTATGTACGTAACAGTACTTGTTATAATGGAGGTGTTTTGTTTTTATTATGTTCACTTGTGCACGAAATTTATAAGAAAAAATTCTATTATAGGAAACAATATGCCCCTATAATTTTGATTAGCCTGTTTATTAAAATGTTTGTTGATATTTTTGATGAATTTATCCAACATACAATATACATAGTAAACAACAATTTTGATTTTATTGAATATATGAATTTTTCAACATCAATTTCTCCATGAAGATCATAATAAATTCTAATATACGTCATATAGATTCTTATAACAGCCAAAACCATTGTTTTTTTCGTTTTTAAGGAGTATAAAAAATTCAAACATTTCTAAGCGTAATTTTGTATGCGAATCTTGGTCGAATATTTTGTGTGTAGGTTTCATATCGAAAACTAAAGATGCTCGGCGAACATCTACGAGTTCAAGAGGTAAATACTCTAAATATTCTCTCCTATTGTCCACGTGAAACAACCTATACGAAGTACCACATACGAGACAGCTAAAGGTTTCTAGAGTATTCTCTCATGTTCACCGAATCTCATTAAATATTGTCGAGTATGATGCGACTATAATAATATTAAAAATCAAACTTAAATTAGTGTGCCATGACATAATAGTATACTTTTATTTCTTGAATTATATAAAGAACGACCACAAAAACCAACAAATGAGGCCGCATGCGGCCGATAGTTTGCGGCTTGGAGATCGCTCTCCTAAATATTCATTGTTTTAGAAACGTTTGAATTCCTTACCGTCTATCTTGAACAAATTTCGAACGGAACAGTTTGAACTCCCAAATTCTGTTGTATACTTTTTTATGTTATTAAGATACAGTGTGGCTCGTTGCAGATAAGTGAGAGAAAAGAAGCTAAGAGAGACGTTTGTAAACTCATGCTGTTCTTTCGATTTTCAACCTTATCCTGAAATATACTGTAATTAGGGGAAGAAATAGATCCAGTAACTGTACTGCTGTGTTGTATGCTAATGTGTCTTTACCTTAAGGCGTTATTTAATTAACTGCCTAATCCCAAAATATCACGTCTGCGTTTTATTTCTTATTTTTTTCTTTTCTAATCGTTTGATAATCCCTACTTATAGTTTAAATGTGAAAGTTTAAGTTTAGATAAGTCGCTAATCTTTTAGATGAATAGTAAGTTTTTGCTATTTCATAGTTATTATTTGAAGTTTTGTTTGTTAAAGATCATTTCATGTAACTTTAACTGTTCGAAGGTGTGGCATGTGTAGGGTTGTGTTATAGATGCGAGAGGGGAATGATCATGATGATGAGAGATGTCTCCCTTCTCCTGCAACTCACACTATGATATATCATGAAATGAGTTTTCAGGAGTGGACTTACGTTTCGGTGCTAATATCACTGAAAGAGTAAATAAAATAATATGATTCAACGGATTCCGTCTCTTATTTTCAATTATTACGCTAATTAGTTTTTATAAATGTATTCTCTCCGGCTTTACCCCAAGAGATAAGTTTTCTACACGTTCCACTAATGGTATTTAAATCACTTTTAATAAAATTTTAATAAATTTTCACTAGGAAATGACTTGAAATCTGTTCTACTCTAGAGTTTAGATTTCTACAAAGACATCTGTTACATTCCCTATATTTTTGCAATATTATTAGATCATTATTCAAGAGATAAGATATTCAACGGACAGACGCTATAACTTCCGCAAGAATGTTACATTTATCATAGTCATTATATTGCTATAATCCAAATATCTACTATTTAAAACAAACTTAATAGATAAAATAAACAAATAAAATTAAGTAGAACTAAAATCGCATCTTTACGATCAATATGATTTAATCGATTTGTTTAAAAGTTTCTCGTTTTATTGACAAGTTTTTCAAATATTATGCTGATATTAGAATTTTCATAAAACTTCATTTGCATCATCTTTCTTCTATTGCTATTGAAATATTGCCAAAAGGCAATAAATTTTGCACGCGAATCATTCTTCTCGTACTTATTGACATGCAAAAAATTGGATAAAGGCACGTAGACTTTTTTGTTCAAGTACTCTAATGATATTAGAAGTGTACAAAAAAGAATCCTTTAACATGCAGATTTCCTTTCATTAATAAATGAATAGCAAGACAGAGATAGATATAAAGGGAGGGATTGTTGACCTGGTTAATTTTATATGTATGTATAGAAAATATCGGATAGATTCTTGAAAAATCAAGTGACAAACTAGCGCAGGTTCGTGCGTCGCGATGCATCTCTTTGGGCGTCGACAGTGCCCGCCAGTCTCTACGAGGATGCTTTTCAAACTAAATTGTAAACGTTAGTCGCGTTCTGGACGCGTTCGAGTTGATAACACTGTATTGTTGCCGTTTGTTTACTTTTTTTTGTAATTCTGTGGTAAAAGTTCGTAGAACATGTGATGAAACTTTAAGTGTTAACGATTAATAATATAACGCTTCATTTATGGTAAGTTCAGCAATTTTATTATAATTTAGGGGCTGAAATTAATTTGTTTTTTTTTTTTGTACGACAATTTAATAAATATTGTATTATATTTCGGGATTTGTTTGTGTGAATAATGCGAATACCTGCGGTTATAATAAAAATATGAGAGAACTTAATTTTCGTTGAGGCGATATATGGAGATAATCATAGTAATATCGTGGCGGGATTTGAGAAAATTGCCAAGAAAACTCGAAGCCGCGGTCTTTTATTTTTGATATACAAACTTCTTTTTTGATCTAAACAACTCATTAGTTATACAACTTTTACTATGTTATGTTTATTCTGGTAACTCGTTTTTCTAAAATTAAACTTTACTACCGTCGGGCGTTAAAAATAGTGAATGATCACAATAGAAATTATCTATTTGTAAAATTATTCAAAAAAAATTATAGTAATATTTTAATTATAGATATTAATTATAATAAACAAACAATTTATTTACATACAACTAATTTGTTGTATTGTTTGATCAAAATGAAGTGTATTTCTATTTCCAAAATCATCAAAGTGATTATATTGACGATGTGACTGTTTCGTGTGCAACAATTTGCGGTTGAAAGACACAATTAAAAAGTTTTTAATGTTAGAGTTTTTGGTTGGAAATATTAAAACTGTTTTATTCTTATTTAACTAGAAAAACGATCCGGATTTTTTTTTCACTTTTATAAATTCAGATTTTTTACATTTTCTCCTTCAACAATTTCAATTAATATTTTTCATTGAATTATTAATTATTCGATTTAATATTCTATTGAAATTCGATTTCTACTTATTAAAATTAATGTTGATTTTAATCATGATTTGATGGATATTTGACATCTGTTGAACATGGACGTCATAAATTTGCGGTTTACCTTAATAAATTATATTGCTTTTTATACAGGAATAATCGATAGTGTTCCTGATAAATTAGTATCTTTATCTTGATCACTGGCTTCGAATAACCCAATTTAAACTTAAATGAGCACAGTCGGGCGGGTTTTTAGCTTTATAAAAAAAATGATTCAGCTCCACTTAATCTTACGTTACTTAACCCCGACATTATTATCTTCTTTAAACGTAAAGAAATAGTCTATTTTTTGGTATTTTCAAACTAATTGTAGGTCAACACAGTTAGTAACGTTATTCTTCGAATAGACAATTAAGGATTTCTCAAATTCAGAGTTTTCATGATAAATTATTAAAATTCGGTTACTTGGAAGCAACAGAAATAATTAACAAACTTCTAAATGTACAGTCATATTTACGTTTCAGTAGAAAAGATACAAATCGTAACAACTTGCCGAAAAGATTGCCTGAATCATTAATTTAATGGTTTAAAAACATTTTTTCGTAAAACTCAAGTGGGAGATCGTAGACACAATTATAAATAAAAAACTTTATTAATCGAAATTTAAATTCAAATCAACCGAAATCAATTTAAATTGGATCACTGGGAAATATTGAAGAATAAGACTTTATTTGTTTTAAGTTTGAATGATCTGATCAAATTAGGGTGTATTCATGTCAGAGATATCTTACTGCGATACATCGCTGCCTCATCGTTTACATCGCTTCTTTAGATACCAAAACAAAACTATGTTTTAGAACGCTGTGTAGCGCAGTAAGGCATTGTTCGCTATGGACAGCCCAAGATAACATTAATTAGTAAAGTGTCCACTAGAGGGTGCCAAAAATAAAATTTGCTTACATACCAACTTGGCTCTGAGTTTTCCGGGTTAATTTAGTGAAATTCTCTGTTATCTTTGATTTATTAAAAATAAATGAAATAGAGTTCAAAGTCACATTCGACTAGATCGTTAGATAAAACGTATAAGCATAATGTGCGTTCTGTACAGTGTCGCAGTTAAAGTCATGAGTGGCCGGGTAAGATTTAAATTTTGCATGCCTCAAAATTCATTTACTATGAATCGAAACAAATTAGTATATTAAAAAACAAGTGTCAGAAGTCGACAATTATTGCACGAGTCCAAGTTTAGAAAACGAGCGGCGAAGCGCGAGTTTTCTAAAGGACGAGTGCAATATACGACTTCTGACACGAGTTTTTTATACTATTTTTTCTATTTTGCCTATTTTGTGCCCTTTTTTACAAAAAAATTGATATTTAGGGAAATTGGTGGAAGTTGGTATTAGTGATATAACAATTGAACATTGTTTGATTTTTTTGATTGATGTATTAGTGGTTGTATATGTTACCAAAAATTACTATGTATTTTGTTGATTTTGTTTACGATTTTTGACAGTTGTCAAAATCAGTACCTAAGCAAAGAAAAAAAATTACTACATTTTCCATTTTTACACAAGTATCGAAATGAGCTCATTTCGATACAGTAGCAAGTTTAAAAATAGCGCTATTATTGACGCAAAATAGAAAAAGATTCTTTTAGTCGCTATCGTAATCAAATACAAGTTGTGTCTTAATTTTGGGTCTGCGAGGGTGCCCCCTTGAGGTGTGTGTTCCTGGCTGCTGCCGCTGTGGACAGGCCCTATTTACGACGTTGCTTCTGTATTCTTCATTTTTGGAGGAAACAGCTTTTATTTAATACATTAAGTCCGATATGATCCTGAACACTAGTTATTTTTAGTATTAAGAGATTTTTTCAAACAGACTCTAAGAAAGCGAGTTGTGAATAAGCTTTTTCTTGAGACCAAAAAGAAATCGTAAAATGAGAACGTCGACAGAGTTCTAGATAAGTACGACCCTTATAGTAGATTTTCTCAATTTGCAAAAAGCTTTAAGGACGATTTTGCTACCAAAGTCAACTTGTTGTCTTGTTATTTCATAATGCGATCTTCTTATTTTGTTCGCAAATAAATATGGTCAAATAGACTGAAAAGCAGTATAAGCTTGGGGTGTGGTTTGAATTTTAGCTCGTTAAATCAGCAGATCTGAGGCAGCTTCATAGTTTTTTAATGGTTTCAAATTGTATAGTCATTCGGGTCGTATTATATGATCTCAATAGGCTATTATTTTTGTTTTTTCATGTGTTTCTACACCATGTTTGCAGTCCTAAAATTAATTTCGATCAAAGAAACAGTAAGGGGACAAACGCTGTTTGTTTTTGTAATATTCACATTTTCTAACGATACGTAACGTAGAACGCTAATTAAGGGATGATTTATCTCAAAAAATCGGCAAAATCTACTGTTCCATTCTTTTACAATACAGATGTTGGCTTTAATAAGGCTAAAGTAGATATATCGGTAGCTTTCCAACTTACCAATTTTTAAGCTTATTAGTTATGAAAATTAAATACATTTTAAGTATTATTTTATATTTCTTCTTCCACACTTCACGTCTACCGCTATTCTCTGGTTATTCAATAAAAAATACGTCTAATATTTCTTCGATATCGAATTTCCCTTAATAGCCTGTTAGAAAAGGTATTTAAGTGAAATTTTAACAAAATAAATAAAGATGAGAACTTTTGTTGATTTAAATTCGATAACTGTTAGATTAATTGATTTTGTGTTCTCTTCATTTCTAAGATTGTTGTCAGTTGTTTCCGCATTCTTCATGAAAGTTAATTTGTCTTTAGGCAACCCGACTGCAGATTTATCAAATTGTTTTATCATCGTGATCCAATTAACGTTAAAACAGTTGTGTAATCAGTCAACGTATTCGTTATCATCACATGTACCATTTTCATGTTTAATTTTGCTTTTTTTTTCATCGGATTAAAGATTACAATTATCGAATCTAAGAGCGGCGATTTTATCATTGGAATAAGTATCGTTACTTTATGGTAGAGCGGTTTTTGTACGTTTTTATCGTAAAATTTAACGATAGACAACGAAGAAAGATCAGTTTTATCTATAATAAGAGTAGAATTATCATGATACAGTTGAGTTACTATATGATGACTTATAGGTCAATATGGAAATTGCTATTCAATGCTTTTCCATATAGATAAGAGGTGATTTTATAAGAACAATCTTTATAGAAGACTGCTCCATTTACGCTATGAGTTTCTTTTTTGTATTAGATGTTCGCAAGTGTATTCTGACTTCGCAATTCTCAATTTTAAAGTATATATTGTATTAATTAATCAATACTAGTTTTGGGCAAATGTCCAGGTAGTTACAAAGAGCAGTGCTTGAATTTTTGTTAAAGACAAAAGAGATTTATAGTACTTCTCGTTATGGATGATAGTTTTTATTTAGATAATTGTCGTTTAAAAAGTTTTTAACTTCAGTAAATTTGAAGACGGTTAAAAATGTAAAACCAATTTATGTACTTCGTGATTCCCATTATAATTTATTAGATGTGCGAATAAATACAGAGCGTCTGGGTCAAAAAAGGTCAAAATTATCGAATTTCCGTGACATGAGGAGAACAAACCGTTTGCACCATTTTGTTTCATTTCTACTTCTAGTTTCTTGAAAAATAATTATCCTAAATTTCCTGTATTATAAAACAGAGATGTAAGAACACGCTGCGTTGAACAGTCGGTAATGAAAAAAGTCTTCAGGTGTATTCATTTGCATTGCCTACACTGTATAGTAGATCTTTGAGCGTCAGACACTATGTGTTAAAATGTTGAACAGAACATATGAAAAGTAAATATACAATTTTTATGTATCTGTGATTACTAAACCAAATGTACGTAATATTTTTAACATGTGAACGATTTCGTGAATGTATTTTAATATGCTTTTTGCTGTTTTCATTAATTCTAATGGAAATAACAGACATGAAAAGAATTATTTACACAATGTCAAATTAACAAAAAATGATCACAAAGAAATATTTTGTTTAGTTTATTTTTAATATATCGTAATATAGGTGTTTCACAGAAATTTCAACACCTTAAACAATTTCTCCCTAATTGCGAAGGGTATATAAAAAGATTTATTATCTCCCTTTACTTGGAAAATGCGGATATTCCCAAACATTTCTTGAAAAATTTACACTTAATTAGGTATAATTGCAACGTGATCTTTCATTAATTTAACCATTTTAGATAATTTTAATTTTAGCAAAATTGATAATAAAGTATAATTAAGCATATTAGGAAAAAATAATTACAAATTAAAGACATTTTACAAACGAAGAGCTGTTTGACTCATGATCTGAACGTTTCAGAAATTCCACCATTCTATTGGAGTTTTCTCTGGAACTTTGGAATTTCTTTGGAATGTTCATAATATTCCTATCTACAAAAAGTTGACAATAGTTCAAAGCTTTTGTTTAAAGAAATTAAGCGACAGGTAAAGGAACTTTAATAATAATAGTAATAATAATAATAATAGCAATTCAATTAAAAAACTATTCTTGACGTTCACTTACAGCGGATTTCATTATTCGTAAATACTATTTAGCGACATAATGACACAAATTTAGCTTATTAATAGACGTATTAACGTTGAAACAATCATAATGATATTATCGGTAATCATATAAAAGTAGTTAGAACATATTTTTGATGTACGTTATCAATTTTCTTTGACACTTGTCAATTTATCGATATGATATAACGCGACGTATGGATATTCAGGCAAAACAACTGAAAATTCCATTTAATATAAATTGACAACCCATAATTATTTATAATAAGTGTATTTCTGTTGTTTTTTAGCTCACGAAAATTGAACGTTACCGAGAAAGTTTTTGTAAACTTCCGGGTTTTCGTTTGATTTATGTTTAGCAGGGATTATTTCTTCGTATCGGGAATAAAAAAAAGTCTGACCAGAGTGGGTACTAAGGATTTTGATAAGGTCTGTATTTTGATTATAGTACCGTTTAGTTTGCTCATTTTAATCGAATTCAGTCAAAAACTCACGACGACTAACGATTAAAGAGCGAATACGGAGATTTCTACAACGAACCGCTTAATTTGTCTATCGCTGAGTTTTTTTTTTTGGGAAAAAGTAATACATCAAAACTCAATCTGACATCCAATTTAGATCCATCTTTAGCGTTTCTCTTTTGTTTATTCCAAAAGCATTCACTTTTTTCGAACTTTCTTCGTTTATCAAGTTTTCTGGAAAGTGGATGTGAACCACAATTATGTTTTGTTAATAAAGAAAAGAGTGAAACGACAAATTGTATTCAGATAGGTTCAGACATCCTTTCGGGAAAAACTAAATAATTTTCCAATTAATTTTCGTTTGAAGTTATCCTTTGGAAAGAAACAATTAAAAAGTCAGCAGTGCACTATTCAACAACAGTGCGTTGTAGAAAATTCAGGGTTCACCCTTAAGTAATTTGCTGAAGTGCAATACATAGATGAAAGGTTTTAGAGCAACTTGTGAATTGAAATAAACGAATGTTTATCCTAAGAGACCGATTTATAGTATTGTAACAACTATATTTTGCATAACAAATTCAAATTTATCTTTTTAATGTTTTGAAATATGTATAATAAATAATAATTTCAAAACATATGAAAAGGGATTAAATATTTCAATTAATTAAATTTAGAATATTATGCTCGTTTTTTTTTATATGTTATTTAAACGTATTTACATACTATAAAATTAATATTCAATTTGGGGATAAAGATAATAATGTTGTGATTTAAATGAAATTCCAATGTGAATATGGAGTATATTAATTTTCTATATGGCATATATATTCAGTTTTGTAAGTATGTAGTATACATAAAACGAGCCTTGAATATGGTTCATTTTGTTTCTTTCACTGTACATCAAATCATTTAAATGAAATTTCCTTATGTGAAATAAACCTTAAATGTAGATCTTTTGATGGCTTATAAAATAGTGAAGCACCTCTATCGTCACTCTTCTTATTTGAAAGCATAATATTATATTTCCATAATGGTGCATTATACGAAAATATTCAACTTATTTAATGCCAAGAACGAATATTTGTTAAAGATGAACAGACAAAACCGATAACACAGATACCTAGAATTATAGCAATATCAAGTGGTACGATTTTGTGGGATATTAGGGTTGGCTCCTATAATACCGAGAGTTTTTATTAAGTGCATCGTTTTTTATTGAAAAAAACAACATTGATTTTTAGAAGTAGTAGTTTTTCATAGCAGTGTCAGGAGGGATGTGGATCTTTTTTCATAATTTTTACATGTATAAGTATTAGGGTGGTCGTTAAAAATTAAAATTTTTCAGGCGCCCTAAAAAACCTTCCTTTTGATGAAAAAATATAGGGGATTTTTTTTTTGGACAACAAGAAATTAGACTACAATACAATAAATACAATTTATTTTCTAGCTATTTTGGAAATGCCAAAACGTGATCTAAGATCTCGGAAGTTACCCAATATTAGGAAACAATCACCTGCAATGAATACTGTGAATGAACTTGATATGAAAACCATTTTTAATCTTTTCAAAATTTCGGGTTAAAAACTGTATTTCAGATAAAAGACACTGCAATTGATCGCGCAAAATTCCAGCTTTTACCAATCTGAACAACACACTCTCACATTATGTAAAATGGTGGAGGCGCCGGGCGAATCACAGTTTTCTATTTTCTTTTTGACTCCTTATATACAGTGATGACAAATGCACTAGACCTTTCAGAAAAGTACTAAGTAAGCATTAGGTTCTTTATGCTTTCAATGAATTAACCAGGGTTACCGGTGCTCTCTACTTTCTCGTTTAAAAAATTTTTCATACTTTTAATATATGTAAAAAATTATTAAAATAGATGGTTTCCACCATTTTGTTTTTACAGAGAGGGTGCTTTTCAGTATACCAATAGAATTCATTTTGTGCATTTTTTTTAGATGTCAGATTTTTCTTATATTCGTCTGTTACTGTCTCAGGCAGAGGAATGATAGCGCTTATTTAAACTAGCGATCTTATTGGAGTAAGGGTTAAAAATAATATTTCGGTTATGAGCTTTTTTGTCAATTTGGTGACTTTATAGTTGCAATGAAATCTATAAATAATTCATGTTTGAGTGACTGGTTGGTATAAAAGTAAAAAAGCTTGTATACCAACATATTGCGAATGATAGAGACTCTTTCGAGGTGTGAATATTAAGCGGGAATAAAGAAGAGAATAGCTCAGCTTATGTGCTTTTACTAGTTTTAAATTAATCAATCAATATATTATAAGAGGATTTAATATCGACTTTTAGTCCAGAGACCCTACTTCAGTTTTACGTTATACAGATCTAAGTCAAAATGTACAAAAAATCACTGCTATCACATTGAATGGAATCTAATTTTAAAACAGAAAAAGTGCTTGTTAACAATTGAAATTATGGCCACAAACAAGTGAATTAGTTGCTATGATCTGAACAAATTATTCAGCGGTTTCCATTGGCATAAGATGTAAGAAGAGCATCTGAAAGTTGTATCTACTAAAGGTAAAGAGGTTCTTAAAACGTTTACTTAAAAAAAATCTCGAAGAAACGAACTTGTTGATCTGTTCTGGATAACTACCAAAGTTTTAACTTCAGATTCTCATCTTAACCCAAACGCATCCATGATTTTAAACCAGCCCCACAAATTGTCTTGAACAAACCAAATCGTCAAATGTCTAGCACGCATTACAACCTATTAGCATCATTTGTAGCTCTATATAACTGACGTTTTACCTAATAATCAGCGGCGATTCGTGGCTAAACATTTTGCGGGAGCACTAAATAAGTTCTTAACTCTTATTTACAAAGGAGACAAACAACAAAACTTGGGATGTTGCAATTAGGTCTGGCCTGAGGCCATAGCAAAGCAGACAGCTGTTTGGAGCAGCATAATTTCTGGGGCGACAGAAATACTCTGACGGATAATTATTCACTTTTTTCCTATAATAATATCATAATATATAATAAGGCCCAGCTGCGATTCCTTATACACCAGCCGGTACTGCTAATAATTTAAGCTTATCTACTCAAAATCTACCTGAAGACAGTGTTATGCAAAAAATGGAGTGTATTTTAATTGAGAAATTGCCAGTCAAGTTCATTACTGTATAGAATCGCATTTTAGACTACAGTTTATGTAGTCCTCGGGGTTACAATATCGTTATAAGTTTGGGTTTCTGTGCAACTTCACTATTGTTTTGTTATCAATTGTGTCGTATCGTTTGATTTAACCTTAAATCAATATTAATTACATTCTAATAACACTGTTTTATCTAAATGAGAAACGAAAATTCACAGAATTAAATATGATTCTCTCTATTATTATTATTGTCATAATTATTTTATTATTATTATTATTCCATTTGATATTACTATGTTATAAATAATTAATAATTTCAAATTTGATTGTTATTTAGTTACATAAATTTTCAATAAATCGGAAGTATTTATTTAATTGTAGCATTGTATTGTTTGCAAATATCCGTTGTAAATACGATTTGTTGGATTGTCAAGATTGGATTAAGTCAGTCTAATGGCATTTACAGCAGAGATTTATTAGCGATTCAGTTCGATCCAGTATTGGATTAACGCACATAGTTTCGTATCAACGATGATCGACGTAAATATTTTGTATTTTATTGTCGTCTATTATTTTCTTTGGTTTCAGGTGATACTCGTAATACACTCACTGTGTGTTGTCAGTTGATGGTATCCTCTTACATCGATTACTATCAAGTACAATTAATATTCAGGAACAATGACAACATCCTTGACAAACGTTGGCGTGCTTTGGGCTACACTATCCTTAATTGCAGCCCTTCTTTGTTGTACTGGATTTTATTTACCTTACTGGATTCAGGTATGTACACTTATTATATTGTAATATATGATATAACCGAGATTCAAGATTATACATGAACAGCTTTGTTTCGTAACTTTATGAGAAACAGGATCGATATTCTCGCATATCCGTATTTACGTGTGATTCTTATATTAAAAAGGCTAATTAGCGGAGAAAACTTTACATCATGATGATCCCGAGTCTGATTATAATCAAATTACACCTAACAAATATAAATATAATTAACAGTTGATTAAATTTTTGAATTAATTACTAACATACGGGAATTTTCATTTAATTAAAAATTTCTACAAAAAGTGCAATTCAATTTTTACACGCGATCATTTTCCACTGTAGTTCAAATCGAATTATACAGTTTTTAAATTGCAATATGAAGCAATACTCTTATTTGAATATAATATAAAATGGTACAGTACAGAACAATATGGAACAAGGAAATTTGTATCGAGACAAGCCACATCCATCCGCTGTATCAATATAGGTTAAAATGAGATCCAGCCTCAACAATGTAAAGTCACGTTCACTGTTGAACTGAAACCTGGAACAAACAACACAGTCTCGATAAAAGCATTCTTTAGGACAGTTTTGTTGTGTGTCGTTTTGATTTACTGCCTAATTTTGCCTTGAATTCAGAGACATCTCACATATGGATGTGATATAAAAAATCGCTGTTTTATTGTTGTTTTTATTGCTTTAGAGTCAAGTCAAATTTGATACATTATGCATAATGTTAACACATATGATCTTTGATCGTTTAGTATTCGATAGAAGCCAATCTTAGTCGATAAAGTTAAATTTATAAACCAATTCGATTGTTGTTATTTCCAACACAACCGATTAGTTAACTAAAGTTAGGGAGTAATAGAGTTGAATTCCATATGAACCTGTCTTCTTAAACTAAGTTTATTTTATTCTGTATTTTTTTTATTTCATTGTATGACAGAATCTTGGCTAGATATACTTTGTGTTTATACATGACTTTTCTCTACGGAATTGTCTTCTTACTTTTAAACTGAGATAGCAGGGTAACAAGTCGACCTCAATCGTCTACAAGCAAAAAAACAAGACAAATAAATAAATAAAACGTTATAAGTAGACAATAAAGTTGTCAAGAAAACGAATTAATTTTATCAACAATAGAAAAATCAATTTCACATGTAAAGACTTATATTTTTTTCAATACTCAATCATTTACTGTGATAAATTAGCCACTCTATCGCTTATAAACCAATCTATTTTTCTTTGATAAACTATTAATGTCTTTATCATAATAGCTTTCGGTCGATTTATTTTTCCCAGATCTGCGTACCTAAACATTGCCAAGAGGACTTACATTACGTCGATTGATAATTTTTTTGATTGAAACGATTTTGTGGCAGTTATAGAGCCCGAAAATTTCCCACATTCTAGACACACGGTTGTATGCTTGGCGAAAACTTAGGATACATTCATATCGGAGATATCTCACAGAGATACCCAACACCTAGCTACTTCGCTATTTACTCATCTAGATATCAAAACAGATCTATGTTTTAACACGGGACAAACAAAAAAGTTTGTACTCTTAGCAATGGATGGCTCGCCGTTTGATCTTGAGGCCAAAGCTTTTTGTTGGGTTTCAAAAAAACACGGTTTATATCGGTTTACTTACTCGTGTTTGTTTTTTAGTCTTCATGACTTAGCAAACGCTTTTTTCTAATCACTTTGCACATCCCAAAGTGGTTTAAATCAAACTTGATGGTTGTCTGATCTCCTAGAATTTTTGTAATGTTTTTGTTAAGTATTTCGAAGACGTTTAAGCATTTTTCAGGTTTGTTTCTCTTCGTTTCTGTTCATTGTTTCGTGACAGAACTGCGTCGCAATCTACTTATAATCCAATCGGGGCCGAAATGTATTTATTTCAAACGAATTGGCTGTAAAAATGTGTTCGTTGTGCATTGTCTTTACAAAACGAAATATATACGTGTTTTATTAAAATTTGCAACAGTATTTTTCAAATAAACACAGAAGATGGAATTTATGAAATAATTCGATTATAAATAAAGTAAAATTCATTTACGGAAAATTATTAGTACTGCCAGCACCACGAACTACGTATTATAAAAATTAAAAAACATCAGTCTTGTTAGTTTACAGAATTGAAAATTGTAATGAAAACTGTTTGCTCAAGAGAACAACAACCATTTATTATTTATTCAGAAATTTATATTTTAATAAATGAAGTATTCATTTTAATATTTTGCTTTCATGGAAATGTTTATCAAATATGAATACGTTCATTGTGCTGCGATTTTTCTAGACTATAAGTGCTTAATATTAACAACAAAAAAATTATGTATAACTCGGTTTTAATGAATTAAAATTGTTATTTATTTTGATGTTATGAGTGCTTCTCTCATTATTCAAATAAACAACTATTGATTGTTGTAATTTCGAAATGTTTACTTGTCATTATCAAAACGAAACGGGTCAAATTTCTAATTATCAGTATAATGTGCCGTAAGACCATTAATTTAGCAATTTTCGAGCAAACACTCCTAACAAATTTGTAATAATCTTAAAAGATAAACAATAAAATTAGTCCACAACAATGAAATATGAAAATAGGTCATTTATATAATATGAAGGTTTAAAATTTGAATTTTCCTTACGGATATAATAAAGAGAGAAAAATCGGAATCAAATAAAGTTGTTTGTTTAAAATATTTTGTTACATTGACGGCTTTTAATATTAATTTTAGCGTTTATTATATTACTGACATTTTAGCCGAAAAACATTTTCACCTAACAACACCAATTAGAATTATAATTAATAGTGAAATTTAAAATATAAGGAGTGAAAGTGCTTTTAATTCATTAGTCAAATTCAGTAAATCATTGATTTAAACGTTAAAACTTTCTAAATATTAAAGTAAATTGAACAAATTTGACGCGACTTTTAGAGTAAAATTTTTAAACGCCCTAATATCTGAAATTTTGCAGTTTACGGGAAATATACAGCTACGGTACTTTAGATAGGTGTACACAAAACTATAATATAGTAACACAAAAGGTGTTGTTGCTTTTTTCTAATTCGATTTATAGCCTCAATGTAATGACGTTATGGTATGTTAAGTTCGTAGTGCTGAGTGGATCAAATTACATATATGATAAAACGTAATTGTAACGAAGATGTTCTGTTTTCGTTTAATTTCAACAAAACAGATTTTGTTAGAACAGTATCAAATATTTATTATGTAACTAATTTCGCAATATGCTTAATCTGCACAAGTTTGATTATGTGGTTAATCCAATTTCAGATTATTCTTTATTATAGGTACAAAGATTGCATAAATACCTTTAATAAATTGACAAAACTACTGAAATTGCGCCAATATAATTCTCTCTCTTGATATGGACATGAATATAGAAAGTTATTTTTCAGCTTCTCACAAAAGTAATTATTAGGTTTTCAACTAATGTAATTTCGATGTGTCGTAAAAATATTGATTATAATGTTATTCACGTAGAATGCATTGTCAAGTTGACCAAATATTACTTAAGTCATTTATTATAGATTTTACAGTCTTCGAAAGCAATTAAGTCGCATTGGAGTTATTGTGGTAAATTTTATTTTGCTCAATAGACTCAAGCTGAATAGACTCTAAAGCCGGCTCTATATTCTATATTTGGCTAATGTACACAATACCGAGAGGAGTATTCTACACATTTGTATAGTCTCGACGGGAAAATGGGCACTTTATTCAATTTACGAATGGGTATTGGTACTACGACAAAATAGCTCGGTAGACACGTTAAACAAGTTTAGCTTCAATTACTTCAGTTTTTATTTTGAGAAAGGGTAAAATTTTCAAAAATGAAAACATCCAGTTTTTGAAAACATATCTGTGCCGGGGCTATCAATTTCATTCAATTCTTTTGAAAAGCTAATTAATTTTTCCACTATTATAATTGAATCCAATATCATCTTGAGTTACAATTTATATAATCATAAAGTTATTGGACATTATTTTTAACATTGTTATTATATCTATAGATATAAGTTGATGATTTCAGCCTTAATGTGTTTGTCTGTCTTCTGACGTACTCGGTTTCCCCAGTTTCAGAGACGGTGATTTAACACTCACTATCAATTGCATAGCTCTTCTAGTGTATCTATTCTAGACAACGATAATTCCATCGAGATTGTAGGACGAGTTTTGGGCAGTCTGTTCCGCTCACACTTTAGAAATCATGAAAATCCTTTACTCGAAAAATAAGTTTCTAACGAGAAACGAATATTATCCATATTTATAAGTAAATTCAATCGTAACACAGAATTGTATACCACTAAATATTTTAATAACTTTTTGATAGAATTGTATTATAACTAAAGATTATATTATCATTGCCTTTGGTTATTTAAACGGCACTAAATTAATTCATGAAAATTTAAATAAATTTCTCATTTTAATTCAGTTCAAAACCTTAATTAAATTAATTCGTTTAAAATGTCAAATTCTTTGTTTTATTTTAATTGATTGGTTGGTTATCAGTCAGTTTTAATAGATTGTGGTTGAATGGTATATTCATTTCAATTTCCAATCGTTTTTATTCGAATAACAGTAATATTGAAATTTTATTTGAATTGGTCACCCGATAAAATGGACAATTTTCCACACACTTAGAGCATTATAGAGTTACCAATATAATATTCATATGTTTGTAATAAAAATCAAACAAACACCTAAGAAACTAAATTTAATGTAATTTGATCTGAATTCAATGCAGCAAAATTGCAAAGCTTTGTATTTTTTCAAGTTAAGTCTAAATTGTTCTAGTATATATTTTTTACAATTTATTTTGTTCGTATAGAAAATTTAATTAAGTTTACTTTACAAACACAATCATTTGAAAGAAGAAATCTGATGTTATTTAGTGCTGGATTAATTGTATGTCTAAGTCGTTAACATGAGCGGTCTAAACACACAAGTGAGTTGAGTTATATTGGCTAGAGAAACCCACAGGAATGGGCTATTCAATTATACTTGGAACTACATTTGTGGTTCTTACGGTAGCCTTATATACAGAATGTCTCGCCAAAGAAAACTTTTCGGAACTTCAATGCCGATGCAAGCGGGTAGCAGGTTATTCACCACACTATTAAAGATAATCAACTTACAATTACATTTTATATTGATTGATTTCGTCTAGAATTACCTTCACTCGAATGAAAAGCAGGTGCTGTTTTGATATTGTATCGTAAATTTAAATAGAAAGTGTGATCATTTCTGACCATAAGGTGCATAAATTTATTTATTTACATGTTGGATTTGAATTATTTTAATCAAGTCCAAGTTAATTTATTATAAGACTAGTCTTGTGGCCCCCTAGTGTAACTAGTGAATATGGACTAACTAATGTAATGTAGTGTAGTGTATTATTACATTACATAATTAACATTAACTAACAAACATGGTAATTCATACATAATTACTGGGAGCAGGTTATCCTAATAACAGATTGTTCCTAAATACCTGTAATTACAATTGATAATCAATAACTGTAATAAATTTGAATAAAACGTATCATTTATCATTTATACTTATTCATTTGGGTAAATTTGATTTTCAATTAAATTCATACGAAATTCTACAGAAAATTGCATATGTTTATTGAATAAAATAAAAACTACTTAGTGCAACGATTTTTCGTTCCATTTACCGATCACTGTCATTCTAAAGCTATTTATATATCGAATTTTTTTTATTAACCGTTTTTGTTGCATTGTTGTCATCCTATTCGGTTTCCTTAAACCTTATCCTTTTCTTTGTTAAAGATCTTTAATAAATTGATCATGAATTTTATTCATTTTCAGAGATAAATCGGAATCATTCGTCCAATATTCGAGTTATATTATTAGTAATCGTCTACTATTATTTGATCGTCTTTTTATTTGTTCGGTGTGATAATGAATAGAACTGGTAAATATTAGATTAGTTATCAGGATTGTGACTTGTTTGGTGCTCAATCGATTGACTTTCACAATGCGATTGATACAAATGTGAAGCCATATTTCCTACTTCAACCAATGCTTTATTTATGTGGTATACAATCATTTATTCTTCGCGAACCATTATCTGAGTCTCGATCGTTACTTTTACGTAAATTAATTTTTCCAATATGAAGACAATTTTAATTAGACGTCAAAATTGATGTTTCTGGTAAGTCTAGTATCTACTAGATATTGCCCAACCTTTTTCTATTTGCTTGAATTATTTAAAGCACCAGGTCGATGTTGTTGCAAAATTGCTTTCACCTCTTCTACAATCGCAAATCTTTAACGTTTTTTCTAGTAATTTGACAATAAGTTTGTGGACGATAGGGTTAATTAAATATTTATGACTGCTATTGCCTTGTAATTTCTTTTGCTGTGAGAGCAAATAAACGAGTTGCATCGAATTAGACGAAATACGTTAGAAGACAAAGTTTTCTATATAAAGACAATCAATTACGTTTCTAGAATCAATTACTAGAGGAGATATTGTTTTCAATTAAACGAAGATTTAGAATTGCAATATCGATTCTAGTTGCTTTTTAAATTTTATTACTCTAAAACGGCATTTTTCCCGCAATTCAGTTTTATGACAATTTTAACGTTTTTATGAATCTGGTCACATTGATCATATCCTGAATTGAGGTCCTGCATTTAAAATCAATTCCCAATTTGAATTGGACATATGTAAATATTTATTATTGTAAGGTAATTGTGGTTAGTCAGTGATGTGTAAATAATAATAATTAAACAAATTTTGCTTAAAAACAAAACCTATTAATGAAACTTCTACAATTAAAAATTAATTCATTGGAAGTTTATTTGGTAATAAAGCGATTTTCTTATTGCAAATATTCAACTGTATATAAAAAAAAATATTATGAAAAATTACACCTCATTAATCTTATGACACGTGAATTGTGAACTAAATTTATAACAAAATGTTGCATAAATCGTATAAAGTATGTCTTGTAAGTGCTTTGTATGGTTTCATGTCCAACATCAAAAATAAATAACATCACCAATTGTTACATTGTATTCGGAGTGCAATACATATTTGTGTTGAAATGTAAGCTTGTTTTCGTCTATTTTATAATTGTCAACTTGACTTAGAAACGATAACAGAGACAGTCTATAACGTTTTAATAAAGCAACTATTCAATAGTTGATGTCTTTAAAAATACTGAATATTTTTAAACAGTGATTTAGCTTTATGGAATGCAAGCTTTTTCAATTCACTTCTATTTAACATCATATTTTTGTTTCATTAAATCCATAGAGCGTATTTTAACATATTTAATGATATATTTTTGTCGATTGCTCCACTTATTCTTACAAGCTAAAAAAATATTTGCAAAAAATAAAATTTATACCGAAAAATATGCATGAATAATGATTATATAAAAGCTTTCCGAAAGAGTGCTTTTGATGTGCAATCAAAACTTTTAGTTTATAGAACTCGTAGTAACTGAATATGGTGTTGTAAATGTATTTTAATTTAGAATATTCCATCTGTTCGGGTAGATAATGAGACTTTTTTTAACTGACCGATGAAAAAGAAACTGTTTTATTTGAGCAACATGTTGGTCATATTCAAAGAGGTAACGTTCTGTTTGTTATTTACCAACAAACAAATGAAAATGGATACTTTATCTATAGGCATTCATAACAAATATATTTGCATATGAGACAGTTCCATTCAGATTACTACCTACCTAATTTGCCAGCATCAATAAAGTAGTTCGAGTAACTTTTACAAACACGATTTAATTGTTCAACATTAATATACCAACTGTTTCATATGTATATGTGTGATAATCGGTAATCTATGCTTTGACAGTTAAGGTCTCTTTGTAGCTAAATTGGAAATCCGTTAAGCCTGTATTAGCTTTTCAAAATTACACTGTATTGAACAACAAATCACCTACATTGAATTTCCTGAATAAACTTAATAGGAATCGGTTTGTTGAGTTTACTAACCGATGCAATACAGTAGAATTTATTCTGTTAAAAAAAAACTTGACATTAAAGAAGGGCAATCTGGTAATCTGTCAATTTTCATGTAAACTTTTTTATTGCTTCAAGCTGTCTTAATCTGTACATAAGCTTCATCATCAACTTTACCATTATTTATCAATTTTTCAACAAATTTGCATAGAAAACTGCATTTCATTATTCATAGTTCATTTGGCGTAGCGACCAATTTCGGACACCTTTTTAATTTCTAAAAACTAAATCTATGACTAATACAATGGACGTATATGCATATAAGTGCTGATTTTTTATTGTTGATTTTTTAAAATATTATCCTATTTGCTGGAGTAGGAAAGTCGTAATATCGATCATTTTATGACATCAGAAAAGTAAAAAAATAGTATATTAAAGAACAAGTGTCAGAAGTCGCCTATACGACTTCTGACACGAGTTTTTTATACAATTTTTTCTATTTTGCCTATTTTGTGCCCTTTTTACAAAAAAATTGCGAGATTTGATATTTAGGGAAATTGGTGGGAGTTGGTGTTACTAAAAAAAACAATTGAACATTCAGCTAGGAAACTTCAATTGTTTTATTTTTCACTCTTAGTTAATTGCTTTTTTCGCCAAGTTGCTTATTTAACAATGTGTGAACAATTTTCATGTATTCCACTTGAAATAAGAGAAATTGCTGAAAATGCAGGAAGCAATTCACTACCCGATAAATCCAAAGATCAGTACGAAAAACGGTATATTAAGTATCTTGTTTTTATGATTTTTGACAGTTGTCAAAGTCAATGAAAATGTTACCAACCTAATGGAAAAAAATTCCTACATTTTACTTTTCAGCACTAGTATCGAAATAAGTTCATTTCGATACAGTAGCGAGTTTAATAATAGCGCTATTATTGACGCAAAATAGAAAAAATATTTTAGGCCAATGAAATCGTAATTGCATTAAGTATCAAACATAACCACAACAGTCCAATCTTTTGCATAAACAACAATTGTATCGCTTGGAAAATAAGACAACTGCTGCATTGTTTTCCAAAAGTATCAAAAACGGTTGTCGGGTCAATCATTACGACTCACCTTTTCTTAGTAAACCGCCTTAAAGCAGTGAACGTTTGTATATTCGATTATGATGTGCAACTACATTAGTTGGAAATCGAGGAAAATCGATTATTGCTTGATGCCCTACATCATTGACGCTAAACACAATTTTATGGTGTTGCGACGATTTCTATCAAATATACAATTTTCTTTATCATTTTTTTTGTGCTATCTTGGTATTGCAAAAAAAATAAGGAATTTTTAGCTCGCAATTGTATAGAACGGTTTGTTTTTTGTTGTTCAAATGCAAAAAGAGCACCACTTGGGGAAAAATAAAAGCAATTTTATCAAAATTCGGCAAAGCTTCTTTTTAGATAGAAAAATAAATAAAAACATTTGTGTCATAATTCTAACGAATCATCGAAATCCTTTTCCATATGGCACGTGTGTCACTTATTCGCGATTTCTGATGTAAACGTTGTTTATAGACTGATTGGGTGTTCGTCTATATTGACATTATTATGAATGATATGAGGCACTGACAGATGACAGTTTTTTAATTCCGTTCATCACTTTATTTTTATTTTTTAGTTTAATTAAGTTGACAACAACTCTATTAACTCTATTAACTCAATTATTTATTAATTTTGTAAACAACAGACAAATTGCCGTGTTTAATGTAGCGAACTTGAGAATATTTGAAAATCTCTATAGGGCTTCTCAATCAAAGTAAACAGAAGTATAAATCGTTAGGCGTGTTTAGAAATATTGGAGAACTTGTAAAGTTAATTAGATTTGAGCTACAAAGCTGCTTTCGTTGTCAAAGAATATTTGCATGGTGCTCGATTGATATCCAAGTCCCGTGTATATATAGGGAATAAGGTGAAATATCAACGTCTTTCCGAACTGTCGACTACAGGAAACCTCAATTTTAACTGAAAATTAATTTCCAACTGCACAAATTGGCGTATTTCCAAATATTCATCATGACGATTTTTCAATTTTACAAGTACATTTGTTTAATTGACATCAATAAAACGTCAAATAAATTAAAAATAATTACAACAAAAGGAATGAGAAACAATTAATTTTTCACAATTAGTATTTCGTTTGGTTTGATTAAAACAAAATTAAATATGCCTTATCAATGGTCATTGTTTTTTTGGTGTTTTGGCTTTTCTACTGCTGTCGGTGTTTGATAATTAATTATTACTGTTGGTCGATCTTTATGTGAAAGCATTTATTTTATGGTTAGTTATCTAAATAAAAAAAACGCAACCGTTGGAATAACAAAAAAAGGGAGGGTGTACAAAACCGTCGTATTAATTTTAATGTCAATGTTGTGGAACGTAATTAAAACACCAATTAAATTCCAAGGTTCCTTTTTTATTATTTTACCAAAAGTTTGATAATAAAGTTAAATTATTCGACAATGATTGTATACTTTTCTCGTTCGAAGCTTGCCAGAGGATTCTAATTTCCATTCACTTGTTCAGTTGGATTTTTAATGGAAATGATTAGCCATAAACCACACGTTTATACAATTCAAATTTACGTGTTTGCCTTCGAGCATGCGTATAGATTAGGATGGAAAAAGGACAGTTTGTTAGGGACATCCGATAATTATTATTTAAAGTTAGATAAACAATTTCCAAGAGATCAATTTGTACATAACAAATCTCAGTTATATGGAAGTTTAGCAGTTCTACTCGAGTAAGTTTTTTGATGATATAACGTAAAGGTAAAAAAGATGCTCTGTAGGGATGCTATTATTGCTTCCGGCAGATTGTTGATAACGAATCTGAAGCGTTTTCCATCGTGGGTTGCTTTTTTCCCTTTTATGAAAAATTTAATAATAGTCCGAACATATCTCGACACGTTATAGAGTGAATTTGGAAGATGGAAGATTCTTCTAAATAATCGTGAGAAAACCCAATATATGTCGACATTTATATTGGTGAATTTAACCTGACGGTTCACTTATATATATATATATTAGGGGGCAAAGGTATAAGAGATCAAAAAATAGTATTGCTGTGATGTTGTAGTTCATCGAATTTTCTGACATTAAGTGAACGTTTGCATGTCCGATCGTATATCGAAATTATTATATGATGGCACAACGAACCGTTATACGTGCCACACGATATCATACAATATAATCAATCAATATTTCATATCTTTAATTCTTTAACATTCACGTTACCCAATCTCTCATGAATATGTGTCATTTTTTTTTCTCAAAATTTTACGATATATTCGATTTCAATATCTTATCTATATCGACAGTCTTTGAAATATTCCACCAAGTATATCAAATAATTGGAAGGGAAAGATTGTCTGTAGTGCCTTAAGGGATACCTTTCTTTTCCTGTAAAAGAAAAGGTTGAAAAGTAGCAGTTTTGAGTAGAATTTCAATTAGAATAGCTTCAGTATTCTTTTTGTTGTATTTCGCCAGCGAATATTCGTATCATTATAGACTATGCTTTTGAGGAAAATTAGAGGAATTCTCATTAAATAAAGTGAATCTCCTAAGGTGAGGAATTTCTATACAAGAAACTGAGCGAGTAATTGAAAATGCCCTTGTAGGCAATTTAGAAATAAGGAAAATTTATAATAAAAAAATTACTCACCAATAAAAATAGCTTTTTATTTTATTTTGTATAGCTTGTTTATTTTCTACTGAACATTCTATAACTCGATTCTATAGAAATTTTAATTGTAAATTCACAAAGGTCTTGTGATTTTAAATTTTAGTTTTAATTACTTTATTTCAGTACTCTGTGAACGATTGTGCCGATTGCTTGTAAACTGCTGAGCTAAGGATATTCGTTTTTTTTTAAACTACTTACAAGAGAACCTGATTCCTAGTTTTGAGTGCTGCTCAGTCTCAAAATTCATTTTAGACTCTATTCACTATTGTAGGCTTGATTTCTACATTTTGTATGCCTTCGTAGATTTACCATATTGAAGATAAATTATAAATCTACAAGACGGTAAGCGGTAGAATAGAGTTAAAAGTTTATAGACAGAAATCGTTTCAGTGGCTACTTCTCGATATACTCCAACATCTCAAAACCGGTATATACCTGACGGTTGAGGATTACGTCTAGAAACATACTTTTTAATGGGAGAAGTCTTCTTGCTTAATTCTTACGGCTTTCTTTATTGATGGAAGTACAAAATTGAAATGTGATAGCAGTCGCTTCAGTTTTGAAGCTGTCATGCAAAAATCCTTTAGAAGAAACCAAATAGAATGTAAAATAACGGCGGCTCAATATTGAATGCTCAAATGTCAGAATCTTTTCAAAATTTATACCAACTGCTCTCAATAATTCTCAGGAAATTTCGCAGTGTTAGTTATTTTTAGACGGTATTTCATGTAATTTTGTAAAACTGTACCTTTAAAGCATTCTATTATATACTTTCTGATACTCTATCCTGTTTTGGATGTATTTTCGTAAAATCGATCTTGCGGTGTAAACTTCAACCCGTCAAAGTTGCGAACAAGCATGAATGGAGAAACACGTGTCCTTTACAGTAGTTTTCTTTACCTCGTGTAGTTTACTTGTTAGTTACGGACTTGGCTCTTAAATTACTTAAGTTCTAAGACTTTGTTACCACTGCACAATCCTGTGTTGTGTGCAGAAGGCAGATTTTGTCTCGACTTTTTTCTTTTCTTACGAAAAACATGAATGCGTTATGTGAAGCAGTAAATATTCAAGATTGATTATAGAAATATGTTTGATGATTCCAAACAACAAATCATAAATTGAATTTTTCCGTTATACTATATTTGAAAATTTCATTGTTTATGGTTTTGTTATGTGTATAATATATATCTATGTATATAGTTGTATAAAGATAAAAGTAGCATCAATTTTCAGCGAATACTTCAGACAAAATTCCTGTCACATTCATATCTACACAATTTTATACAAAAATTTATCTATGATTTTTCCACAGAATTTCACAACTGTCATTTTCATCATGAATGTTGTAGTAATTTGTCATAAATCGTAGATATTTTAAAAGTTTTTTAAAAGAAAAACGAATAAAACCGTTGAGAACAGTTACAAATTGATAGTACTTATCGAGAGTTTTTAATAAAAACTAAAAGTAGTTGGACGAGTAATGATGGAATACGATCTGAGAGCTTTCTACTATTTATAATCAATAGAGGTAGATCAACCGTTACACACTTCAATTTACGTAAAATCTAATTATCGTAGATCTTCAATCGTCGTTGGTTTCTAGTATGATTCCAGTTTTTCGTATAATGTTTGTTCTAATAAAAGTCAAAAATCATAAGAAAATATTTTTATTCTCCCACGGGTTTGGATTAACTTTAGAACATAAGGATTACGTCTTTCAGTAAACGACACGTGATGGAATCTCTGGACTGCTATAATGGAGATTGACCTGCACCTTAACAATTCAGTCACTCTCTAATATGTCTACAATGAACCTATTTTTTTTTCTGCTGGTGAACCGTGAATATTTTTTTATCCGAGTGGTAAAATATCCCTTAGATAAGCTTTCTATCTATGTCTGGATATATCAAACTCGAGAATTAAAAAAAAATAGATTTCAGTAGGTTTTTTGCTTATTCACTATTGTATAAAGCCTTATATTTCCTTTGGATTAGTTTTATAAATTAGCAGTCGAAGTGAAATCGATCAGATTAATAAAAGCAGCATTCTTAATAAAATCGTTGTAAAGAATAGGAAAAAAAACGAAAAGTTACTTGTTCGCATTTAATGTAATGGATGACTATTTGCTTAAAATTTTTGCTCATTTACAAGATAAATAAAATACTTTTTTTTGCATGCAATTATTTGATTGCAGTTGTTATCTTTCGATCCATAATCGTGTAAAATGTCTACCTAAAGTGCCAATCTATTTTATCGATTTTCTTAAGGATTATTGTTTGTTCTTTTTAATTTAATTTTCTCCTCGTTTGCGTGGAATAAGGTTGTTTATTATTTAGGAGGCTACTAGAGGAATGGCCTAATTTATTTAAATGTATTGCAGAACTATTGGGAGATAAGCATAATGTATAGTGAAGAATTAGAGATCTATCTAAAGTCGTCGATTTTCCCCTGTCTTTGGGTCATTTGATCGGTTTTCAAACAGTACATATTCTACACTAGTCCATAGTAGATGCGGTCTTTATTGCATGTAGTTGAATTCCTGAAACTGTTTATACCAGGAAATTTTCGTTATGCCGCAATAATTGTTAACGATTCTTTAAATCGACCATAATACATAAAAGGTGACCACATTAAAGGCGGTTTGTGGTATTTATTTCTTTTGACATTCTAAATAATGAATTGTCGGACAATTTTGTGTTAGAATGTAAACGGAAACGAAGTTATTCTCTTAGTGGTTATTTGTTCCTGTGGCACTTGTTAACCGTACCAGAACGTTTAGAAGTTGCCCACTGCTATTTAACAACTAGGTTCTTTGTAGATAGTAGAGGTCCTCATGTATAATGCAAGACTTGCTATATGACCAACCGCATATTACACATTCAGTCTCCATTAAACTGTAGGAGTACTTTCCGGCTGACTGCCAACTCCAACTGTCGTAGACACGTATTCGAAAGTCTCTATATGTATAGTTGCTTAGTGCTGACTGGAGCTCATTACTGCTGTCGATACTGTTCCGAAATCCATATTGAAGTTTATAGCCGTTAAAGTTGTTGTTGTTGTTGATTGAACTGCCAACAACACAACTTTTCAAAAAAATATTTTTTCATAACACCTTGTCAATTTTTGTGGAAATTCTGATTATTACACCTTAGCGACAAGTTTGATATTCAACAAAAAAATATCCATCGATTTTTGTACGTTTTGTAACGTTTGAGGTTTATAGAAAATTTGAATAAACGTTATACGGAATTTTCCTGTTAACTCTACTTGTCAAAAGTTGTTTAACGTGTGCGTATGTTCGAGTATTCACCTGACACTTGCAGTTAGTTAGTTCAACATCTATGTGATCCACTTAATTTCTCCCTAGTGATTCGAATATACTTCAGTTTAGTGATTAATTTGCGGGCTTTATTGGAACGATAGCTATCAGTTGATAGTAAACGATTTTTCCAATAATCCAAATCCAAAATGATCCAACAATAAATTTTTGATGTTATTGCATTTTATCTTGATCGTAAATTACGTTATAACAATATCTTATTCGTATTGAAGTTGAAAATTAAATTTGATTGGTCAAGTAATCGTTATCGGTAGAAATAATCGTAAAAAATGTTCTTGAAAGATGAAAATTCTATTTTAGAAGTTTTGTATGTAACGTGCCAATTTCAGTGACACAATTTTTTCTATAAACTTGTACAAGTGGTATATCATTTATAGTATTTGACTGTTGTTGAAAATGTTTATTTCTTTAAGAAGTATCACTACGAAATCATAAAGCACGTCTAGATTTCGTTTTCATTCTAAAAACCTTTTGATAAGTTCTATCTATCCTACTTCACAACTAACAATTCTTTATTTGAATTGGAATTGGTCTGTCAACCAATCTCTATATATATATCCCACATCAGTTGAATTCCACAGTTTCGATTTTCTGTATTTATAGCGGTGATTTACTAAATCGTTTCATTTTAGATTTCGTCCGTTCATTGCATCAATTTACTGATCAATTGATTAAATTACGTTTCGTCGAAATTTTTTCCTCCTCCCATACCCCCAGTACTCTAGAATTTAACGATTCCTACTTGGCACACAATCATAAATGGTCTTTTTTTTCGTTAAATTATCAATTCGGTTTCGTCGTTCTATTGTTCTCGTTTTATTTTTGCTTTTTTTTTGCCTTCTTTTATTCGGCAAAATTAATCAAGCTTTATTTGAAGATTCCGTCAAGTGACACGAATGTTAATGGTTCGTTCGTTGTCGCATCAATCAATCCTTATGTCAAATCAATGAAACTCCGTTTTTTTTCTCGTTAAACATAAACAGAATTCTACCAGAAACATTGCTATGATGTTTGGCATATTAAAGTAATATTGACGGATTTGTAGAATAAATGGCAGATTTTGATTTAACACAACTGTTTTTTTTTTACAGGCGGCAATTGTACGAAAACGGATTACTTTCCAGCTTCTTTGTGTCATGTTGAAAAATACACCCCGAACATAAATAAACTTTTTATTAGCGTTTTATTCGATAAATTAGAAGGAGAGTTGTTTAATTTATTACATGTTGGTTTTCTCTATTTATTCCACTTCAAATTCACGAAAATGTTATAAATTTAATGACGGATCTCAAAACTCCTCCAACGAATTTATTTCAGCCCAACAAAATTGGGCGTATTATAAATGACTGAAGAAAAATTACCAGTATTCATTGCCTAAAGCGTATAACAATTTTTTTCTTCTTGAACTATATAAAATACAGCAAGAACATTTATTGCAAACATTGTTGTGATAAATTTACAAGACTAATGTAATATTCTACGTTCAAGTTCATTTTAGGTAGCTAATGAATACCATTTGGAAGAAAAAAAAAATGAACCACATTTACTTCAGAAATATTTGTTAAAATTGATGATGGTGTTCTATTGAAGTCGTTATTTCGATCACGATTCTCATCTCAGTCAGTTTATGTCTCTTAACAAATTGTTCGTCGCGAATAATCTATGAGTTCCTGATAACCTATTTTACTAGCTTCTAGTATTAGAGTGTTTCTCGAATTCGTTCAAAGAATCGATTTTAAAGGGAAAGTTATAACAAATTTAATTTCATATCGATTCGATAATGTATGTTGGTCGATATTTGACCTAAAGTTTAATCTATTTGGAGATTTTGCTGACAACACATTGCAAGCGTTGTAGCAGCGTTTGTGTATATTGTCTACATGATCTAACAAATTGTCACTGAGCGTATGTGTAAAATGAATCTTTCGTTTACCGTTTTTGTTTGTGTAGATTCTACAAGTTATTTATGTTATGATACCAATGAAATATAAACAATTATTTCGTTGCCTATGCGGGTAATTCGTGTACATGTTGCTGTCGTATCAAGGATATGGTGACGCCGCAAAATTTGCAATACACATAACGTGTTTCATTATAGCCTTGATTTAAGATATTCTCTGCAACAGGCGACTATTGGACAAAGCTGCTGTTGAGTTTAAATTGGCACAGAATCCACAATATTGCTTGAAAAACTGAATCAATTTTTGTACTTGACTTCAATTTCTGCGGCGTCATGCCAGTCGATTTCGCACGAATTTTGTTGGAACCAGCGATATTTGGAGCACCCTCTGAGAGAGGAGACTCTCTCTGGATTTCCTTAGTTCACTGAATGAAGTCGACAGAGCTCTTCATTTATTATCCACTTTTGAAGGATTATACAAATAGATAGAGGATTCCGTAATTTGCTCAACTCTTCCTTACGGATAATGTTAATACCTGTTAATCCTTTTATATTTTAAGAAAAATTAATCGATTCTCATAAATTGATGCTTTTTTTATCTGTATGACTAATCCCATAACCACCAGCCAGACGATTCTTAGAATCGATCTTCTCGGATCGTAATGGGCGCTGCTATTATAGTCTAACCTACGGCTTATTGTAAATTTCTCGATTTTTTTGCTGAGTTTCAATTTATCAATTGTTTTTGAATATTCGATAAAGGGTAACACTTTTATTGGTTTTCTATACTTCGTGTTTAAATATTTTATAAATAACCGAGTTGGTCAACGACTGTTAATATTTCAAGAGCTACAGTTTTACTGATAGAAATATTCACCCATGCAACCGATATGCTATTTTAACAGTTACATACATAATTTAGCTCGAATTCTGGGATATGCTGTCATCCACAAATTGCGCAAAGTTTTAGTATTTACTTCCAATACAATAAGAGGCTCAAATGAGTTACCAAGCAGATCAATACGACTAACATTATATCCGTGAAATATCTGTATTTATCTGATAATTCGTATTGTTCTAATTAAACAGATTCTATAAATTGAAGGATTTCGTATGTTATATTTATTAGAAATAATTTAAGCTCAATAATTTTTTGAAAGAGCAACTTAATTTCGGTTGATCTGCATAATTCTTTTATTTGAACCGACTTCTATCGGAATTTGACCTATAAAGTTTAATCTTTGATGTTTTTAGTTTAAATACTAGAAATATTTAAGAGAAAACATTAAATTATATTAATGCTTTGATGTTTTAAAAAAAATCTACTTTAGATAGAGCAAGTTTCTCTTAAAAGTTAAATGTTAGAAATAGACATGATGTTTGAAGTTGCATTTTCTCAGGAATTGGTCCCAAACGTCTAATAATTGGCTGTTGATCACCTTCCAAGTAATCAGACTATCACACGAATTGTTATTCGAGTGTATGTGGTTATTTTAGTACTAATGCGATTTGAGAGCTAACTTCTATAAAACCATCTACAATTTATGAAAACTATAAAAATCTCTAATAATACAACAGTTGTTTAAGAAATCCTCTCCCATATCGTCAGCACGATTGTGTTTATGCCAAAAAATGACTATTGTATGAAAAACAATGAAATTCGTAATTTATGTTTACTCTACGCTGGAAGTGGCTATTCATTCAAGTTATTTATCGAGTCCTTTTGATGTTACTCAAAATTCTTTTCTTTGCAACTTTGCTTTAATGAGAACAACACTTGATATGTGACGATTATGTAAAATAACTACAAATCTATGAAAGAAAATCGATCGACTAGATTTACCTTGAAATGGAAATAAGTCTATTTATTTGTGTACTAAAAATTATTTTGGCTCATATTTTCTCACCGGTTGCCCGGCGCATCCACCAATTGTCGCAATAATCACGAGATTTCTTAAAAATTTTTGCCGTTCGATTATAATCATGAATACAAGTGGTAATCACTATTTTATCTGGCCACAACAAATAAGGATGTAAATGTGATACGTTTCCATTCCAGCAGGAGATTTTATTTCCGTACTATTCGTGTTTTTACTAACAGCTACATACAAACAACAAGAGGCTTATACCTAGGATACGTTCGAATGTGTGCTCTGTGACATACAAACTGCTTCGAATTATCGTGATATTCACGATTTATTAATTCAAGGTAGAAATTCAATTATTTTGTATCAAAATTCTTGTAAATACGAAACAGTCTTGAATCAATAAGCAATCAAATTTTCTAAAATGAACTTATAAATGTAGATTCATGAGGAATTTCATTTATTTGTTAATAAACGACCGTATTTGTCTTTGTGTTAGATTAGGGGCCGGAAATCTTCCGTACTGATTATTCCTAATTCCGATATCTGAAGGATTTTGTTACAAGGAAACGTTGAAATTTAATTCAGCTAAAAGGCTCATGTATGGGGAGATTTTTGGGTTGAGAAATCTATTTTTATCGTTGTTTTTAGGGATTCGGCCGAAACTAGGTTAAATTGGTTATTTATTATAACAGTAAAAATCCGTATTACATTTTATAAATTTTCAATTTATTTGTCTTTTTTTTTTGTTTTGTTTAATGTTGTTCCACAAACTCTTTACTAAGGGTTAAGTCTTTGGAAAATTGTTTCAATTTTTATTTGAACTTTTCTTGTAGTTAGTTTTATTAAATTTCTTCAGAACTTGTTGCTTCTGTCTCTAAAGAAACTTCAATCACAAAACGTTGCAAAATAGTAATCCCGATATTCCCTTAACATAAACAATATTATTGATGTGGAATATTTTAGATGTTCAGAAATTTCGTTAAAAATCTCATCATTTGCCTGATTTGGATGAGAAAATTATATTTAAGACGCGTAACTGTTATATCTTTCGCCAAGGGGACGATGAATTATCAAGATAACTGAATATAATCCTTCTAAATAAATTCTTCAGAAGAATGACATTATTATTATTATTGTTTGCTATTTATTATCCTTTGATAAACACTAGCAAGAAACGAAGACTAAGTATTATCGTTGTGCTACAAATATATAACAATTCCTGATGGCTTTCATATTACTGAGAGCCATGGTCATTGTTATAACTTATTGTTATCAAATTTTACAATGTCATAACATGATGCGCATCCAAATTGTGTTACAATACACTGCACCATTATCGGAGCTTTTGTTAGAAATAGCTCATTGCTCTTGTTTTACTTGAGGAAATTAATTGAAAATTCTTCCAATCTTTTGATAAAAAAACTCATCTGTTATATTATGTCCTTTCCTACCTTCTAATTAGCGATAATTACAGTTAAGTCTTTTATTATACAAAAATAATTCATTTTATGATCAGGTTTGCATAAACTTTCCATTGTAAGTTGATAGAATTCTTATCAGTGGATTGATTTTTAATCATTGAATTTCACTCAAAAACTCTCAATAGGATATGGCGAAAGAATAGAATCACTTTCTTATAATTTTACAGAAAGTTCAAAATCCAATTCAGTATTTCAGCATAAATTATCGAACTATGATGAAGGGAGCCTTCTAACCAATGCTTGATTATGATTTGAAATAACTTATTGTTTAGTCGATATTCTAACGGTAAGTTTGAAGAGATTCTGTGGAATTATGTGAGCTTTTTAAAAAACCTCTTGTTATGTTAATTTACGGTATTTAAATTATAAAATCAATACTTTATACATTTCTTAATAATTTCATATTTCATTGCTGTCAAGATTTGGCGACTGCTTTTTGGTGTTCTGTTAGTTCTAATTTAAATATAGAATGAATTTAAATAGCAAATGTGGGATTGGTCTTTTCGTTTGAAAAAATAACGAGATTCTTTAATATGATTTCCTTTGATAAACAACGTCTACGTCAAAGTATAAGTAAAAAAATATTATTAAGTCCGCCTAAATTAACATAAAATAATTCTAACGGCCAGCTTTTGATTGTATAAACGATCGTTTTAGTTATATTTAAATTGTGAGTCTTAAAAGTTGAGTTTACTTAGATAATTGAACTATTATTAAAAATTCCAATTAAGGTTTGCCTTAGGGCTTAATTATAAAGTATATGCGTTCCATTTTATTTTTCTTAAAACATCCGAGTTTTGCAATTATTCTTCTTTTCTCTTTATTTTGTTTATTACGGTATTTTACAGCATTTTTACTTTCTCGACACGTATTTGAATATTTGAGATTTTGTTAGCACACGTAGGTTTACTAGTAAAGATCACTTTATATTACTTTATAGACAAATTGTAGCAATAGGCACGTGGAATATTCAACAAGATATGATAACTATGATGGTTTCTAGAGTAATGAGAGGATCAATTGTTGATTGATTTTGATATACAGATAGATAAGCTACTTAAACTCTTGTTAGGTTAAAGTTCATCGTTCACAAGTTTCTCCAAATACCTCTAGAATGGCATAAGCTCTTCTAACTTAGAAACAAAAATTATCTGCAATAATCGCCTTAAACTAAGAAAACAAAACAAAATTAATTAATAATGAATTGTCTTGCAGATATTTACACAATTGGCGGATGTGCCGGGCGACTAAGGAGTAACTAAAAAAATGTAATTTCCTGATTTATGCTTTTAATGCTGCTAGGTCTCAAGTTTTAAAAAATTAAATTTGATTGGAGTTCACCGGTAAATCAGTTGCTTTTGAATGTTTTAAAACATTATATATTCAACAGCCATACTTTCTTTCCAAGAAACTTTTTAGGTAACTAAAAAATTGGTTACATGTTTTTAGATTTTTATCTGTGTAATTAGTAGTGATTAGTATAATTAATTAGAACACTAATTAGGGGATGTAACATCGGTGTGGAATTGTGAATACGTCAATTCGAATCAAACTTTAATTGGTCATTTATTCTGAGCGACGTATTCTCAAATAATTTTAAATAAATAATAAAGTTAAATAAAAATTTCTCTTTTACATAAACATAACTGCTTGTGGGAGCTACTCACAATGTGTATTTTACACTGGAGAATATCTGTAACTGCGTACATAATTCAAACAACGTAAAAACACTGTTTCACCAAAATGTAAACTGCTCGTATTTGCAAACGGACTAACAATAAGCATGTAACTAAAGATGGAATTTAGCGGTTCGGACGAGCTCGGTTGAGCCTATTTTTGCTTTCCTTTGATTTAGGCTACAATTACAAATTCTTGTTTCATAATAAAATATTGTGTTTTATAATTCTGGTCTTTTGCAAAACATGCGCGAGGTCCCCGAATTTATTTCAAAAAGATTAATGAGCTGAAGATGGAGAGTAATAATATTTTGTTTGTTGTCATTTATATCGCAACAACTCGATTCGATTATTGTATTTGTTTTAAAAGACAATTTTGATGATGTTTTTGATGTTGACTTTTTAATTTTCCCAACAAATATAATTATCTTATGATCAACTTTTGATCTTAAAAAGACAGTTCAACCTTTTGTGAGTCGTTTTAAAATATCTCTTTGTAGTCAAAAGACCGCTCTTGGTTTAATTGGCAACGATCACAAGGTCTTGTAAAATTCATACTGTTGTACTCAACTCAACTATATGATGTACCTTTGAAAGATAAGTGTGTCTATTAAAACTTTAAGCTGCAAATTGGTTGTACAAGAATGTTGTTGAATATTGAGAAATAGACAATTCGAAATGCGTTAATTAAGATTAAGTGTTGAACTGAAAATTACCGAAAGTTTTATTATTATCTAATAAAAAGTTTGTGTAATAGAAAAGTTAGAGATTGTTTTAAAGATTGTGTTAAAATGTCTAGAACAACCGAAATTTGCCAAAATCCCTCAACTAACGTTTTTTCTTCATTGATCAACAATGTGGAAGAACTATTAAACCACATAAAACTGTTTGTTCACACTGAAACGGGCAAATGAAATCTCTAAACTTATATTAGACACAAGCGAAAATTCAGTTTACAGAATGTTTATCTTTGGTGAAAAGCTGGTAAAGTTTTAGAATACGTTATAAATTATTCTTGAAACTTTCTCTACAGCTCATATAACTTTTTAGTTGTAATATCCATGTAGGTGTATTCGATGTGTATAGTAATAAGAAAAATTTTGATTTATATTATCAAATCAGAATAATGAAAGATTATTAAAATCGTCAAACAATTTTATCAACAAATACATTCAAACATAAGAGCCTGAATATATGAATGTTTGTTCAAAAATGTTGATTTCGATATATATCAAAACGAACGGAAACAGGAAATAGAGTGCAATAATATCAAGCACATTTGAGAATGTTTTATAATAATTCCTAGAGAACTTAAGTACACTTGTGGGCCTTCATTCAGATGCACATAGAAGAAAAGCACAATACTTGTAAATATAATGTGGAATATAACGCAACCATTCTTTCTCATAACATTGTATTAAAACCCGCAAATCGATACTCAACTTATAAAATTTGCACGAAATTTAATGATCATTATTAAATAAGTAAAAGTGACATTGACTTGACGTGATTAATGATTAATTAACCAACTATCACGGAACTTGAAACTATTCTCTATCAACTTCAAAGTATTTTAACATTCAACCACTACAACGCAATGCCTTCCAATATAAATTTAGATTACACGACTAGATCATGTAATCCGTTGATAGATCGATATATCGAAAAAATATAAATAGAAGGATTAAACAGTTCATCTTTATAAACATAGGAAATACGGATAATCAAAGATATGAACTGTTGAGATGAAACCCTTGGGCTTTTTGTCGAAATTAAACGTTTATTCTTTTGATGTTCCACAATATAGACCGAGTTACTTCTGTTCTAAAAGACTGTTCTCTTCGCGTATTCATACTTTATTTTCTTTTGAAATTCTGTAGTGTATTTTATCAAATATTTAATTTTATCTTCAAAACTAATAAGAATTTGTGCCTGCCGGTGACATATTTCCCCACAAATTCTCTGTTGTAGTTCCATTTGAATTCATATTCTCCCAGATCCTTACTTTATCATTTCATTATCCTCTTGTTAAAATTTTGTCCCCAATACACGGTAACAAGCATGACCTGATCCCTGGCTTGATTAGACGTAGGTCTTTAAACGTTAAAGCATCCGACACTAGTTTTTATTGATATTCTAAACGTTCTTCAAGACTTACAAAGAATAATTCATGAACGCTTTGAAGAAGTTAGCTTGGTCAGCTTTGTAATTCTCATTGATGGCAAACTATCAAGAACTTTTGAATGTCGTTTCTGACAAAATTTCATCCGTCTTCGAGTTGATTTTATATCTGATTGATCCAAAAGACTGATAATAGGTGGATGTTGAATTCTGTTCAAGTTTTCTTTGTCATTCAAATTTGCTTTAATAGTTGAACTTTACTATTTCATAATGAAATTGAACTATTTAGTTAAATTTCATATTCTAATAGTGATAAAATCTACTTCTAGTATTACTTTGAAGAAAATCGACTATTCAAGATACGTGTTACGGGTTCTAATTTGTCTGTTGGTCTTCTAATAGTGGTCTTTGAAGTACTCTATACATCTGTTTTTATCTTTAGTGTATTGACGGTATTTCAGAGCACGTGCTCTCTATATAGAAATGATAGAAGACATATACGTTTCTATTGCATTTAAAAACTTATTGTCAAAAATACCCCTTTTATGTTGCGCTTTTTCTCTTTATTTGTTATCATCTTTTATTGATGTGTTCTGTTGAAATAGTTTAATGGAAAATCACAAATATTCGTTGAATGTAAAATATCGAACATATAAAAGTTTCTTTTTGTTGATTCAGCTTTCCCGAATATCTAATAAGATGGTAAAAAAAACCAACAAACCTATGATTCTCGTTTCCTGCAAAACATCTTTCCATAAAAACAAAACTGGCCAATATTTATGCGTCCAATTGAAACTGTGTCTCAGGCGGGTTTCGTTTACTTTACATACGCATATTTACCTAAATCTAAATATAGACATATTTTCGTTGATACACGCGATTATTTTATCATTCGGTATCAAAACGTGAGATTTTGTGGTTCTCAAACTTTTCTTTACATTATTATTTGAAGGCATTTGCGTCGCACAATCAAAATAATTGGAAAAAATCATTCACCAAGAAACTGCACTGCAAAAAGTAGCTAGCACGATAAGCATACCATCCCTGCCGGTTCAGAAAAATTTGATAGAGCCCCTTGTTGAAGAATTGTTGACAATCACTTAGAACGGCACAGTTTTATAGGCCGTAAGTCTAAAAAAATAAAGCATTTTTGACTGGAGCGCCACAAAAACCATTACCACCATTAAAATTATCCATAAAAAGGATTAACTGCACGCTAAGAAAAAAAAATACTTAGCAAATCAGCGACAGATTACGTAGAAAGAGTCAATTTCTGAAAATCCCGCCTTTTTACCAAAAATGTAACTCATATATTGGAAGTATTTCATTTACTGGGCACTTCCAATTTTTAGAGCACCAAAATTGCTTATTTTAACGGACTCATGTTGTTATGTGCACGTAAATCGCTTTCCCTGCATTGCGGCGCGATAGAGCAAGAGTTTGGGAACTGCTGATTTATACAAACATATTTTATTCTTGTGCTTAAAAGTTTTCGTACGCATGTCGCCAGAAGGGTGAAAATACAAAAGAAGCTCTTCTTATAACTTTATTGTATACCCTTTTATTAAACCGTAATTGAACAAGAGAAAGTTATGAAATATACGTTTATTTATAAACTTAATTACGTATTTTGAAACAGTTTCCTATATGAGTTCCATATTGTATCGTACAGGTTTCTTATAAGCACTTCAATCGAAACGTGCTGTCTAGTACTATTGGACATTGGTCGGCAAAGAGCCAAGAAATTAATTATTAAGATCGATAATTAACTAATTGTAAGTGCCAAACTCTATATTGACATATCTTCTTTAGAAAACTATTTTATTAAATAGTTTTCGTTGAAATTTTATATATATATGAGGAACGCAAAGATTTCTCATTCAAGTTTTATATGTAATTTGAAAAGTTCTTTCCGTTTTAGACTTTTTAATCGTTTTGTTTGCAACATTAATATAAAAATCTTACGAAAGTAGTAATACTTTTATATTTGATTACTAAAAGGCTCACCCTTTGACGAAGTTTTTGATTATTTCATGCAAGTATTTCAACTGTATTTCATATTGACTGAAAAATATGATAATTTACAATTTATTCATTCATAAATAATAATTCATAGAATTTTCTGCATAGTAATAGATTTCGAATCAAACTAGTTAACAACTTGAACTCGAAAATCTTTGATCATTGACTGAATGTGAATGTTAATTGAAATGCGGTTGAGTAACTTTGTTGAAAATCTAATGCAAAGAGAATATAGAGAGGTAAATAATTCATTTGTAATAATTGTTATTTACTGATTCATATGTTCACCTTACCAAACAGTAGGGGTCTAGTATATGTTGGACCACCTGCAGCAATATTGTCTTCAATTAATGCATCATAAATAATCTCACTGTCTAATTAACTACAACCAACTATCTGAACTATGCTCCATATAAGAGGCTTTTTCGTGTTTCTATTATAGCAGTAAGTAAAAACAACTAATAGTGCGGAAATAACTTTCCTCGCCTAGACGGGAAATGAATAACATCGCATTTGTTTTGTTGAACAGATAAAATAATAATTGCACGTCAGCAATATTAATTAAGGTGGATATAGCATAGTTTTTGTTCAACAAACGGATATTTTGCAATAACAATTTGCTGAAACAAGACGTAAATTTGAATAAATCCTTATAATTGTCTATAGAATTGGCGGATGCGCCCGGTGACTAACGACTGAACTACACGAGGTGGTAAACTCGATCGATGATCGGTGCACAGGGTGTTATTAATTCTTCATTTACCAATTAGACACAAGTGTTATTCTACACGTACTTACAACTTATCTATTTTACACAAGGGATGTTTATTTCGGGTCAACACTAGGGCTAAGATGCAGACAAAAAAATCGCCCTTCCGCGTTCGGTTCTTAAAGGGCTGAAACCGAGAACAAACCAAATCATCTATATTCGTTAGAATAGGCTCTACTATTGCGGTCTATTATATAAAGTTTTCGTCTCGTGTGATTTACTCATGAACATAACAGGACCTCAGTCCTTATTATTTACAGAACTTTATAAATTTCCCGAAGGGTGCACTTTTTTATAAATTTTAATCACGATTGATATTCATACGATCCTATATAGTGGACATCTGTGATCTTAGACATGAATGATTATTAACAAATTAGTGGATAGTGACAAGACAAATAAGTAGACCACACTAATGGTTACAGTGAATAATGTGTTTGCTTGAAATTATAGGGCCGAATCTATTGTCAAGCACTTCACCACATTCATTATCGAATAGGAGGGAAATCCAACAAGCCGAACTTTATATAACAATAATTTAAACAACAATTCTGTACTTAGACGATTCTGAACAACCGTCAAAACGTGTAAAGTCCGAATAATTACTTATTTGCATTTGATAGATTCTAAGATCTTTGTTTCGGAATATATGAATAGTTGGCAATTGTCCAAGATATTGGAAAATTGGAGCGTTCGATACGAAGGATTTCGGATTTAAAACAACTGATACGACAGATTTTATTATTGAATTTTAAAATTTATCTATTTACAAGTGTCCAACGATTTATCAATAAATTTACGCATGAAAGCAATGTACCGGAAATATCCGGTACCGATAAGAAAAATGTTGATTCTAGATTTTGTAGGTATAATGTTTATAATTCATTGCAAACTTTGAATGTGTCAAAGAGGCACAAGTACTTTCTTTGAAATTCTTGAAACCAGATGCGAGATTTTAACTATTCTCAATTCTACTTTATAGTTTTATCTTACTACCGACTTTTTCGTATTTTAGAGGATTTCACAGTGATGTGGTCCGATGCAACATACTGCAACACATCTATTTAAACACCACATACGAGATTTTCCCAACTGAAGTGATCTGGAATTGAAAATTTCAAATCCACACAACAACAACGAAAAAAAAAAACAACAACAAGGTTGTACTCTAAACTAAAAGATTAAAAACACTTTATTTCCACCTGTAAAGTTAGATATTGATCGACAACAAAGAGAAGTTTATATTACCCGAAATGGTCAAATTGCTGTTAGCCAACCCAAACGCGTTCCAATTCCCGAATGGTTTCTTTGGCTGTAAATTTCCAATTTTCGTTCTGCATTAAGTGGCAATCAGAACCTATCAAGTTCAGTTCGTTAGATATTTTTTTGCTTTATTTTCTATTTTTGTTTTTTAGTTGGATACGTCCAATAAAAATCCACACAATTCGCGATAGTAGAGCGAGGAGTAGTTCAAGTGGAAAATCAAGGATAGGAAAAGGATCAGTATGAGCCGTCAATTAACGGTCAAGTTCACGCAAAGGTCGTAACTCTTTCACCTATACTTTATATAGAATTAGTTGATCCCCCGGTATTCCACATTTAAATTCAGATCTCATACTGTTATTCGTTCCCAAGAGTAGGCTATTAAGCGCCACAAGTCTAATTTCTGTTAATCCCCATTCTACATTATAGGATGCGGACCATTGAAAACCTTTAATTAATGCATGACATTTTCTAATTCATCCCACATCAACTCACATTAGTTTTACATGAATCCTACATTAATGACTATCATCCACTATAATAACTATTCTTCATTTCAACTCTTGTGATGCTGCTAATTATCGTTGTGTAATGTACAACAGATTATCATATCGACAGAGTTTTTTTAGGCAAAATTATTCGACAAACGATACTTTTTATCGATCAAACTGACAGGCTCATCAATCTTTCGCCCTTTTAACGGTGGAAATTTGATTGAAAACAACAGAAATGGACGAGGTCGTACTTATTGTTTAAAATTTAAAATGTTTCGAAGTTTTTAATTTTGTCGAGAAAACACCAATTCCATTACAAACAACAAAGTATTATCTAATTTTAATTAAATCACAGTTTGAATACTTTATCGAACACGGAATTGAAGGAATCTGTATAATCGAATTGTTTTTTTTTTCTGGTTTCCACAAAAGTATTTATTCTTTTACTCTCTTTCGTTTTACACCAAACTAAAAACGTAAAAGCAGTTTAAGAAGGCTTTGTTAGCATAAGAAGCTTAGTTGTTACGATTTTATTGAGAGAGAGCTCTCTGAATATCATATGCTAACTTTAAATTCAATTTAAAATAGGAAATTAAACTGATATAAGTCGATAAGAAATTTGTATAAAAATAACAGTCTTTAGAAGAAAATTATTTTCCTGTTTCATTATATATTAAATGAAATCTTTTGATTGGAGATGTCTTAAGACGAACCAGAAAAAAAATGAAGCTAATTCGCCAGGTTTTGCTCGAGAAGATGAATTCTACTTGTTACTCTCGATTGATTTCAAGTAGTGATACAATTAGATTTGTGAGTTTGCTAGCACTAAACGCGTCTACACACAAATGATCGATTTTTTTTTTACCAAGTTTATTACGTATGTTGATAGAAGGCAGTCGATCACATTTAATGAAATCATTTAATTTTCACTCAACGTACGAATGGAGAATAACAATACCTTTGAAAAAAATAATCAGAAAACTGTGAATACATTACGGAAAAACTGTTGTTATTATCGAACGCAATCTAACGCAATTTTTTTAAGAGGCGAGGAAATAGACGCCTCAATAGAATTTTAGATAAAAAGCAAATAGTAACAAAAAAAAGCCGCTATAGTGAATATGGAGCGAGAACAAACGTGTAATAACCAAATGGTAATAAAATGGAATGACTTTCAATAAACATTTGTTCTATTTTGTTATCTAACGAAAATAGCGAATACATTAGTAGAATTTGTACGTTATATTGCGTTCGCTGTGAGCCGGCCTCCTCTACCTAGAAACCGACAAATCCACCTTTGTACAATGAACAATCTATCCTAAACTAACATCTATCATTCTGTATTTAATATCCAATTTGTGAACGTATTTTGCAACTAAAAATAACTATTCCTATCATGATCATATTCTTCCGGAGCGAGGAAAATGTAATTTTATGTAAAAATTAGTTCGTCGTTTAATCACATTAGAAGAGAAAAGGAACGGAGGGAAAAAAACAGGAGAAACCATAAATCACGAATATTAAATGAACGAAAACCTTCACAACTACACTTTTTTGTTTATGGTATTAAATCTTTAAAGTTAAATTTAGTAAATGTAGCGACTAATTGCCGGTAATGAGGCTTGCAGTTTATAAACTTTGTTTATGCTTAGTAATGTTTTTGATTTATTTTAAGTTGTTTTTTTTTCATTCTACTTTAAGAGTATTAAATTTTGTCTTATATACGCGAATTTTATGGATAATTTAATGTTGCAGTCATAAATGAAACTCTGATGCAACGTTGAACTACTGCAGACTCATTACGAGACTCGGTTTTACCATTACATGAGTCTAAGCAGTTGATATACATCAAATCGTACTAAAATTAGCTTTTGTCGTTGATAATATGCTCACCACAGATTTTGTGGTACTTTATTAGAAGTAGCTTATCCACTAATCGCACAAAGTTCGTTGCGATAATTACTTATTAAACACATACGCATTGATTGAGCATCAATAACGCGTTTCTACAGGGCCTCTGTTAACTAAGTTTTTTGTTATAAAAGTTACTTTCTTTACTGTTTAAATAAAACACCAAAAAAGGTCTCATTGGAAAATGGCTTGAGAATTTCAAAACAGACCTCATTAATTTATAAAAATCAAATTAGCGAAGTCTAAGTTTGTGCGGGTCACAAAACGATCAAGACTTCTGTAGAAAACCTAAAATCTTAATTAAGTTTCGTATTTTTGTTCTTCTAAGAATTTGATATATGTGGATTATAGACACTCAAATCATATGTTTCGACAACCCAATATTGTGTTACTCAAAAAATAGCAACATCATTTCTTTTAACATGATATATGATATAAGAGCCTGTCTCTTTCGATTGTTATACCATGTATACCTTTTCTCGACTATTATGTCAATAACACACCCTTCAAATGTTTTGTATAACAGCAACAATACGAACTAATGAATTTAATTTATTACCGAAAATAAATCTATGTAGATCGAGATAGATATAAAGTTTCTTTCATAATGAATATTAGTGATGATATAATTCAACAATGTTTAATAGCGGGGTTTACTTAATTCCTGTTTCTCTCCACTAACACAGAATTGTGGCTGAACATTTAATGTTTAACAATTAAGTTATAAAATGTTGTTGAACGTGATAGAAATAATAAAAATTTCATCTATATACCGCAAAAATTTTATTTATAAGCATTTCTCTGATACAAGCACGGATATTTGAACAAATACATTGTTATAAGACTCTACGAGTGTAGTATCAACGAGTCTTATTTTCCAGCATATGCCATTTTTCCCAATTTGCTTAGAAGATTTGGCTTTTAGAGATAAAAAATCACCGAAAAAATATCCTATAGACTTAAACATATTTTGTGCTCGAAGGCCCTACACTTTAAGGAAGATTTTTTACTGCGATACGTCGTTGTTTACATGTTACTTACAACTCGTTTGTAGAACGAACGTGATTTAAATGAACGCACTACTAGGACCATTGAAACCGGTGGATAGCGTAGCTCCCAAATGGACGTACGCTAAGATTGTCCGCTCTTGTTTAATGTTTAAAGCCGCTCTCTAGCCAGTTGTTTACTTACATTATAAATAATAAGATTGAAATTATTATACTGTTTTGGTAATACAGAGTGTTCCAGCTAATAGTTTCACCTCAAACATGTCGTTTGTTTCTGAATTGAAGTGGAAAAGTATCTAAGGAAGTTAAACTATAATGTCCATACTTTAATTGACCGATACGATGGACTGTGAATGAACTTGATATGAAATATTTTCTTTTCTTTTCAAAATTTCGGGTTAAAGACTGTATTTTAGATGAAAGATGTTACAATTCATCACACAGAATTCTGGTTTTTATCAATTTGACTTCCACATTCCCCACTATGTAAAATGGTGGAGGCGCCGGGCGAATCGCATTTGCCTATTTTCTTTTTGAGTAGCAAATGACAAATTTTTTATAGAAAATATAGATTTTCGTATCAAATTCATTTGCAGTATTGAATGCAGATGATTGTTTTCCTAATATTGAGCTATTTTTGTGATCTTATATGACATTTTGGCGTCTCCAAGTAGCTCCAAAATATTATAGTCTAATTTTCTCGGATACTTTTCCACTTCAATTCACATTAAGCGAGATACTTGCGATGAAACTGTTAGCTAGGACAGCCTGTTTTCGTTGACGCTTAACAAAATCAGCAAGACGAGATCAGTATATTTCTTGTCGCGTCCGTGCTAGAAGCAACTTATTTTCTAATCTTTAAATGTATTTTCACAGGGTCGTCTGTTAGGCAAAGTAGACGCCTATTTCAGTTCATTCAGACGATGCAATTATCCCCGAGTTAGTCCACAGGGTGTTGTTGAAATTGTGGAAGCTTGTGGACGTTATTCAAGGTAAATATTTATGTTAATCGTTCAGTCATTATTTTTTCGTTTCGTTTTTACAATTGTTATTATTATTTTTTTTTAAATTTTTTTTGGTTGTGATTATTTACTGGGAAAAATGTTTATGCTTTGAATTCTAATAATATACTTGAATGTTTTTGTTGAACTTATGCTACACAGTTCCCTGTCTCAAGTGGAATCTATTCAAGAGATCTTACCGTATCTTGATTTATCTTAGGGTTTTGTTAACAGTTCGTTTGCATACGACGACGTTTTTAGAATACTCGCGAGACATTGAATATTCCATTATCTAAGAAATTATCGAGATGAATGATAAGATATCTAGTTAGTAAAGTGTATATTGTATTCAATAAAGATGTTAATTTGGAAATACAATATTTCTGTAGTATAAAGGCAATGATATTAATTACAATTTAACTAGACTAGAAGATTTATAATCAATTGTTTCTCAACTGTATACATATATATCAGTAGAATCGTTTTCGAGCTTTGATGAAGTTAATGTTTCCTACATATAATGTTATGTCATAATCAAAATTAATTCCTTTGTGATTAACAACCAGTTGATTGACTTCAAAGGAAACAAGCCATTATTATATTATCGAATAATTAGAAGATTGTATTAGAGGTTAAATAAAGTGGGATCAAATACTGATAAGACTTACTTATATTAACAATAGAATATATCACATGCAAATGTATAGAGAAGTTCAAATTCAACGATGTGAACAATCTCAAAGTGCATAAATAAAATAAAACAAAACGACCTTATACGATAAGATTTATTTCTAATTTCTATGAAAATAAAACGTTCGCTATAGACATGTGAAACGGAAGATCCCGCATATACAATAAATTCTGTTTTAACTTGTTTTTGTCGCGAATTTTCTACGTTCAAACGAATACAATAAATCAACTTCGACTTGACGGTATTAATCTAAGATAAAACATGCTGACACTAGTTTTATGAAACGGAAATCGTCATGTCGTCAAGTTGATCATTTGAAAGCGGATTTACTGTATTGTTAAAAATTGACATTTAGGGAGTTATTGCAACTCTCCATTAGACCGTTTAATTTTGGTGAAACATGTAAAACGAGCGAACCAGGGCAAATTATGTGAACCTTTTTAGTAAATAGTAACGATCTTAACATTTAACAATAAACTTAATTACGCATTACTTATTAATTAAAGAAAATAAGGCTATTTACTTGCAAGAAACATTAAGTTTCATAGACTCTTACTGTTAATTAATGATATTTAGAAAACAAGTAAAAAGCTTCTGTTACGAATTAACATCTCTCTAATAGATTAAAACTGTGCGTTTTCTATAATATTCACGTTATAATTTGTTAAAAGGAGTAAAATTAATCCTACCTCTTGATTACAATGCTTAAAATGACCTTCTTCATACAAAATGACAGGAACTTTTTGTGTTACCAGATATACAGGTGTGGCAATTCGTGCAGATTGTCAAGTGTAAAAAAAATGGTGAGTAGACAAACGTACATCGGCTCTACAGCTCTTCTTTGTCAATCGCATGCTATGTACGCATTTTATAAAATGATAATAAAACCCACCAGATGTCGTAGTGCTTGGATTGGCTGCCCTCCGTGTAGATATGAAAGCCATTATAGTCGGCTCTATATGTATTATAATGACATATTTCTATTAATATTAAAGGTATTTTCGTTTAAGTGTAATGAAATTTTTCGAATACATTCGAACAATAATAACAAAGAGTATTGTGTGTTTTATATATCGTTTGTGGATGTTATCGCAGCGACAAATCGTTAAATATTTTGTAAAATAATAATTCGTATAAAACAATAGAAAATAAGTTTTATGGAATTGTTGTTTAAATACGAGAGGAATGTTGTATGTTCCGCCGTTGGCATTGAAAACCAGCTACCGTACACAAGTAATGTTAGAATTATGTAAGGGTTATTAAACCGTCTGGTAGGTACAGTACTTTCACTGGTATGCACATTTAAGTACTTCATACATATACTGGGAAAATTTTATAATTTTAAACGTCGTTAATATCGTTTTCATTGAAAATAAACAAATCTAATTAAGTCTAGGCCAGATTCCATTAAATAACCGTGTAAAATACGCCTCTTTATATATTTAGTAATTAAATTAATTAATGAGAAAATTGTATTCATGTTAACAGATCCCAGAGACTTTAGAAAGAATTCAATAAATACCTGTCATGAATTATTGATTTCCCATAACGATTATGTGAAATTCTTAAAATAAGGATGTCTGCATTTTCTTTTCATTAATATTCCACTTACATTTAGATATTTTAGGTTTTTCCAAACTCCATTCATCATATTTCTTGAATAAATCACGATTTTCTTTATACAAACATTACGTTGTTACAATGGAAATCAAATATTTTTGACTTGACTTTCTATATGTGGTGTCTCTGGTAACAGTTTCATATCAAATATCTTGCTTGTTTGTGAATTGAAGTGGAAAAGTATCTGAGGAAATTAGACTAAAATTTCCATATTTTAATTGATCGAGACGATTTCTTTTCTAACTGTTTTAGAAATGCCAAAACGTTATATAAGATCTCTAAAATTACTCAATATTATGATAACAATTACCTGCAATCAATACTGTAAATGAATTTGATATGAAACTATTTTTTTTCTTTTCAAAATTTTTCAATTACTGCTCAAACAGAAAATAGGCAAGTGCGACTCGCCCGGCGCCTCCACCATTTTATAGAGTGTGGCAGTCAAATTTATAAAAAGTGGAATTTCATCTGAAATAGAGCCTTTAACTCGAATGTTTGAAAAGAAAATAAATTATTTTCATTTCAAATACATTCGCAGTATTCATTGCAGGTGATTGGTTTCCTAATATTGAGCAAATTATATGACGTTTTGGCATTTACAAAATAGCTAATAAGTAAATCGTAGCGGCCAATTGAAGTATAGATATTGTGTCTAATTTCTTTAGATACTTTCGCACTTCAATTTTGAAACAAACAAGATATTTGGAATGTAACTGTTAGCCGGGACAGTCTGTATACTGCGATGAATTTGTTGATAAATACATTGTGCTTTTTAAAATATTTTATTTCATGAACATATTAAGCTCAATAAACTCATTTCATCAACAAACCAAAATGTAATTACGACAATAAAATGATATCAAATGACACAGTAAATAAGCCGAACAAATTTCATTTTGAACAAACACAAAGTTAGTCATTCACTTTTTATGGAGTCTCTCTATCTTAATTGATAGAAGGTATCAATAAGGGAATATTACGAACAACTAATACAGCCGTGAGAAGAATTCCATATAGAATTTAGTTGAGAAGTCAGTAAACAGGGAATCAAGCGAGGACGGATATGCGTGTCAAAACGTGGCCAAAGGAATGTTCTAAATAAGAACGCTAAAAGAAACGGGTTTTCATGATTTTTCTGGAAAAGTCAACAGGTACAGTTTCGTATATATTCAAAGTATATGGAATCTTTTTATATGGAAATATTAAATTACAGCATATTTAGTGGCGCTCATAAGCGCCTTTCAGCTGTAGTCTTCAAACGGCGAAAAAGATGCAACGCGTAATACTTGATAAAAACAAAAGGATATTCAATCAACTAAAAATAAAGCAAAAAAGAATTGTAAAATTATAGCTTTTTTCGAGTTTAAAATTAAAGCGTATCTTTTTCTTTAGAAAAAAGACTAGAAGGTGTCACAACAAGTATTTAAATACACTTTTGAGTAAATTTTCCACATAGAAGAACAGTTAATTCTGAAGAAAAAGCCTTTGCTTTAGCTTTTTACAAAGTTCTCAGTATCTCGTATATCTGCTAAACGCTCGTCTAGTTCCGGCTTCATATTTTTGCAAATAATTATAATTCGCCTGTGTAACTTTGTAAATATATTCTTGGATAGTTTATCTATCGATTCAAGCGATTTGCTACTAAATAACATTATTTTTTAAAAATTCTGCCGAAATGAACGATCTAAGAAAATTAAAGAGGGACTTATAGAGCAAAAAACATATGAAAGGTGACGATTATGGCCCTCTCTAAGAAACCTTACTCTATTTAGTCGTAGCACTAGAGTCTTTAATTAAAACAATAATTGGTACTGAACTTTACAAGCTTTGAGATCCAAAATTACTTGGTAGACTAAAAAAAAATGTATTGCCATATAGTGGACCGCTCACATAGATGGTGTATTTTGTGAACATGGTTGGTAGCCCATAGCTCCCATTAACAATGTCCCAATAACGCTAAAACTCTCGAAAATATAAAATGATGCAGAACTTTCTATTCAAACGGGAAATAGGAAAAATTCAACACAATTCTCTCGTAATTGCTTTATACATGAAACTATCATAAGAATCCTCTTGATGCATTGTTCTTTAAATTCTTGTATAAAATAGATTTGATCACAGACGAGATATTCGAGTGTAAGAGTTATATAAAACATCCCACAGGTAAAGAACATGTGGAAAAACTCGAACTTCCAATCAATTTCAGCCTATTGTAAAATCGATTGTGTACGAATTAAGATACCATTACTGTGGCTAAACTTGTTAATTTGAGTGCTTAAACTTTTATAAAATTCGAAACACGTTTGGTGCAAAATCTGACCAGTACGCTAAACCAGCCGTTTAATGGGTTGATTTAACTATTTCACGCTATTATTCATAGGATATTTGTCGTTTAACGGTATAGAGTTTTTATGTGGTAATCGTTTAAGTTGAATACCAGATCACTCTAATAAACACAAATGCTACATTCCCACAGATAGTGTAATTTGTTATCACTGGGCCTGTATTTCCGCATTTTGCGTCGCAAAATTACCAAAAAAAAAGATCAACGTTTATTTATCGACAATAAAAATATATAACCCCAATTGTACGAATTTCTAATTTTACTATGTTGCTATGGTCGAGTGCTACTGTTATCAGTTAAATTTAATGGTGATGATAATGTGAAAAATCAACAATTTGCTATGAATCTCGTCAAAAAACGAGATGAAACCGATATTTCAATTATTGAAATAAATTTGAAAAGAAAGTAAAAGAATATAAACTTCTAACACGTCAATCTATAAATATTTATGTCTGTAAGTTGCAAATGTGTACAGGGAATAGGCGTAAAGAAATAAAAAAAAGTATAGAGATGTCAAACATATATCAATTGCTCGAATTTCCCAATTCGATATACGTATTTTGACTTACATTTTTGTTTTCTCTGCAATTTCTTTTAAATTGACAGATTGTCAAAACATTTTATGTTCTTAAAGTTTGTACTTACCTTCTTTAAATCCACCTTAAAATAAATGCTATACTTTTGGACATAAAGTAGCTTTGTTGACAAAACAGGAAATGTTTTTGATATATTTTACTGTGTTGTCATTTAGATCTTGATAAGAAATTGGAGAAATTCAGTCATGTGTTAAATGTATAAAAATAATACGAAAAAAGCAAACTGAATTCTTGGATCAGACTATGTTTAAAATTTTTTTATTACTTACGCATCTATCTGAAGCTCTCTACGACAATTGAGGAGATGAAACAACAGCGACATAATTTTGAAGATTTCTCATTAAAAGTCGTGTAATCCAAAAGTTCTCGAAAGCTTGTCGCGTTATAATAAATTGTATAATTTCTCCATTACTATATCTGTCTCAAACGGTTCAACTAATCGGATATTTCTGGACCTTTCTAACCATTAAATTCTTGTAATCTTTAATTTACAAACAGAAAGAAGCGATAGTGTACAGTTTAACTAAGATTAAATTAGAGTTTAAAAAAGACTACAAAAACTACTTCCAAGGAAATCTAATTTAAAACTTAAAGTTAATTACTAGTTAAAGAAATTCTGTGATATCTCATCAGTAATTTTGTTATTCTTTTAATAATTTAAATTAGGTTATTGCAGAGTATTATAGCGCATAAAATTTTAAATTTACACAAGCTGTAATTATATCCGTACCAGTTGTCCGAGGAGATGGAGCGATCAAACAATAGCATGCGTTTTGACGGATCTTTAAAAATCTGCTCTAATTAATATACGGTAGATCGCTGGTAAGCAAACAAACCGGAATCGATCTTGGATGCAATACAGAAACACTATGTGATGTACGAATTAAGTGTTGAACAAAAATCAAGATCGAGATTGTGATATGTAGTTTTCTAGGAAAAAAACTTAGAGATATAAAAGAAGAATAAAACGTAAAGAACAAGATGATTTTATATAAAAGTTCCTCGACAACACTTATAACTTTAACAGCGTTACCTTTTATCTTATTTTATTTTATGCTTTTTCATCAGACACAATCCCAGCTTTTATAAATGAATTTGAACGACTCTTTAACGAAATTACTGCATCCATCTCATTAGCTGATGTTTACATTATTGATTAAGAAACATCAGGGATGAGTCTTAAAAAACCGCCTCACACCTGCGCTTTTTCATTTATTTTATCAATAATTCATTTTCCGATAATTAAGCAAATCTCTTATAGTAATTAAGTTAGAAAAATCGAGGCAAACTTAGGTCTTTACCATTTGAAACTTCGCTACATAATAATAAAAACTAACGATTCTTACGAGAATCGTTACTTCCCCTAAAAACATTTAAGCTACGCCTTGTATTACCTGACTTAATTTGATATTTTTGATTATCTGTTATTTATTGTACTGTTGCGTGAAACCTCGGATTGTCCCAGCGCATCCACCAATTATCTCAATTTGCCTAATCCATTACAATGGAATGGACACGTGGAAATCGTTGTGGGTGCACGATTTATTTAGTTTTAATCTCGTATTTTAGCCACTTTTGAGGTAATACGTCAATTAATATTGTTGCTATTGTAAATCTGTTACTTTTCTATTTAGTCCCTACTCACGTGTCGTATTGGTTTTGTGCCTAGTATAAACAATCAAGTCCAGTTGTTTCTCTACTCTCCAGAGGCTTTACTTTAATGGATATGTCAAACGTTTCAATGTAACACAAATTAGCTTGTCATTGGCTACCATATCACAGTAATTGTACAGAAAAACTCTGCTGTATAACTGTCTTTAAAATTAAATTGAAACAATTAATTAGAAGAATTTTCCAAGATCTCAAAAGTAGTTTGTCAGTTCTTTTAAAGTTGATTTTTAGTATTTTACAATCGTGCAACACATGTCGATCTATAGGTATTTTTATAGGTCATTTGATGATTGTGTCTCGGTAGATTGTAGTAAATGTGAATTATTTGAGGCGTAAAGATAGACTGCTGAAAACGAATGAAGTTGCAAATTAAAATTTGATGAATGTCTCTTCACGAAGTTTCCGCAACGAATTTCTTATCTAAAACTAAAGTTTCATGGTTACATTACTATAACAGCAAATAAATTAGGAAAACATTTTCGAAATTTAGTAGAAACGAGAATCGTGCTATTGCATAATAATATACGAATGTATTTATTTAAATATTCATTAGTAAAAAGGAAAGTTTCTTTTGGAAAATTCCAGTTAATCATCAAATAAACGAAAACGTAAATTCAACGTCCGGTTACTAGAACAATTATTATACAACAAACAAGAAACCTAAAAGGGATAATATTAAATTAAATGAATTTATTCATCTTGACAGTTTCCTTTCGAAAACGACCTAAACTGATTCAAATGCAAAGTAAATTACGGTCCAAAAACTAAGAGTCAACTTCCTTTTCTCTGTTTGTACAGGTTTTGGGATATACCTAGTCCATGGTGGCAGGCCAGCACAATTCTAGTTGGAACAGGAAGTGCGTTAAGTCTATTTATAGCTGTAACAGCAACAGCAGCATGCTGCATTACATACGTAATACATTCAGGTACCGCCCGTATTGCTGGATCTTTACAACTAACAGCAGGTATGTATTTTCAACAATTTTATTATAGTTATTAGAACGTAAAGTTCATACTTTCTGTTAAATTCAATAAAAAAACTAAAGATATATATTATCTATTAGTTTTGGGAATTTTTTAAAACGTAATATTACATTCGAGAGTTGAAAAGTTTATTCACGATCAACTGAACATTTATTAAAGGGTAATCGAATGTTCAAATTCTTGTCAAGATGTTCAATTCTAGGGCACTTTTACCAATTTACTATTATCCAAAGAAAACAAAACTACATTTCGACCACTTGAAACATGTTCAAATACACTACAATTTACGACAATAAATTCTTAATAGACCATATGATGATGTGGATACGTGAAATATTAACGCTGAATTAAACATTACAAAACACAACCATAATCCAACCAATTCAGTTAGCTTGAGTGAATCCGCTATACATCGTACTTTAAACTATAATCAAGTAAATGACTGTAGTTGTGTGATGGCATCAAAGTCAAGTTGTACAAATTATTTAAAGGTAATCATACAAACATTGATGTTGACATCTAAAACTACGAGTCGAAATGGAGACAAAGTTTACTTAATGCTTTCCTATCTTATAATCTCGATTCAAACTCCTCCACAAACAAATTACCCCGCTTACGAAATTTATCTTACTAATACGATATTTCAGCAAGGTTAATTTCAGTGATATAATAGAAAAGATAATTTACATTACGCACTTAGAATGATTCATTGTAATAAATATTAGAAGTAGACATTTCCATTTCAATATCAATTCTATGGTTTTAAACAAAACAATCTACTTTTCAAATTGTAGACATTTATTTAAAACGTCAGTATTTATAACATGACGTAAATTATCTATTCACTGAAAATGTAATCGAAAGTATAACTACAATAGACTAATAGATTTCTATTATAATCCAGAATTCTCTTCGGCTTTTATCAATATTCTCTGTCGTTTAATTAATATTTGTGACAACCAAATACATTTCACTCAACATGAAGAGCTGGTAGCTTACAAAATCTTCCTACTCTAGTAAGAATCTCGATAAATACTTACTACTTACAACTAAGGCAGTGAAAATTTTCGATCTTCTCAAGTAAGTGGCCTAAAAATAATAATTGAAGAACAAAAACAATCGATTGTCTTTCGAATACGCCAGTGGACACAATTCACATTGCTCCAAACCACCCTTTATCAGTTCAAGCTTGATTTTCGTATCGCCTACGAATAGAAAAAACTATTTATGGGTTCAGACGATTGTCAATAATTTTTGTTATTTTAAGAAACCGGCATAAAAAGCACTTCAATCAACCTAATCCTCTTATTTTTTTTTTGTATTTAGTACAACACATCTGTAAGTAGAAATGTGTTTTCGTGGAGGAGACGGAAAACGTCAAGCTTAACTCCCACATGTTCAAAAATTTGACGTTTCTGATCTGGATGATTTTTCGTATTTGAGTAGTTTTTAGCTTAAAATAGTCTTGAATTGTTTTATTTTGAAAGAAATTGAAAATGTTAATCGTTTCAAGTACAATTGGTGGATGCGTCGGAGTAGGATGCTCGTTTAATTTTGACCAATTTAGGCAGATCACTTTCCGCTTCTCGAATCAAAGGGAATTTTGCAATATATAATTGTAATGTCTTAGGAACCAACAGACTCGACAGACTCCCGATGGTGCCTACCTTTGTTGATTAAATTTCAAGATGTTGTTTTGTTCATTCATGAATTACGAAATACAGATGTCTTGTTTATATTAAACATGATTTGGTTGAGGATAATTTGTATTATTCCATTGTTCTGTTTATGTATAAGTTGGACAAAGTCAAATTCGTTCTATTATACTATTTAGTCTACTGTAAATTACATTTAAACTACAGCACAGTTCTACTTTAATAAAACTTTCTCAATTCTTAGCTTGTCTTGGTTCAACTAGTTGTTATTCTTCAAATGTAATTTTACTATTGGATAATTTTCCATTGGGGACATTCCGCATGGAGATAATTGGCTTTAAATCGATTTTTTTATTAAAGAAAATAAAACACACATAATTCGTGTCTACGAAAAATCGAGGCAAATTTAATTAGTTACGTTTTAATTAAAATAGCTTTTGTCTCTTGAGAAATTTATTGAAAAAAGAACGTTGAAGAACTTATCGGAATACTTAAACACCGACCTAGAAATAATCGATTATGTTGAATGACATAATTCTATTGAAAGCGTTTTCTCAATTTATTAAAGTTTCATTATAATAAGCTTTGGATAATTGTAGAAGAAACGTTGCTCTAAAAGTGCTCTAAGAGTGATTGCGTAAACTCCGTCCCTAACCGCGACTTTTGACTAACCTTATTACATTTGATCTGTATATGCATGCAACGATTCCGACTAACTCTAGGAACGTAGCTAATATTTTCAATTACAGTATATTTGCATGTCATTTAAATTATAAATGGGGTTCTGCAGTGGTAACATGTCTCGATACTACTACAGGTAAATTTAAAATTCTAGCATCTGTAGTAACAATTCGAGATTTCTGTTTAAACATAGAATTTGTTTAACAATAAACCAAACAAATTGGGAGAGTGTAATAATATATAGGTCTATAGAGGCAATATATTACGATCTAAGCCCATCACTTCACGCTTCCGCTTCAAACTAGCCAACCAAAGTCTAGATAGAATTACTAAAAAGAGATAACCTCGACTATCATATATTATGGATTGATATTTCTAGCTCATATACGGTTTTGCATAAATATATTGTTGACACAACAATCGTATAAATAATGAAAATCGGGATTTAATACCAATATAAACTTCAATTGATTTGTTATAAAAATAAATGAAATTTATTTAATTAATGATTAAAATTTCCATTAAATATTCACATTTGTTATTGTGCTGTTTAAACGAATCAAATAGAGAATTTTAGTTTTATATGAACGGATGGATCAATAGAGATTAAGTTATGGAAGGAACGAATGGAAGTTTAGTTAATAAAGTGCGAAGAAGATACGTGTTTGAGATGTTGATGAGAGTTAGTTTTGAGGAGTTGAGTATAAACTCATTTATCCTAATATTATGTCACGATTTTCAAATATTCCCCTCTATCGATTATTATAACAGCATTTAATACGATTTCCCAATATTTTCATCGACCAACTTTTATACACTTCACTTATTTGTCGTATAACACAATTTCAATATCTTTATCCGTTTTTGTCGTTTTTTTTTTCGAAAATAAAGTCAAATCTCTTTTATCTTGGACACTTGTAACAGTTCATTGAGTTTCAACTTAGTTCGTTACAATCTTTTTATTTGTTGAAAGATTTGTTTTCAACGGTTGTTTTCGCCGGTTCAGTCTTAACTTCAGATTGACGATTGATATAAATTTTTATGTTTACCAGGTCAGGGTTAGTTTACTACCGATTCAAAATACTATAAAAACCGTTGTAGAAATCAATAACACCTTCGAAATAGTCATGATCTTGATCTTAATTCAGTCTTATGTTGTGTATCAAGCACTCGAAAATAGTTTCTTTTATAGATCGTGTTTGAGTATTCGTAATACTACACTAGCATAAAACACAACTTTCCTACGAGTTAGAACAAAACTAAATAATATCGTAGCAAGATCAATTTTACTTATTCTTGGTGTGGTTGTATCGCTAATAAGAACGATTTTTATACAGAACTTTTGTGATAACGGTGCGTGTGTAGAAATAAAAATTTCAACCAGTTATACAATTGTTGGCTGCTTATTTGTGTTATTGTTTTATGAGAGATAATGAAATGTTTATGTCTCGAGCGCGGTTGGTTATAATGTGTTATTCTACGTTACGATGCAAATTCCACAAAGTGCCACTTGCAATAGTTGTACCGGGCACATATTCTATCATTACTTGAAAAATAGACTACCGTCTTATTATTTTCGTTTATCGGCAACTTTGGGATTAATTGCGGACTTCCATCAGTTAGTTGTTGATACAGGATAAAATTTGTTAAAATTTCGTTAAATTTTTTCAATTAATTTACGTTGTTCTACCATCAAGTGAACTATAAATTTAAGTAGAATGGTTATAACAATTCAGTAGTAGATGTTTCTTCATTGAAAGAGGCACACACAGTTCACTTACAACATCTGTTCTGACATTCAACTGAAACACAATTTTACTCTTGAACTGATATGCACACTTAACGGGGTATCCATTGCAGGTTTTCGTTCTTGTTTGCCTACTTTATTGTTGAAAGCCTGCATATAATTTAATTTCATTCGAATAATAAGTATTTGTATAACATAATTACTGTCAACTTTTTTTCGGTTAATTAAATCAAATTATGATCTCAATTGAGAAATAAAGCATTGTTTTAATGAGTTAAAATAGTTCACAACCGATCCTTTCACATTAGTTAATTATCTATTTAGTTAATTAATTTATGACATTTCTAATTAGGCGTAAAGTAAGCGTATCGTACACCGAACAATAATACTAAAAGTTTTTGATTTATAAATAAATGAATTCAAGGAGTCCATAAACATTATCTTTTCATATCATAGATGTGGCCGTAAGATAACTCGTTGGGTTATTTATGGATAACCCCGTTAACGTTATCTTGCAAAGGGTGTAGTTCAGGCAAATAAAAGGGTGTACAGTTGAAAATTAATTGACGATTATAAATTATTGATATCTGTTAGATGTGTTATTACATAAACTCGTACAGTTAATGCGTTTTAAGTTAATTCAATTGAGTACTCGTAGAGTACAGCAATTGCGTATATTTGCATTTAGGGATGGGTAACATTTAACATCGATATATGTTATATCGACAATAAATGTTATGTAATGGTACTAAATACGTAATGACTGTTTTAGCCCAAGCCCGCATCTTCATAACTTTGTAAAGGAGTACTTTGAGTCTATTTTTGAGGTGATCTAGTTTGAGTTCTTGAAGGTTGCATTCGAATATTTTAATAATTGAAGTAGTTATGAAGGTGGCGCCTGGGCTGAAACAGTCTATATCGATTAGTGGAGAATTTTAAGGTTTGATGATCAATAAGTCAAATCTAGTACTCTGAAACTTCAATACTTTTTGGATCACTTATCTACAGGGTTGCTACACTTATGGCCGATTTCGATCCAATTTTCCCGTATTGTAAAATATTCACTATCTGTGACCCTTACAAAAATAAATTATTTCAAAGTTTTGAAATATACAGTGTGTTTCAGCCCATGCGCCCTCCTTTATAACTCCTTCAATTATTAAAATATTCAAATGTAAGCTAGATCACCTAAGGAGTAGTTTTAGTTAAAAGAAACAAAGAATGGGCGTAGTAATATTATCGCTTAATACAAATTCTAACAAATTGTAAATAAAAAAAAATGCTGAATGTCGTACGTTCATTAAAAATATATATTTTTCTATTTTGCGTCAATAATAGCGCTATTATTAAACTCGCTACTGTATCGAAATGAGCTCATTTCGATACTAGTGCTGAAAAGTAAAATGTAGGAATTTTTTTTCCACTAGGTTGGTAACATTTTCATTGATTTTGACAACTGTCAAAAATCATAAAAACAAGATACTTAATATACCGTTTTTCGTACTGATCTTTGGATTTATCGGGTAGTAAATTGCTTCCTGCATTTTCAGCAATTTCCCTTATTTCAGGTGGAGTACATGAAAATTCTTCACTCATTGTTAAATAAGCAATTTGGCGAAAAAAACAATTGACTAACAAGGAAACTATTCGAAGTGTCATCCTCCGATTTTTTTGAGCTTTTGATATGTTGTTGTCCATCGAAAAATAAGCGATGCATATTTTTTCTTAGCGGCTCTTATTGCGTTTTAAGGGGTGAAATGGACCCTCAAAGATTCGTCAAAATCCGGGTGGTTATGTAGTTTTGCATATAAGGACGATAGCAATCAGTATCAAACCAATTTTACGTTATTCCTGATATCAAATAATAAAAATACACACTTGCAGATACCACCTACCCCTATTATAAGGGGGTAAACCACCCCTTGAAAAACTTTAATCCTTCATAAAAAATTATGGCATTATCCGATTTTAATGAAAATAACGTCATTTGTTAGAGCAAAGAAAAGTAAAGTTCACCTGTTTTTGGATTTTCTGAAAAAAATAGTTTTAAGGGATGAAAAATTTATTTTTTTATTTTGATGAGAATGACTGATTATAAGCGGGAGATTTTGTTAAATTATTTGTCAAGTATATATTTATTCAACAATCCAACAGAAAAACGTTATACATCAAATATATAATCGTTTTTACATAATATATTAAATATAAGTATAATTTTTCCACCCTCGAAATTGGTAATAGAATTGTGACGATTATCCTAACCTTCAAATAAACACACATCAAATATGAATAAATAAAATACTACAAATCAAGGCATCGCCAACCTTAACGTCAAAAAATCCCAAATTTAACCTCGAAATTAATTTTCCAAAAAATTATAATTATTGTTATTTATCGGGTGAAATTAATCAATTCAATTAGAAATTTTAACTCAAAGGATACTATCAATAAGTAAATTAATTCAATAAACGTTTTAGATCTTTTGTTATTATTATTTATTGCAATTTTCTGAAATAATAACTTGGAGATCAAGTTAGGGATTTTGCGTTGCTTATGTTGGTGACTCCTTGATTTGAAGTATTTTGGAAATACAGGTTAGAAACAACTTTCAAAATTCAACCATTTGATACGTACGCACTTAAGGGATGAAAAAATCACAAATATTTTAATATATTATCTAAAAATTATTGTACATTTGATTTATACTGGTTTGGTATTGGATTACTCTAAAAATATTTACGTGACAAATAATATAACAAAATTTCTTGCGTATAATCAGTCATTGACATGAAAATAAAAAAAATTATGTTTCATCCCTTAAAACTGTTTTTTTCAAAAAATCCAAAAACAGGTGAACTTTATTTTTCTTTGCTCTAACAAATGACGTTATTTTCATTAAAATCGGATAATGCAATAATTTTTTATGGAGGATTAAAGTTTTTCAAGGGGTGGTTTACCCCCTTATAATAGGGGTAGGTGGTATCTGCAAGTGTGTATTTTTATTATTTGATATCAGGAATAACGTAAAATTGGTTTGGTACTGATTGCTATCGTCCTTATATGCAAAACTACATAACCACCCGGATTTTGACGAATCTTTGAGGGTCCATTTCACCCCTTAAAACGCAATAAGAGCCGCTAAGAAAAAATATGCATCGCTTATTTTTCGATGGACAACAACATATCAAAAGCTCAAAAAAATCGGAGGATGACACTTCGAATAGTTTCCTTGTAAGAGTGAAAAATAAAACAATTGAAGTTTCCTAGCTGAATGTTCAATTGTTTTTTTTTAGTAACACCAACTCCCACCAATTTCCCTAAATATCAAATCTCGCATTTTTTTTGTAAAAAAGGGCACAAAATAGGCAAAATAGAAAAAATAGTATAAAAAACTCGTGTCAGAAGTCGTATATTGCACTCGTCCTTTAGACTTGGACTCGTGCAATAATAGGCGACTTCTGACACTTGTTCTTTAATATACTATTTTAATAGGGTTTATTGTACTTATGGATTACAAAAGTTACATAACGTAAGATAAAAAATGGCTTATTTAAATATCCCAAAATTCGCAAAATTTTCAAACGAAATTTCAGTTACAATATCACATTGATAGATGGGAAATTTTCATGCTATTAGTATCGTATTTTATCACTGTCAGTTCTACAAAACTGTGTAAAATAAATACTAGACTCTAAAGAAACTAAATTTTTGGCCTACCGCGATTTATGATTTTTGTATTTATAAATTAATTAATGGCGTTAAATTATATATGAATATTGTTTTGAGATAAGTGAAATGCAGAAAAAGACAACTGCAGAAAAAATCGGGGCTTCAGGCAACGATAGAAATAAAAAAAATGAACTTCATCTCTAACCTAAGAAGTTTCACTTCTAACGCGCGGCGTTTCCACGCACCTTCAATTTTTTGTAGATAAATACAGCCTTCTCATCTCATTCTGCTGGCATATTTTTTTGGCCCTTTATTATAAATTTTAAAAAGCTGATGTCGATTTTCCAAATTTACAGAGTGCCATAATCATTCTTTTTCTTGATTCAATGTACTCCCTAGGTAATCTAGTTTGCATTCTCGAAAACTACGTTTCAATATTTTAATAATCGAATGAGTTATAAAGAAGAGTACATGGTCTGAAACACACTGTATAGTTAAAACTATCACAAATGAGAAAATATATTGATATTTTTATATCGATTTTAAGGTCTTAATATCGATATGGCTAGCATATCTCTAGTTTCATCTCTTGTTTTTGAAAAAATAAAGCGCAAAATCAGGGATAACGTAATATTAAATACTCTTCTTTGATGAATATTTATACAGCGCAAAAAAAATTATTATTTTTGTCAATACGAAATTACGTATTTTTGAACCATTTACAGTTCTCGGCTGTCAAAAAAGCTTTAGCGACCTCTCAATTCTGTATATACTCTTGTTGCGTTTACAAATATGTTTACACTCCAATGAAAGACCATGTATATTTGAGATGTGTCGTGTGTTATGAATTACTTCCTCGACAACAACAATTTGGTAAACGAAATGTCATACACTATTTCACATTCTTATATATAGATTTCCCTCTATATCCCCCTTTTGGAATATACATAAATTACACATTTAAATTGCTAGATCGTATATTTCCGTTAATATAAATTTTTTGCTCTGAAAATATGAAATTTTCTTTTGAAGGCCGTCTAAAGAGAAAAAAACAACTACTAAACGTATTTGAGTGTAACAGCAAGATGTTCCATTTTAGAAATAATCCAATATCTTGAATATTTAATGATAACACTATCTCACAGTCACCGTTTGGCGTCAAAGTGAATTTCACCTTAGGGAATTCAAAATTCACTGTGAAACTGTACAGTTTCCAGGTCTTGGGATTTCACATAAGTTCAGGGTCACATTTGATCCGGTAACCTCTCTTCACTATAAAATATATGAAAATTTATTCAACAAGAAATACACGATAAGTTGTAGAAGAAAACTTGATAACAAAACGAAATACGTTTTGTGTTTGCATCAGGTATACATTAATAAATTCAGATTCTCTTTTTTTGTAAATACATAAATATTAATTAGTTACTAATTGGGGACCCAACGGTGGATCTTAATGATTTTCGACACAACTTTATTAGAGACAAATTGGAATTTTTCGTAATTTGACAGCTGGTGTTGTTGCTTTATCAGAGTTGTTTTATCAAGGCACGCGTTTCCAGTTTTACGAGAAAATCACAAGGAAATTCCTTTAAAATAACTTTCTATGTACAAATATTCCGAATATAAAGCAGCTTATTAATGTTATTATTACATCAAACCACTAATAATCTATGTCGTTATATAGCAGGAAGTAACAATTATATAAAATTATAAATGAACAAAATTCGATTCAAACTTTGTTCTAGTTTCGATTTTTATTACGTCCGCATGGGTAAACTAAAAGCTATAAATTTCCACGTTTGATATAATGAAAATTTTTCATTATTAATTTCAACCACATTAAAAACTGATATTGATATGAGATTTTTGAAATTTTCTAGAGTGGGAGTTGTACGCGATATTTATATTTTAACATAGTATATACCTAAACGTAGTTAATTTGGTTGACTTGACTTTACATGGTAATAATCTACGGAATTTTTACTAACAAAACAATTCAACTGCAATAAGTTAATGAATTAAAATTTTAACTAAACTCATAAAATATCTGATGACGTTAATTGTAACGCACTTTAGAAACTTTTAGTCTTAGCATCTTGGTGATATCATAATTTAGAAATTAAATTAATCGGATTATGCTAGATTATATCAACTTTCGAGTAGACGTCAAGGCAAAAAATGTGGCTTAACGGTGTATCACGATGTTCGTCGAACCGCTGATGTTGAGTTGTGCAGCGTTGATTTTGAATTTCTTCACATTTTAAGAAGAAAATCCTTATACATTCGTTTCCAATGGTAATGCGTTACAACCTCAACTAAAAATTTGTTGGAAAACACGTTTAGTTTCTTCGTAAGACGTTAAAATTCAATGAAAATTCCAATTTGAATCCATTATGACGTCATTCTTTTTTGTTTATTAACAGAATTGAATAAAATTTATGCCTGTTATAGTTGTTAATGTGCTTGATGTCTGGATGCATTTGCTTTTCCAAAATTAGCATTTATTTTCCAAGAAAACTAAGAAACAAGAATTATTTGAAAGAAGTCATTGCGTTTTCTAGAAAATGGATGTGAATCTTTGAGAAATAAATGCATACAGACATCAAACACATTAACTATAACATAAATTTCATTCAATTCCGTTGATAAACAAAAAGAATTGACGACAAAATCGATTTTAATTGGTATTGTCGTTGAATTTAACTTACTGGAAAAGTGAATATTTTTTCATGCGAGGTTGTAGCTCATTATCATTGGAAGCGAATCTAAGAGCATTTCTTTTTTAAAATGTAACAAAAATCACAGTCAACACTGCACAACTCAATAACGCGGATCGACGAATGTCGTGATACAGCGTTTAGACCGAAATCTGTCGCTGCATAGTTGGATAATGAAATTATTTTTAAACACTTATCATTCTAAACTCATTGGTTATTAAAATAAAATAAATCTCAAAGCACGTCATGTAACTCATACGAAATATAACAACAAACGATCTTATGCAGCTATCCGCATCGAATTGTTGATTTCACAATTTTCTGTACTATATAGATAACGATACTGAATACATAAATCTATAACAAATGACTTTGTGACGACGACAAATATATAGACAAATTCATCTATCCACACACATAGAGAATATTCGCTTTCCGTTTGTCTGTAGTGACCGGCAAATGGCCAGAGGCGGAGCCAACAGTGCGACCAGAGCCCGGACATTTGAAGGGCCATCAGACACCAAATTGACGTTAAATAAAATAATTTTCATAGTTTCAACAGTTAGAGTCACAATCAAATTCGATTACAATATACGAAGATTTCAGGGCAACAATGCGTTTTCGGGATAATCAATATAATCAATACAACACCGTATTCTCCAGATATAGACGTTTTCCAACAGTTTAACGCGTTTTCTAGAAAATTGTGGAAATCACTAATATTGCAGTCACACTGTAATACGAGAGTAGCTTCAACAATTTTTTATAATTTTCCCAAAAAGGATCAAGGGGGTTATTAGAAATACCCCTTCAATACGGTATATAAATCCTTCTCATAAATACATTAAGATGTCGAAGAATTTTGAGAAAAAAATGCAGCTTTAATAGAGCGAATGCAATAACTAACAGAATCATAACGAACAATTAACGATCTTCAAACGTTTGAAGATCACTGAAGAAAGGTGAAAAATCCTGTTAATTACGAGGTGACGAAAAACGGACAAACAATCTGGGAACAATATGAACAGCAATTTATACAGATCAGCCTAGAATTGAAACGAATGAAGCCCAATTTTGCGCAAAAGCACGGATAAAAAATTACGAACTTAGATCGAGCAGCCGATCAAGAAGACATTAAAAGCTCTACTTTCTCACTAAAAATTCTGTAACTCAAATACATGTGCAAATTTACCAATTTCGTCTTCTTTTTCGTATTTTACGGAACCCTTATAACATGACAATAATCAATTGCCTTAGATCGAAGGTGCGACACCTGCCTTATGCCTGCGTCCACACGGTCTCTGAGGGAGTTCTGCCTGATCAGCAGCCTCAAATGAGAACAACTATCGATTATCTGCAACCTCCTTCTAGATTAATTGTTCATTAAATGAGGACAAATAATATAAGATTGTTGTCGATGCGGCATGAAAATCACTCTCATAAATACATTAAAAATAAATCAACAAATTCTGGTGTAATTACAATTTTTGTAATTTCTTTATTTGTTTTGATAATTATTAAATGAAACATTCTAAATTTATTAATATCAATTGAGGGTAACCAGTAATTTTTGTTATCCACTCCACCTTACAGAAACGAATGCGTTACGGAACATGTAATTCATTACTTTAATAGTGTGGCAAAACATGACAAGAAGAGTGCCGTAAAACATTCTCAAAATAAACCAAAGAGACATACAACAATTTATTGTATAATATAACAATATAGAAGAACTAGAATTAAACAATATGCTTGTATTTATAGTCGTCAAGTACGAATTTATAAGTCGAACTATTGCCTAATGACTAGGTAGACAAAATATTTAACAATCACGAAAACAAAGATTGGATTAAGAAAAAATTACAACAAAACACAAAAAGCTCATCTGATTGATGATGAAATATGTTCTAGATTTTGTCGCACTACCCGGACACATATTCATGTTTGTCACAAATCTACCACATAAAGACAATTTTACAATAATTTTTAATATGGCAAGATCGTCAAGATTAAAAGATTTCACAATTCTTACTTCTAGTTTAAAAAAGACATTCGGTTTAGCACAAAATCAATCTAACAGTCAATTGATCCCTTTGAACTCATTGGGAGTGAAATCTCATAACCGGACAAGACACTGTGACTCAAACAACTCGCTTACAATGGACGCGTAATAATAAAAAAAAGATTTCTAAATTATCAGGCAATAGTAGTTCAGAGATCGTCTATTCCTTTATACAAGTAAAGATCCAAACAAATTCCCTTAATTAAGTTGGTTTAAAAGAACTCTCAATTGAACAAGCAGTAATTTGATGTACCAACAATTCCTTTTACTTCATCAGAAATAAAAGACCAACACGATTCCTTATTTATATTGAAATTATTCAAATTTAAACTCCATTTAAACTAGGTTTTCGCTGATTAGTAATTATTAATTGAAAAACTTTCTACTTGAATAGTCTAATCATTTCATTTAGATGTAGGACTGCGCAATTTCATTGCTATTTTTTCTAATCTCATTCATATTATTTGTAAGTGAATTATATGGGTGGATTAAATAAGATAAATAAAAGCTTCTTCACTTATATGCCAAAAATTCGCAAAATTTAAAATTATTTCTCACTCGGCGCCCGGCGCATCCACCATTTCTACCGGATCGTCTAAATTTTTATCTCTCACCTATTTACCAACGGATCTTTACAGATTCTGAATAATTTGAGGAATTGTAGTGTGGAAATTTAAAAACACATTAAATTAAGCAAGAGTTTGGCTTGCGATCTGCTTAGCGGATCCTAAATACATTGTGTTTTGTTTCGACTCGGATGTTGCAGGTGTGCATCTAACCACAAAAATAATCGATAACGTTTCTATCTCGTCTATTTCACTAGAAAATCGGATATAAACCCCAATACGGTCAACAGAATTGTCTTCATCAAAAAAGTGCTTACATCATTTATTGGAGATTGAATTTAGAAATAATAGGAAAATTCGCCGATAAACGACGATATTATTGACTCGTATATATCGATTTCTATTAAATGTTTAAGATGTGAAATTGTAATGAAACTAAATGAAGATTTTTAGTGTGATAACTGTATTGTTCTTTGTTACAGCTCTACTAGTTATTGTTGGTGCTGGTATTTATCCTATAGGATGGGACAATCGTGAGGTAAAGGAATCCTGTGGGAATGCAAGTCACATATACAGACTAGGTCAGTAAATTATTATTTGATTTAGTTGTTTTGTTGATCATGGCTGTAGAATAGTTAAAGTGACGTTTTATTGTGGCTAACTATTCAACATTTCTGTGTTCGGTGAAAGAAAAATCGATTAGGATTTCAAAACTATATAGTTTTTTGTTTCGGAAAAGTTTCAGAGCTGTTGCGAACAGATTCATGTAGAAATTTCTAATTTTATAAGCAAATATGACTAAATAAACAGTTTCACAATAATCCATGTTGGAAATATTAATAACACTAAATATTTACGCACTGTACTGCTAACTTTGTACAAATTCCGCAAGTAATTTTCACGTGTAAAATTATATTATAAATCACATTATTCAACTACTTAAAACACCACCCGAACACTAATTCGTTAATTACTAATATTTTAGAATAAAACTTCGAATTTCATTGTTTTCAATATCTACTCCGAAATGAATTCTCTCGAATCACTGATCTAAGTTTGTGTGTTAAATACAGTTGACTGATTTGCTTTTCATTTTATGTCTAAGCATCTGTCGTAGGTATAAAGTTCTATTATTAGAATACGTTTCTAGTAATCTCACCATAGTTATAATGAAGTGATTTGTTAAGAATAACAAAATATTGTTAAAACCACTACACATTACATTCTATCTAATAGTTAAAAATTCATGAACTATTCCTTATATTACGAAAGATATAGATTGAAATATAATTGTAGTTGACATGTTATTATGTGAAACTCATACTTTCGATTATCAATAATTCAGCAATTCAACGTATCCTGTAATATATCGTCAAGACTGATGATTTGATTTGCCTCTCCAATTTAGCTACGCGGGCATTTCAACGCTCAAATAATTGTTACAAGCAAGGCCGGACTGATCTATAGCCGGGGTCTTATAAATATAATTTTATTTCGAAAGGGTGACGCTGGGTAAGCATGTGGAATATACCCCCAGAAAATCCTTATAATTCATCGGTTCATAGTTTAAAAAGAGATCCTGAAAATTTAAATTTTCAAACCCATGACGTAATTAAAATAAAACGTGTCTTTCTAATCTTTTCAAAGAAAAGGGGATTGTTACAGATTTTCAGAAAAAACTTTTTCATCGACTCTCACGGATAGTTCTGAGCAAAAAAAGTTTCATTGGAAAATATTTATAAACTTGAATGAATTGAATTATGTCGTAGTCTTTTGGGTTTGAAAGCTGAAATTTTCAGAAAATTTCCTTTTTTTAATTACGAATCGATCAAAAATCTCTGGCAACAGATTTCACATGCTTATCCGGTTTTGAAGCAAACTGTTAGGAACACAGTCTGTTACTGTTTCAAATATATTACATACAAGATGGGCAAACCATCTAGGTATAGTCGTTAAAACAATATAAAGAGAAAATAAAAAAAAATAAACAATAAAATGCAGTTGTAAATTCTACCTACTCTTGGTGACCTTAGTAAACGTGTCGTCCTTTTTAGAACGACATCCGTTGCCATAAGAATTCACCTAAGACATGGCCAAACTGTAAGAATTAACCATGATCGATACGGGTCAGTAATGTGTCTGAGAAGGACAGAGATTTAACAAACAATTTTGGAACAACTTCGTAAACGACGAGAATTGTTTATTTTTCATTTTATTTTTTCATTATTTTTTATTAATTTTGTATTATAATATATAATGTAAATTTTTTGTTTAATCTCTGTCCTTTGCCGACACGTTATTAATACCGGCCAGTAAATTGATTATGCTATGTCGGAGGAAATCATTATTATACTCACAACGAAGATGGCAGATGTTTGGCATATCTTATATGCCACAATAGATGTCGTTTCAAAGATGATTAAGGGTGCGAGAGATTTATAACTCCATCTTATTAATGATCTCTATCTTTTTTTGACTCATGTAAAAATTTTAACAATGAACGGTAACGAAATTCTTCGTATCCACCTGAATGATTTGCCCACTCTGTATTCGTTTTGTATGTTTGTATGTAGTTGTTTATTGGAATAGGAATATTTTAAACTTTTTGTTGATTTTATTGCTGGTACCGTAGGATGTTGTTAACTGCTAACGCCTGGATCGTTTTCTATCATCAGTCCGGCCCTGCTTACAAATGAACATTTATTTTGCCACTAGAGGGACGAGTGGATTAAAAACGAGTGAAATTTTATCAAATCGAAGGCTTCTATGTGAATATATTGCATTAATGATGCAATTTTCAAATTCAATAGCGTGAACATATAAAATCGAACTAGATTCGATGTTAGTGCTACCGAGACGACTGAAAAACAGTGAAATTAAGTTGTGCGATGTCGGTGATTACTTATGTTTGCCTGATTATGAAAACGGAAATTCTTATGCGTATTAGAATAGTAAATAAATGAGTCGTCCTTCGCTAATTCATTTTAGATTTTGGTGCACTATACGAGAATATGCTGTGGAGGGAAGTCGTTCTAAGCATTTCCATCTCCATTAATATAGATTTATCTATTTGGTTATTCTGTATTCTTCGTTTGATATATAGTTGAAATTTTTAATAGGTATTGTTGAAAATCTTTGCATTTATATTGTTTACATCTAAAGTTATTTGTAAGGCTCTTAGGTACAAGGTAATTAAAGTTCACTGTTTGTTTTACTATTTTCTAGATGCAGTTTCCAACATTCAAGGAATTTTGAAATTACTGACGATATAGCGTGCATCATCGGCATTATTCGTAAAAATCTGAGAATTTCACTAACACAGCACAAAGCATATTTCAAATTCTGATCAGATTGAATTGTAAATTCTTTGCCAATATAAATAAAATAAAAACACTTTCATTACCGTTGGAAATGAATGTAAAAGATTCTTTTCTTAAAATATTCGATCTTTTATAAAAAAAAGTCAACATTAGCGGATCGTCGACTATTTGGATTGAGCCTTAAGTATGATTTGTAACATAAGTTCTGAATCGATAATTTTCGTTTTTTTCCCGACTGACGTTTGTATACTATGTTGAACAGTAGATGCAGTTTGACAAATAGTGGAGGTTTCTAGAAAAAGCTCTGACATCGCCCTTACTCAATCAATCGATAGAAAACAAATTTTATGTGGTTTATTCGAATGTCCCTTGCAATAAATTTAAAATCGTTTTATTTTGTATATATTTTTTTCTGTTGTTGTTATTTTCAGGAACTTGTGAATTGTCATGGTCGACTTGTTTGTTAGCCAGTGCTGTTCTACTTTTACTACTTTGTTTCTGCTTAAGTTTTTGCGCATCTCGGGTAAGTTTACACATTAACATCTTAATTATCTACTAACAACTTTGATAAATGAATTTGTACTTTGTGATTAAACATTTAATTATAACTTAAATTCGTATAGAAAAATTCTATATCAAGAACAGCAGGTTCGGAAAAACTCTATACAATCGTACTGATGGTTTTATTTGTTCTTCACTAAAATCGAAGATATTATTGAATTCGCGTTATTTCACTTTTTCTATAGCTCTACCGAAACAAGGATGATCTATTGTCTGGCAACCGATAAAAGCATTCCATTGGACTGAGAATTTGTCAACGATTTGGCTTTTGATCACAAATACACGTTATAAATGTTTGATTTTGGACTGAATTTAACCAGATACGCATATGTTACAGGTGAATCCCGGTGCACTCCGGATCTGACTGTACAAGGAGAAAATATTCTCCATCAACGGGTAGCATATCGTTTGGCCCATTCATCAAATACATTGGGTCCATCATTAAATCAACCAACAACAATAGAAGAAAATACAATTGAGCTTACACAAGAATTTGTTCAATCAGCAACTGTGAACGTGCCATTTTCACCCATCATTAACGATACGAACGATACAAATACTGTTGCTACTAAAGACTTACCTAAATGTCTGATGAAATCAGGCGGGAACGTGTTTGATTAAAAGGAACAGTTAATGTGAAAAGCTATTAACGAAACATTTCTAATTCAAATAGTGCTATCAAATTTGTACAATTAAAAAAAATCTATATATTATTCAAAAACTTGTAAAAAGTTTTATTGTTAGCCTATATAGAGATGCTGTTAGTTTGTGTTTCTTAAGTGACTGTCTCTTATCGACCGAATAAAAAAAAACAGTCTCGTATGTAAATTATGAAAACTTCTCGATGGAACATTCGTGCACGTTCTACTCCTATTTTTGTCGTTATTCCTATGTATACCAGAAATTATCCTAATTTAATGTAGAACAGCAAAATGTAGTGATTTTTATTCAGCTCTGTATCCTAATATCCATTTATACAGTGTGTTCCATTTAAATGTAAATGTCACTTGTTAAGTATATAGAAAAATCACATAAAGAGATGAACATCTTCAAATTTGTCATTAGTACTTTTCCAGAAATCCGCTGGCATCCCTGAACTACCGCTGTGTCACAGGATAATTATACAGTCTTTGGTTTTGTGTAAAAAAAAATTCGTCACTTTCTAGTTATTTATACAACTCAAACCTATATTCTGCTACATCGATTCGACGTTAATTTTAATAAAATAGTTGAAACCACAACAAATCAAATATTGTTTTTCGATGTTGTATTATTAGGAATTTAAAATCAGATAATGCTTGTTTTGTGTAGATTATGAAGGCAAAATCCATGAAATGAAATGGATAAATTAAAAATATTTGTAATTGATATTGCGCAATTCATTTAAAATTCAGTGAACGGATATTTGTGTCGGTATTCAAAAAAAATCAACCACTTTTAGAAGGCACACCAAAAAAATCGGTTAAAATTTCACCTGGCACCTCCACCATTTATGAAGTACGTGTACCGAACGAATATTTACAGAACTTATAGAAAAATACATGTTTCACAATACGACTTTATCAGATTATAATTATGAGAATGTTACAAATCTTGACGGCTATCAGCATGTAACATATCCAGCTGATCGTGTCCGAAACATTTCAATCTTATCACACTCCGAACATCGTGAGTGGTTTTCCTAAAGTTATAAATTCTATAACACGAGAAACACTGAAAAGTAATCTACCAAATAATAGACTAAATTGTAGAGACGTCGCTTTTCTCAGTAAAATTTACTATTTTCACATTAATGTTGTATCAAGATTAAAATAATGTTATTAGACTAAAAGATAAAGCCCCCATAAAGACAATTTATATCGTTTAGTGAACGAAAATTGTTACGCCTATTATTAAAGATTATTTTTGAACGTTCAACTATTCTATCGAAATTAAAGTACTGTTATATATTCACTCAGTGTTAAAATGATTTTTAATTTTAAATCGAAATCACCGACATTTAAATCATTTTTTAAACTCAACTCATTTAGCTCATCTGGCAACAAATTAATTAGTTTGTATTTGAATAGAGGTCAGGTATTTGGGATTTGAAACCTGAATAGATACATTAAAGGATTAAATATGATGTTACTATTATGTAGTTGTACATACGTATATTTCAAAAAATACTTGTAAGCCTTTATTTAGTTTTCAAAGCACATTTTTTATTTTTAAATTGAAACTAATCGTCCAGTGACGTTACCATCCTGTTCTTAAAGGGTATGAAATCAGGGGTCTATTATTAACTAATAATACTGACTGCCCTTTGACGTAAATTTAACGATTGCAATCGAATTCTGTATCGCAAATTTATAAAATGCACAATCAACAGAATATCGCATCTCATGCGACAAAAGTTCTCGATCCATGAAATGCATATAATAACAAAAGATTGTATTACCCGATAAAGGTTACTTTGTTTTGACGATGGAAGATCTTCGACATACCCTTCACAAAAAATGATTTCTACTAATTCTAAATGTGTTTAATTTAAATTAACAATTAATAATAGAACTTAATTTAGAAGTGTCACATTAACAATTTATTGTTGAGATTAAGTTGTGCTAAATTGAAAAAAAAATTGTCATATCCTAAGACTGAAAGTGTTGACTTTGTTACTATTTAGAAATTAAAAATAGCTTTAAATAATTGTAAATTTATAAACATATATAGATATGCTACAAAATTTACTTTATCAATAAATTGAAATATACATTTTGAAATATGTTATGATTTTATTAATATTCATTAAACCAATTGCTAGTTGATTGAAAATAAACGAATAACGGTAAACATACCATTTCACCACTGAACAATTCCTGCTTCAATTCCCTAAAGATCAGTTTTTTTTTCCAACATTAACGTAGTTTTATCCGTTTTTGTTGTTTTCGAATTTCAATAAACATTTCTACGAAATTCGGAATAAATAAAAAGGATATAAAACAATATAAAACAACTCACAGGTCAAGTACAGGAAGTGGAAACTCCCGATTTTCATGATTTTTGGTACATAGATAGAGGAAACGATTCCAAGGGATGCGTATTTTTTCATTCGTGCTCATACTCAAGTTTAAGGGGTTGAAGTTCACCCTGCAAAATTAGTTTTTCCAAAATTTCTCCAAAACAGCTCATTATTTTTTAACAATTCAACAACTAAATGATAGTTGCTTTCAGGGTCTATCAAATGGTGAAAACCGCTTTTCGATATCGCACTTGAGGTTGGAGCTATAATCAATAATATGCCTTTTTGTTTGTTTTTCACACCTTTTCCGCCCTATAATTAACCCTATCAAGATGATATTTTCTATACAGGTAAAAAATTGAAAATTAAAACTTACCTGTTTTTGCATTTTTTGATGTTCTCAATAATTGAGGGTATAATGCTTATGAAAAGTTGTACGTTTGGAGTTGAATTGTGAGAAGACTTATAGCCATAAAATATTAATTTCTCTTTCACTTTAAATAACATTGAATGTACTTTCAAATGATATATAATTTGCTACCCTTACGAAAAAATTGGGAGGGTGTTGTATGAAATAATTCTCATTTATAATTTTTACAGTTACAATGTTTACTATTAACCCTTTGAGGGTGTAATGTTTATGAAGTGATGAAAGTTTGGGGTCGAATTGTAAGAAAACATATTGTCACAAAATCTTAATTTATCACTTACTTTAAATAATATAGAATGTACTTTCTAATAAAATATCGTACCACTAGCAAAGACTGTAAGAATTATGAAGTTGCCTAAGGAATCTACAGGACTTATCCAACCTCTGGACGTTTACGGATTTCGTCAACAAAAAAGTTTTGTTAGACACTTTTCGGGCATTGTAATATCTAGATACAGCTGTGATCTTAATTCGAGGCATAATATAATTAAATTACAGTCATTTTTCGTCGCCAAGATATACAGAATTATTCAAATATGCTTGAATATTTGAATGAAAGACCGGAACCAACGGATTTTTCATTCAATGCGTATAATACAAACGGTAGGTGTGATATTTGTGGAAAACCTGCAATTATTACTTGTGTATAGTGTAAAAAAAAGCTTTGTGTCGAATACTTCTTTCAAGATTACCATTACTGTACCAATTATCAACCATAGTATTGCCTAATTGTAAATTTTTTCAAAAAACTTCCCCCATATTTTTCATAAGGGTTAATCAAAGGGTAGAAAATAATATTTCAATTGAAAGTACATTCGATTTTAATCAAAGCAAGTGAGAAATTAAGATTTTGTGACAATAAATCTTCTCACAATTCAACCCCAAACTTACAACACTTCAACAGCATTACACCCTCAATGATTAAGAATATCAAAAAATGTACAAACAGGTGAGTTTTATTTTTTAATTTGCTACTAGAATACAAAATATCACTTTGACAGAGTTCATTTTAGGGTGGAAAATAGATGAAACTATCATTCAGTTTTTAAATCGTTGAAAAATAATGAGCCATTTTGGAGAGATTTGGGAAAAACTAATTTTGCAGTGTGAACTTCAACCCCCATTTTTTCCTTTAAACTTGAGTATGGGCACGAAAGAAAATTCGGATCGGAAAATCATGAAAATCGGGAGTTTCCACTTCGTGTACTTTACTTGTCAGTATTAATTTATTTATTTTCAGTTTATCTCTTGTTAACTGTGGCAAGCTGCTATATTAATATGTTATAGTATTATCACCTCTAATAAGTCTTACGAATCGGTAAAAGATAAAACCTCATAATAGTATTGTTACAATTTCCCATGCGAATATTATTTCACACTACAGTGTTTGGTTGATCCTGATAACGATCCATGTTATCACTTAATTGAGTTGTCGTTACTGGCGCGTGTTATTTTGCCTGTATTCTATGTAAAACAAGTACACTGTCAAAATTAGCTACATTATTACAATAGTTATTTTATCTTTATTGTTTCACACATATGCAAACAATTGTTCCATAAATTCAATATTTATCTTCACACTACGCGATCTTGAACAAATACATAAAGTGATGAGAACCGCAACTAATTAAGGGCGTTATATAGATTATTTCGATCATTTTGGTTTTTCATTCGATACATAAAGATATCTTGAATACACCGCTGGGATATCTATCGATTTACTCTCCTTACGGATTTTGGGGAACATAAATAAATTGGATCGGAATTTATTCGTTTGATTTAGCTCTTATAATAAAAATTGATTTTATATCAAAAACCATATATAAACATATAAGTTTAGGAATTTAAAATGATCTGTTGATTGTTGAAGGCAGGTTTGTCAACTAGTAAATAATCCACTACGGGGTATTCATGTGCACAATTCGGAACTGACTGAAAATGTCAAAGAACAGACGCCGGTTCTACGTAACTATTACTCATAACAGTGATTTAACAAGTGACCTGTATCGCACAACAAATTCTAACATGCAATAATGGGTTGACAAGAAACGATTCGTTTTGATGATGCGCCCTTTAGAACGTTGCTTAATCAATATACGACTACTGTTAACTTAGAAAATTCAGTAAGATTTAATGTAGTTTGTTGCAAACTTAATAGTTTCATCATCTTTTTATTTGATTAAATAAGAAAAGTTTCTAAATCTAAATCGCAAGGCATTGTTTACTTTTGAGTTGTCTAGAAAATAACTTTTTCGTTTTTGTTGATTGAAACAGTTTAATGAACAAACAAATCAGAATTTTTCAATATTGCGAGAAGAAACTCCGACTCACCTAGTTAATATTCGTTAAGAGTATCGATTGATGCTTTTTTCACAAAATTCAGTAAAAACTGAGAGAAATGTTATCATACTCGGGATGATTTGTGTATATTGGATATTCGGACACGATTTAAATGTTAAAATATGTGATTCTGGGAAAACCGTTAATGAATTTAACTCCATATTGCGAATGTGTTTGTAAAGTAAGACAGCAAACATTGAAGGCCTACTGTAATATTACATGCAATACTAGGCAGTCCAATCGAGTTAAAGCCAACAATCGTTGTCTATAGATAGGTAGAAAGACACACAATTTTTTTATTTGGATCCTATGAGAAATTTAAGGGAGAAAATAAATTCACTCAAACTATATCCACAACATATCCCTTGTCTATTGGTTGATTTTTTAGCAATAACGAAAGTGCTCAGATATTTCCGAAAAAGAGCCAGGGCATTAGTCATTGATACGTTGCCACTCCAATGATTACTTTATATACAGCATGTCCCAGCTAAGTGTTTCACCTCAAATATCTCGTTTGTTTCTGAATTGAAATGAAAAGCATCTAAAGAAATTACACTACAATTGACCGATACGATTTTCTTTCTAGCCGTTTTGGAAATGCCAAAACATCATATAAGGTCTCGAAGATGACTCAATATGAGGAAAACAATCACCTGCAATGAATATTGCAAATCAATTTGTTACTACATTCTTATTTTCTCCTATAAATTTCTCTTTTGCTACTCAAAAAAAATATGGGAAAGTGCGATTCGCCCGGCGCCTCCACCATTCTGCACGATAAATTGTTACGTTTTTGATCTGAAATACAGTCTTTAACTCGAAATTTTGTTCGTTCACGATATTCATTGCAGGTGATTGATTTCCTAATGTGTAATTTTCGAGACCTTATAGGACGTTTTGGTATTTCCAAAATAGCTAGAAAGAAAATCGTGTCGGTCAATTGAAGTATAGACATTGTAGTCTAATATCTTTATTTCAATTCACAAACAAACGAGATATTTAAGGTGGAACACATAGCTGGGACACGCTGTATAAAGTTATAGTACTTTTCATTCTTTTTATCCGGGAGGCTCCTGTATGAATTCAATGAAATACCCTATAATTGGTATTTGTTCTATCAAGGCTGCAATCCGTGCTACAAAATAAAGAATCATCTTGTGTTTATCTTAAATTTCAAAAGCTTAAAGTTAGTGAATTAAAGTATGCTTTTCGTTTTTGTTGATTAAACCAGTTTGGTGGACTAATAATGCGGGTAAACGATTTCCCTTGAAAAAGAATTATAAACAAGAATTTTTCGGATAGAAACCTTCAATATTACGAGAAAAAAACTGTACCGCTTTGCCTACTAAATATTCGTTAAGAGTATCGATTGATGGTTTTTTTCACAAAATTCACTTAGTAAAAACTGAGAGAAATGTTATTATACTTCGGGACAATTTGTGTATATTGGATGTCCGGACCCGATACCACAGCTGTAGTAAAGAATTCATTTTTAGGGAAAATAACAAAAGTGGCGCACACACTCCACCAAAACACTTTAAATAATAATCAGACTCTTTCAATTTCTAAATATTCAGTAAATTTAAGTTTATTGACAATTTGCATTTATAAATGCTCAATTTCCAGCTCGTTAAATATGACTAGCAATTCTCATGAACAAGTTATTATAGAAAATGACCCAGTTGTAGCCACAGTTCTCAACAATTTTAATTCGCTTCAGCGAACTTTATTTGATGACCAATTCAATTATGTTTTAATAATTTTCTAACAATAAATTCAACAAACTCTTAATATTGCATACTGATAGGCAAACAATCTAAATCCCTACAAGTTCTAACTAATTTAACATTAACATCCTTGGAAGCTCATCAAATTATCTATAAACCACTAGAATGTCCTATAATAATATAAAAATCGAAATTCTCAAGAGACGCCTGTCGTATTCGAAATTTGACTGCTATTATTCTAATCAATACTTTCAAGCTCGTAGGCAACGACGTGGTAATCGTTAAAAATCTTACTACTCGACAATGAGGACATTTCCCCAGTAAACAGTTAAAGTCGTTAAAGAAACAATCCGTGATTCTCGTTTGAGAACACGCATTTAATTGAGAATAAAATTCTTTATAACTTTCCACCCTCAAATCCGTCAATAATTAAATTTTACTTCCGAAAATATCAAAACGAACGTATGAATAAATCAGGAACGTTGTCGTTACTTTAAATTTAGCCTCAATTTAATACTTATAATAATTGGCCAATTATAAAAATGTTATCCAAAAAAAATAAAGGACTACTAACAATGCTAAACGTTTAATATTTCATACGTTTTCGTTTCTCGTTTATATACATGAAAAATTGATTCTCTGAATAACTAGAAGCGAACAACTTCTATAACAAGTGAGTGTTGTCACCCAATATCAGTTAGGAAACGTCTAAGGTAAGATAACGGAAAATAGGGTGTCTGTGATAGTTGTAAAATATCTACTTAGTTTACCTTTCAACACTATAACGATATTTATACTTGAAGACTAGTCTATTATAATTGAACTGTAGAGAATATAGAATAATTCAACATTCGTTTCGAGCATAATCGCTTTTTGTTGTATCGACCACCGAGCGGGACATTTCTCAACCTAGAGAATTATCAGTACGATAGTTATACACACCCTAGATATGGAAATTTATACGAACCACAAATAGACAAAAAACCTATTAGTAACCAAGAATAAAATGACAATAAATTTTCTAGTAACTCTAAGATAAAACAGAGAATATCAAGTTGAATGTAATTTATTATTAAATTATAATGGTGTTTAATTTCTAAATTATTTATGTCGCTATTGTATTATCAATCAATAGACAATGTTTTGTACATATCTAGGGAGAATTGTGATGGTTCAATAAGAACAGCGCTGTTAGGTCCGTCATTTTATTTTTGTGAAGATAATACTACTGTTTGATGAAAATCCGTGAAGTTTCAGGTAGATCTGTTAACTCAAGTTGAAGTGTCATAGTATTTTTTTTTACAATGCAAAAGATTTAATATCGAGTAGTAATGAAATTTTTAACTTTTGAAGGTATGGCACCATGAAAAATAGTTAAAAGTATATAAAGACTTTTCACTTCCAATTATAATAGTAGAAAAATGGGTTGCTGAATTTGAACGTGTTCGTACAAGCCTTGAAAACAATCCATTTGAAGAACGTTTATATTTTGGATGGAGTTTTAGGTTTCGCATTCGCTAACAATGAAACAAAGGCACATTAAAATACGGCCCTCTCAACAGTATTGGGACCGTTTTAGAAAGAATAATACTAATAATAGTATATTGCGATATAAGTGCGGAAAGAGAATCCTTTCGCTCCCCTCGTGCCGCATAACATACGAGTCAAAACAAGAGGCTAAGGAGTAATGCGACAGACGTGTCGGGTGATCAAGCCTAACCCGATCGGCCAGTGTCTTGTAAATTAATTAATTTAATATTGAATTGTTAATTCAATTAATTAATTTTATATTGAAATTTGAAGTAAACTGTTGGGAACGCAGTCTCTTACTGTTTCAAATACAGGTTGGGCAAACCATGTAGGTGCACAGGAAGAATTTTGTTGCAATCCTGATCGTTTACTAAGATATTCCAAATTTTTTGTTTAATCTCTGTTCTTCGACACATTACTGGCCGGTATCAATCATGTTATGTAGGAGGAAACCATTATACTCATAACGAAGGTAGCAGATGTTTGGCATGTCTTAGGTAAATTTTTATATATTACAATAATTGTCATTCCAAAAAGTGACGGTTATCACGTTTACGAAGATGACCAAGGATGAGAGAGATTTACAATTTCACCTTTCTTCTATTTTGTCTCTATTTTATCTGTCTCATGTACAAATTTTAACAGGAGACGGTAAGGAAATCCTTCTCATCCCCCTGAATGGTCTGTCCATCCTTTGTATACATACCGGGTGTTCGCATCAATTGTGAATTCTCAAATATCTCGTTTGTTTATGAATTGAAATGGAAAAGTATCTAAAGAAATTAGACTACAATGTCTATACTTCAATTGACCGACACGATTTTTGTTATAGCTATTTTGGAAATACCAAAACGTCCTGTAAGGTCTCGAAAATTACTCACTATTAGGAAACCAATTGCCTACAATGAATACTGCGACTGAATTTGATATGAAAATAATTTTTTTCTTTAAAAAATTTCTCATTTGCTGCTCAAAAAGAAATACGAACTTCTCTGGTGTTCAATAACTTATCCATTGATGAAAAAAGCCGACGTCAGAATTGTTTACTATACTTGCAATGCGAATGTTATTATTACAACTGTTGACAACATTTCATTCATAAACAATTGTATTTATAAACAATACTATTGGCCTTGCAATTGTTTTGAACTGTTAAAACGCCAAAAACGCACTTCTTTGTAGCAAATTTGATTCTCTATAATGATAGGAGACTTTATCTCTTATTCCAGTTTTTGACTTATATTTTTCAGTAGATTCACTAGATTCACTAATAATATTAATTTTTAATTTAAATAAACTGGAATCGATGCTTTCCAATTATGCTCTGAAACATACTGAATTAACAATTAATAATTCAATAATCTTAATAAGAAAGCATTATTAGATATCGATTCGAACGAGCTAACATTTAATATGCCAAGAAAGGGATTTATTGTAAGGGTCCGAAATCTTCCGGAAGATATTAAGTATCTGACAAATTAAGGATAAGGCAGAATCTGCTATTTCAATAACCCGAAAAGACGGTTTTCCGATTTATTATAGTCTAGTATTGTTCGCTAGTAAACATGAAAGTGTGGTACAATATTAACGTTAAAAAGAAATAGGTCAAGCGTAACAAATATAACATGCATCAATAAAGTTTTTGTGACATTTCAGTCTTCAATTGTAAACACAATTAACAAACTTTTTAACGTGCAAAAATCAACAACAGCAAATGCAACTGCAACCGAATGTTTGGATCAGTAGTTCTCAACATAGAGTTCGTGATGATTCGCTTCAAAAATATTGCAATTTGATGGCGTTAATTTAGTCGATTGATGGAGACCGAAAGAAAGTTTTGTTCAATTATTCTTTGGCCATAACAAATTATTGAATTTATGACAAGTTGACTAACACAGCAAACATTGATTGATGGCCAACTGTAAGCTTAAAATACGAGAGTAGGCAGTCGAATCGAGTTAAATCCAACAATCGTTTCACTGACTACTTCCCCTTCTTTTGCATATTCTACATTATTCGTGCATTAATGAGGATTGAAGTTCACTCTGCAAAATTAGTTTACTCCAAATATCTCCCGAACAGCTCAATATTCTCCAATACAACAATGTTTATATTTAGTTAAAATTTCGTTAGCAATGCAGAGTAAATTTATAGTACTTTTTCTTTCTTTATCCGGGAGGCAGAGGGATAAATTTAATGAATTACCCTATAACTGAGATTTGTTCTGTCAATCCAGCAACCCACCCTAAAGAATAATAGATCATATCTTACTTTTTATGTTCAATTTGTGAAATCTCAAAGTTAGTGAACTCAACTGTGGTCTCTTTGGTGTCTCGCCTGTTATGACAGGAGAAAAAAACTGCACTCCAACAGTCATCAAAATTAGAAATTTTCTCGGTTATAAAAATAATTCTGTAGAGATGTAAAATCAATCATTCACTGTCCATTAACGACTAATTTAATAAAAAAATTCCAACGAATTTTAATTTTGAACATATTTTTCAAGATATACCGAATATTTCAAATATACTACAATTAATTACCATTATATAACATTTGATATGTTCAACAGTAAATTAATATTTTGTTGTACATAATATTGCTGAACCCTTTGGCTATGACATTTCTGGTTGAAAATAGATAACGTGAACAAAGCGACTAATTAATAGACTTTTGAATGTTTGAACCAAAATCTCATTTCATAGACACATAACATTTTTGAATCATGGAATTTTCTTTCATATTTGTAATGGATTAGAATTTTTCAATGTATTCAAGTACGAACGATAAGTGAAATAAATTTTTTATTGTTAAAATAGTAACTTTGTCGGATAGTAATAGTTATGACCGTTTGTTTGTTATTTAAATACTACATTTTTTACTTCCCCTATAAATTCGAGTATTACAGCCGACTGCTATTATTGGTTATAGTTATTACAATGAATTACGTGCACGATAAAACAGAGTGAATTTGAACTAAATGCCATATAAAGTCTCAGTTGAAGTGTCAATATAACAGTTTAGAGTATGCAATATTGAAGGAAGTAGCCTCTGGAAAGATTGCTTGATTTTACTCGATTCCACCGCCTATGCATTCCAAACTTAGAATTGGACTTCAATGATTTCAGTTTTTCCTCACAAACACTTTAACAATGTAAAAATCAACTGATCCGCCCCACAAATTTACCCGTTGGATCTGAATTGACCATAATTTAACAATGTTTCTGGTGCTGAGCTTTCCTGACTTCTTTTTCCTAATCTGGCCTAGTTTTAATCAAATTAATTAACAAATAATCAACTTTTGTTTAGAGTCGTGATCGTAATCGGTTTGATTACCCGGCGCATCCACCAAAATTTGAACAACTTTTAAAATACAATAAATAAGTTTTTAATTGAATTTTATTCAAATTAGAAGACTAAAGATATCTATTCATATAAAACAGTCATGCATTATAAGCAAATCTGACGACCTTTTATTACTTGCAAATGGTCTGAAGTTAGATAAACGGTAGAGTTATATTAATGCATGAACATTAACACATTTATAACTAAGCTTAGGATTTCTGCGCGCTACAGAGCACGGTAACATTATGATGATTAAAGCTCCAACAATAATGCAACACATTTGCATCTTACGTGAATAAGTCAAAATTTTCAATGTATTAAATTTGTTTAATTGACGGTTGATGAACATTTTATTGAATAAATTAAACGAAATAATTATAAAGCTATCTATAATTTATGAAAAATAAACGTTATATTCTACCCTTGTGGGTATTTAAGTTAAATTGAGATTATGTGGGGAAAACTAAGTGTTTTTTATGTACGTACACTAAGTTTCTTAATATTTAAAATTGTTTTCCGTCTACTATTGTCTCTGATGAAATTCAAATATAGCAAACTATTTATAGAGGATACAAAATATACACAAGGGAAGTCACAAAAAAATAATGGTAATATCTTATATAAATATTAGATATTCGAGAGTTGAACTAACGAATAAAGTACAGGATGGTTTTTTTGCACGTTATTGCAGGATATCTCTTATAAAGAGGAAACGTACGAAATAACTGTTGACGCATAATTAGATGATGCACTTAGATTTTTGCTTTATTTTCAATTTTTCACGATTTTGAAGTTACCTTTTACAGGGAGAACCGTCTAAGCTGCAAAAATTTAGAATATATGTATTAATTCCCTTATTTATGATCTTAAGAAAAACTTCTAGTACATTCGCCAAGTATGAACTAAAATGAATTGCACAATCGGCCCTAAGTTGCTGATTTTTTCAGATTTTAAATATATATACTGCTCTCGCACCAAGCCGAGATAGAGGGATGCGCAATAGAATTGTTGCCGTTCAAAGAGCCAACCTTAGTCCAGAGGCGTACAGATGGTTTCATGTAAATGGCATTTTGTTAAACCAACAGTGACGTATTGTTAACTAATATCCTTTACGGGCGCCTATGAATTGCTAAATATAAGAAAAAGAATCCAGCCACCCTCTTACACGCGTCAACTCTCGCCTCGGCCTGCAGCGGGAACAATACTATAGTTGTTAGAGTATGTTTTGTGAATCAGGGAACACGGTAGGCGTAAAGGCGAGAAGTATTTATACAAAGATGTTTACAATAAGGCTGTGAAATAGTCACGTTCTAACGAATCGCAATAAATAAACAGCTGTCGAGACAGTACTGCAGAGGATAAAGGGATGGTCTTTTTTCAGTGGCGTCCACAAAATATATTTAACTGACTTCAAATAACCAATATTATATTATTGTTTTATCTTTTTTCATCCGATAATTTCGTTTTTGTTTCCTATAAATTATTATGGACACTATAAGTTTCAGATATGCTCATTTTATTCTTATTATGTAGATAATGCAACTTTAAAAATATTTATATATAATCAGGACGCCACTGAAAAAGAAGATCTTCGTCTCGGAATCGTTTATTTATTCTGATTGGTTAGAAAGTGACTATGCCACAATATCACACAGTGTCCAGATGACCCTCCCACTCTGTTCCCTGAAATTGGAAAAAGACTCTATCAAACATGTTAGAGCTTTCTTGATAAAGATAAAAATTACCATGATAATGATAATAATTTTATAAAGTAGCAAAATAAAAAAAAATTGAAAGTGCGTGGAACGCCGCGCGTTAGAAGTGAAACTTCTTGGTTTAGAGATGAAGTTTTTTTGTTTTGATTGGTTTATTTTCTTTCTGTCCTTGTCTGAAAGCTCGATTATTTGCTGCAGTTGTCTTTTTCTGTAGCTATTTACATTTACATATACAGTTGTGGTCAAAAATTTTGGATATTTTTTTTGACGTCTAAAAATATTTAGACTGAGCCAACCATTACTGTTATTATTAACGTTTAATGTCGAAATTACTGACTCTTTGAATATAAAATATTAAAGGCTGTCCTACACCAAGTGACAATTAGATGTCCTTGGTGTTCGAAATAACGCCATTAATTAATGTATAAATTTTCATTTTAAAAAGTTAACAACAGTGATTCTAACCTCACTTTCTTTGACGTTATTGTTCAAACATTTCGATATTGTTAATTTAATGAATATAAACCAACGAACGGGCTAGTTAATTTATAAATTCAAAAATCATCGCGGTAAGCCTTGAAATTTTAGTTTCGTTCCAGAGGGCGCTGTACATCTATCAATGCCAACAACTTTAGACCCTAGTGTTTTTTTACGCAGTTGGCAAAACTGACAGAGTATAAGCAAGGCCACCACTCTTCTGTTAGAGGGGAAGTGTTTCCCCTCACGGAGTCTCGCATTTTCGTTACATAGGGAAAATACATTGAAAAATATTTACACCCAAGCGCGCCTAAAGAAGTTTCACGTCAAAAAAAAGAATAAATAAATATCAGCTAAAATTAATGATAAAAGACAATTAGTTCATGAGGTAGTGCAAAAGTAACTTTTGGAATCTTTATCTGCAAAATGTAAATTTTCAAAATAACACTAACATCTTTGAAACTGCATATATATATATATAAACGTGATCGATAGTCGAGGTCTCCTACTAACCGTGAAGCAAGAGAAATTAAATTCTTAGTCAAATAATATAAGGAACAGCTAAGGCCCCACAATTTTTCTACCTGATCTGAAAATGCGAAAAATTCAACCTAATTATATTGTAATTGCTTGGTTCATTAAAGCAATTAATTTCAGAATATTTTCGATACATGAAATTCGAATACGTTATTTATTCGATCCACTGTACCCGTTTTTGGGATTTTATTTTTGTTGCTCATGGATAAAAAGAAACTTCAGCTATCGACCGTCTTTTGCAAAAAACACCCCGTATTTTTAATTAAAAAAACAACAATTTAGTGAACGGTCAATTAAATATCGGTTTATTTATAAAATATTAGTTTGCGATATCTTAAAAACGGCAAAAGCTATAAGAAAGTTTAAGTCAATAAATAAAATCAGCATTGAAAACTACAATAGAAACAATAAAAATATTTGAAAAAGAATAATAGATAGTCGGCAACATCATCGAAACATAGTCATCCTGTAAATGATGTAGAAATCATCGATTTTGACGATAGAAAAAAGTAAGTATTCAAAAAAACAACAAATCAAGGAAGCTTGTTCCTAAGCTTTGTTGATCAAATCGATATATTTACATGGGAGATGTTCTAATTTGAATTTCGAATTTTTGCTCTAGAACGTTATGAAACTGGAAAATATTGTTTCAGTATTTAATTTTGTACAACAAACTTCTCTACCTGTATACCAAACCATTAAAATCGTGACTTTCCACCCCTTATAGTTTGCTCGTTAGGAGTTGATTCAACGTAGTAGCAATAATGTAAGCATTATACCTATAGTGGTTGAAACGGCTTAAGAGATTGACCTTCAATCATAAAATAATAAAATTACACTACAACAGATTGGGTTTGTTTATAAATAAAACGTTTCTTACAATCAGATCACAGACTCCAAATCTATGATCCTTTATTACTAAACAATGCATTAACGAATTCTGTCATTCCTGAGATCGAGTTTTTAATGCTTCTACATTATATAACATCTTTATCCTCCTCACCCCGCCTTCATTAGCAAAAGTAAGTAAACACCAACCCTCGGTGATACTTAAACGACCGCTTACCTCTTATTGTGATCTAATTTTATGATTTCATGATTTTAGAATCAATATTTTCAGTCAGCGGTTTAACTGTACTCGTTCAGGTTTTCAGTATTTGCTCTACCATAAATTTTACTGTCAACATTTGTATTAACCCGCAACGTTCCAAATACTTTTGACTTAACTTTAATGACATTAGAAACCGCATATAAGATTATTTACGTAATTATCTCTTTCTCTCTAGTTATATATTCAACTAGTGGTATGTTGGAATGTTTTAAATGATAATTTCAACATTGAAACGGATTTATTTCATTTCTAAAATAAATATAGATAGTGAAACTTCAGCAATAATATAGTTATCTAAACAATTGCTCATTTTAAAGACGAAAATTGCTTCATATTTAACTACAAATTTATATCATGGAAATAACTGAAGGGGGTTAATTCAGTTTGTTCGTGATCGTATTGTTATTTTACTATTATTTACTTTTATGAGTTGGGTAAGATAATAACAAGTATGAAATTGTATTTCTCTACAGATTAAATATACATTTATTTGGATAGTTACTTCTATTTTACCCGTATTTTACATAGGATCTACGTGTGGCAAGCCATAGTTTTACTCTAATTCAAACGTAAATTTCCACTATTCTATATTAAGTTATCACCAATTATAAAGTCGCTTATCAAATGTATTATTTCAAGTCCAAACTGAAAAATGCCACGTAGATACAGTGAGCGCAATAGAATAGAGAGAAAGTAGAATTAGTGCACAACAGATGTAACGGAGACGGTGATTGCTTGCCTTGTTCTACAGGGCGTTTCACATAACCCTTTAACGTCGAAGATGTTGTAGAATTTCAACAATTACTGCCATTCCTTGATCGTTCAAAATTAGCTAGAAACTTTTATTGGTCAAAGCAAGCCTGGATACTGTACTTTTTCCAAAATCGAATCACAAACAGCCAACATATTCGAGATTAAATAATCATGTATATCTACAATAGGAGCGACGTGCTTTTTCAAAAATCCCACTACGTCTATTGCTATCGTATCGATATTGTGACCGAACTTGATAACTTGAACTTTAATCTCTTAAGTCATCGCGACCACTATACAGTCGCATTCTTGCGTTTTTAATCACATTTTCATTTATACAGGGTATTTTTTCTAAATAGGGACGGCTGCGAGATCTCCCATTAGCCGTTAAGCAAAAGAAATAAAAGTCCCAAGAACGTGTACATCTGCCGATATAAGAAGGACCCAGGACCCCATAAAATTTCTAGCTAATCGGGAAATATGGAAAATTTAACCCATGTGTCATATAATTATCCGTACATCAAAGCAACTAACACCAAAAGAATGTTCTCGATACATGTAATTCAAAAATATCACATATAATTTTCATCACTTTTAGTAAATATTTTAATAATTTTTATACGTTCTGGTATCGTGATTTCTGGATAGAAATTGTTTGTTGTTGTTTTAATTACAATGTTTCAACGTTGCCGGATTGAGAATTGTGTTTATTGTTTAGATGAATTTACAGTTATTGTTAAGGAAAAATTCGGGGATTTTAAAGTTACATTGTTGCTACATGAAAATTTGATCTGCAAGTTGTTGGCTAGAGGAGTTATGTAATGAAACAAAATTTTTATCTGCTAAATTTTATGATTACCGACGATAAATCGCACAATCTTGCAACGTAGTACCCCAGCCAGAGAATAATATCTAAGTGTGGAAAAATTGCTACATTTACATTTTCTGGAATTCAGTCGCTTAACATCATCAGTGGGGAGTACATCCAAACAATAGATTGTAATTTATTAAATGCGAAAATAAGGCAATAATTTTGTTCAAGTTGCATTGACGTTATTTAAGTTTTAAATCGAACCCGTCCAACACTTACTCAACCAAAATCAAGTCACGGGCCGAATTGTCCACGCTCATCAAGCGGCCCGTGGTTCGTATTTTTTTTAGACACATCTATCATTGTTAAATGTGCGTCATTAATAATATTAATCGTTATTTCTATGAGAATAACGAATTATGATCGTAGGTGTTATTAATATTTTTTTGTTTACGTTACTTATTATTTCGGATCTATTTTAATTAATATAATTTTCCGACCACTAGTTTTTTTTTGAACATTTTCCGTAAACGTTTTCGACAATAGTAAATAATAAGTGATAATAAACCATTTCTACTGCCTTAACGATCTTGCACAATCACTTGCGGTGCCGTTAATGTATACCAACATCTGATTGCATACGTTTGCAACATTGAAGGTCGAGGCCACTAACCTTACATAATATGCGTCCAAACTTCTGCATTTTTTTGACTGAAATTGAAGAGATTAAGAAATGAAAAAAACATATTCGAATTTCATGTATCGAGAGCATTCTAGTGGTGGTAGTTGCTTTGACGTACGGATAATAATATGACACTTGGGTTAAATTTTCCATATTTCCCGATTAGCTAGAAACTTTGTGGGGTCCTGGGTCCTTCTTATATCGTCAGATTTACAAGTTCTTGGGACTTTTATTTCTTTTGCTTAACGGCTAATGGGAGATCTCGCAGCCGTCCCTACTTAGAAAAAACACGCTGTATATGGAAACAAATGATGGAATGTTCATTGATGTATCTAAAAGGATGTAAATTGTTGGTAAGGTTGACAACTGCTTCCGTTAATTTTTGTCATCCTCGTTTCCGGTACTCATTTGAAATTTACAACCATAAAGAGGAATGTAAATAACAAGTGATGAGATTAAATTCGTGAAACAGGAAGTTGAAAGAAAATAAAAAACGGTAATTGTCAGTTTACTAAAATCAGGAAATCAACATTCATTTCAATCAACTGATAAACAATGAGATAACTATAATCGGAATTACAACAACAACAAAAAAGTAGCATCCAATTGATAGAAACAAATTTCCGGTAGATGTATAGAATTATTAGAATATCCGACCAGCTGTTTGAAACGTAAATGTTGTATCGTTATCGAAAACGAATTTTCTCTCATACCTATTATACGTTTTGTAACGTTGTAAAATACTAGTCTTTTGTTATATTAAAATTTATGAATATAACGAGAATTTATGATCTTTCTATACAATTGAAATACTATTGAATCCAAATAAAACGTTTCATTTCTCATTTGGGAGATATAATTTTCTATTAGATAAATGAAAATTTAAAAAAACAATTCCAATTCTATCATCTATTGAAAGTCACGTTAGTTTAATATCTTTATACCGTGTGCCTCAATTGTTTGTGAACACCCCTTATTTACGAATTAAGCCACAATAAACATACTCTTTACAACCATTTGTCAACAAGAACAATTCACATTGTTCGCGGAAATTACGGAGTAATTAATTAATCAATATTTGGATAATGAGAATGTAGGACAGGTTTTTTTCTAATCAAAACATGTAGGGACGATGGGGATTAAAGGGCAAGCTTAAAAAGAAATTTATACAAGAAAAATATCAACATAATGGAGATCTATCAGTTTTGGAAAAAGTATGCGCAATCTGGAACACAAATATAACCCTGATTATTCTAATTTAGACCTTTAATCAGACAGCTTAAAGTAGTACGTTTAGAATTAGAAAGTGTGCCTAATGATGGTAAAAATGACGAACTAAAAACAGAAACAATTTAGCCCTTTATTCAAAAATAAGATAAGACCGCCTGCTATAAATAAATAAACATCAGACTTATAGTTGTAGGATTAATTTAGGAGATTAAAGTCAAAGTAACAAAACTCGTCTACAGTATCTTCGACAACAAAAGATCTTTTGGAAATGGCGATAGATTGCCCAAAATTGTAATACAGTCAAACCTGGATAAACAAGAGTTCAAGGGACTGCGATCTATTTTTCGCTTATAGAGGTTTCTCACTAACCCGAGTTTCTAGCTTACAGAGGTTCAGGAGAGGTTTATCTCTTTTAAAGAGGTCTAGAAAAATACAGCCAATAAATATCGATAAACATGCATGTATTGTATGGGTATTATTTATTAGAATAATACATGTTTGCAGATAAATGCTTACAAAAAAAATACTAAAGATCTAACATTAAATTTACTTGAAAAAATTCGTTAATATTTTCTGCGTTTCAGTGTTTACATTTTGTGGGTATTTTTCTATTTCATATGTGCAAATTCAGGCATTCCAATAAACTAAGAGTTCTTTAAAATTTAAGAATGAGTTATAAATACGTTTAACTCTCGCTTAGAGAGGTAGAGGCAATTAACAATCTCACTTACAGAGGTCCATGAGCGAAAAACGACTCTCACTTATACAGGTTTTTGTCTCTCACTCATAGAGGTTTTAGAGGGATAAAATTACGGAACCTGACAATTACTCTCACTTGTAGAGTTTTCTCGCTTATCCAGTTCTCCGTTATACAGGTTTGACTTTAATTCGAAATGAATATGGAATTTTAAGAAAATCACGTTTTACTCTAACATTACACTAGCAAACGAATCTTTAAGCGTAACAATTTTGGGAGATATACAACCGACAACTTTTCGACATTTTCATTACACCTTTTATTAACAATTTTTTTATTGACTTTAAACTCTTAAGTGACTTCGCCGACTATACATATACAAGAAATTGCATGAAACTCGTACTTGTCTCGCAGATAAACATGCGATAGAAAGTGACAAGTGAGGGGCAAAAGTTTCAAGTTCAGATATTAAATCGGATATTAAAGAATTTTTTTAGACAAAATTGCGACGTTTCATAGTTATCAGTGCAGTTTTGCTAGCCAAAAACTCTTTCGCACTCACTTTCGCCTACAATGAATTACGTGCATTTTGGACACCCTGTAAACGACGTCATTTCGGTCGTAATTGTATACAGCTCAAATTACACACTAATCAAACATTAGCGAACAAATAAATCAATTCACTTTATTCATAAATAATTATTCAAATTAGATTTTCATTTGAATGCAGAAAAAGTCGTCTATATATGAATTAATGATTTTTCTTTTTTTTTTTATCTAAAAAAGATTATTAAATTTCATTTATCTATTAAGTGTATTTTAATAATAATAGAACAAAGATACGATAAAATTGGTTAAAATGATAATTCATACTTCCTTCATTAGAAATTTAGCTTATCTGCAGTGACTTGTGAATGTGTAGAATGGAAAATTAATTTATTCTATAGTTTGTTCATTCTATATCTCAAATTGAAATTTCCGCATTCATTGACATTAAAGTCACTAGAAAGAAGATAAATCATGTAGAAATCAAATTTCTATCAGCATTCATACAACAACAAAACCAATTTTTTTTAATTACATCAAATATTCAGATTTGATTAATGAAAACAATTCCTTTAAGTTCAATAAAATGCACTATGGATTCGTTTCCAGCACAAAAACCGTATCGTGCTATACAGTGTGTTTCAGACTATGCGCTCTACTTTATGACTCCTTCAATTATTGAAATATTTTCAATTCAATTCAGAAAAATTCTAGATAAAAAGTCGTTGATTGTCGTATGTTCAATTACGTTTTTCATTAAAAAATTGATTTGATTTTAATTAAATTGATTTTAATCAAACTACTCCTTAGATGATCTAGTTTCCTTTATTGCAGGACTTCGCACCGGAACTGAACCGAAAACAAAAAACCGAAAAAAAAACGATCTCTTCAGGATCAAAAACCGTAACCGAATCGATATGTGTTTTTCTAATCGAACCGAAACGAAACTGGAACGAAACAATCATGGTTCGAAGCCATATTATAAATTAGCATATACTGCGTTCACCAGGTCTTCAAATCGAAACTGAACAGAACGCCGAAAATGGAAGAAAATCGATATTTGTTCCGGAACCGAATCGACATACGGTTATATATCTGAAACCGAAAAAATAACAGTTCAAAGCCCTGCTTTCTTGACAGTTGTATTCGAATATTTGAATAGTTTAAGGAGTTATAAAGGGGGGTGCGTGAACTGAGATGCACTGTATACGGAAATCTAAAATTACTGTAGACTGGAGTTAATTAATTAATTACTTGTAAACTAGTTATCTAAGACTAATATTTAGTGGCTTTGGTTTTGTTTGTATAGCTTTACACGGTGTGCAATGGCGGGTTAACGATGTAAAGATTGATTAAAATAATTAATGTTATCTATTTGTCTATTCTAAAATCCATAAAACTAGTTGATTATTTCGAATGAATCAACAGAAACATATTACAATAATTAACAAAAGAGACTGCTCCATTCAACTGATGTGAGTTCAGTGTTTCTAGTGTGTATTCAACTGTTCTAGACAGATTTTAAATTGCCTTGTGTAAGTAATCTACACATAGAACCAAAAAAAAATAATGAACATTTTTGGTTTAAATGAGAATATAATTCATATCAACTTATTTGGTCCATATAAGTGATCAAAGCAAGTGGAACTAAGCGCAATAATACAATAATAAATGTCCAGATGTCTGACTGTCAGACCTAACGCCCACCTATTCATTAGTAATAAGCCGTCGAAAAGATTTATTTAAATCGAATTTCCAATCTATAAATGTTTTGAATATTAATGAATGTAACCACAATAGAGATGTTGAGAAATGTATAATTACTTTAATTATTTTATTAAAACGTACCAATCCAGTACAAAGGATAGATTTGTTAGAGAGATGGTAAAGAAGAAAGATTATACGTGTCTAGAAATCGTTTAACAGTGTAAAAAGGGCATAATTTATTACGTGATTAGGGTTTCTTATTGAATTGATTTATAGTACATTCAAAGACAGCTAGTTCAATGGCAGTTAGAATGACCCTCATCAATTTATTGGTTCTACCTGTTTCTTTCCATCTTTAGCATTGGCACATACTGAATAAATATTACCTTTAACTTCGAATAAGCCATGTCTGAAATATATTCGGATCAAAAAATAGCTGGATATAGAACTTCGCGGGCTACAGTATTTTTCGAGTTGAGTTGTACAGAAGAGTTTCTACTAAAATTTCTAGGCGTTCCACAAAAAACGATTACATCTGGAGTGAAAGGTGACGCTTGCCAAAGAGTATGTGAACTATACGCCAGTTAAAATGGCAGCAGTGCTCCAAAATGGTTCGAAATATGACCAAAAGTGTAATGTTTTGAAAATTTTAGCAATTTTATTGCCTGTAAACGTTCAGGAACTATTTTGCGTTTTATTTTTCTTAAGCCGGAAATGTATGGGTTAGATATCAGGTAGAGCTTAAAAATGTACTCCGTAGGTTTTGCCATGAATATTTGCAAAGGAAATGTTTCGATATCTGTTTCGTAAAATTCTAACACTGACTGACTGTCGGACAACATACAGCCTAAGTCGGTGGATTTTGAGGCATGAAATTTTGCGCAAGAGTTGCTTACATAACGTACATAAACAACAAGAAAAATTTTTCTGAAATTTCACCCTTTTGGGAGTTAGATAGCGCAACAAAGTTTAAACACTTTAAGATCTACAAACTTTAGGAAATCAGAATGGCAAAAGTTTTATCACGTTAGTAAACGATATAGGCTCGCTAGCTTTTGATTGTTTATATAAATCAGTTTTATATATGGGGCATTCCACGTCAATTCGACCACTTTTGAACCCGACCCCTTTCGATTTGGCTGAAAATTTGCCACTATTTTGTACTTCATTAAAGACGTTTCTTAGAATTTTTTCTAATTTTTTTACCCACCCAAAAAAAAGTTATACATTTTTCAAAAAAATGGCTCTTTTTTCTTTAAATAGCCGTAACTTTTTCAAAACTTGAAGTATCAGGACGTTGTTTTTTTCAAAATATTTTTTAAATGTACTTTTTAGAAAAAAACTAATTAAAATGATCCGAAGTTATCTTCAACGTTTATTTTCACATTTTTGGAAAAAAACGCAAATTTCTCGATGATTACATTCTCTAATTTTATTTTCTTTTTTTTTATATCAAAGTTTGACATTTTCTACAAATCCTCCGAAATTTTCAGAAGGGTGTTTTTTCGATTTCAATTTTTTTTTAACTTGAAAAAAAATGTTTTCTTCCACTTGAAGGAAAAATTTTTTTTTCACCTTATTTCGCTTAAGACCTTTCTAAAAATTTTTTAGGATGTAGAGAGAAGCTCAAAATTGAAAAAATAATAGTAATAATAAATAAAAATGATAATCATCGGAAAAATTTCCAGTAATTTCGAAAATTAAAAAAAAATAAAAGACGAGTCAGTATATTTTTTTGTTATTTTTTTTTAAACTACATTCAAAAACAAAAATGATTAAAAAAATGTGGTTATTTGATCGATTTTTGAGGGAACTAGAGCGATTTGGCGACCAATTTCTTCATGATTTTCTATATTTTCAGATAATCATGGTAAATTGACAACAAGAAAAACTTATCAACAGTGTTGCGTCATTTTGTTCTCAAGAATTAGGATTCCAACAGAGCCGGTGATAACAGGCCTGCAAGGGAAGCACTACAGGCGGGCACCCCTGTTTAGGGGGCGCAAAAATGAGCATTGAAGATTAAATTAAATTTTAAAAAATAATAATCTGAAGGGCGGCAAAACGGGCAACTGCTTGAAGCGGCATATTTTAGTCTTATACCTACTTGATTTTACGTGCAGCGATTTGTTGACAGAAAAGCGTAGAACAATCCTGACTTCAATCGATAATTATTAAGTTTTTTATTATTTCTCCGGATAGAGGCTCCAAAAATAGATTTGCCTGAAACGCCAGAAGGGCTTGATATACGCGATAATTCATAAGGCGTATTTCAATATAGAAACGGACGAGAATAAATTAAAAATAAAAATAAAATCGACTCACGGTATGGATCCAGTTGAACTACAACAAAAACATAAAAAACAATTAAAATTATAGATAAACAATAATTAGAGAATTTACAAATTACCATTTCCATAATAGTCCTGAAGCTCTTCGGCATGGGATGTCTTATCTCAGCACTGGCACAATAACACTATTTACACAAGAACACTAAGGTTAGCACTACACTTTAAGCACAATTCACAATTTTGCAATCCACTTATAATTATTAATTTAAAAACAATCATAATTTTTCTAAACGACATTGATACCTCAAAAACTAAAAGATAGTAACGAAACGAACAAATCTTGAAAAATAATTCTGCTTTGTTTACTGCTTATCAAGAACGTCCATAATCTTATCTTCATAATATAGAAAATAGATAACATTCAAATTTCATTGAACTTGCAAAAGTGTATTCTTTTTATAATACCAACTAAAAGAAAAATAAACTCAACTGTTCCTAACTTGAAGTTTCTAAATATTGCTTAAGCATGCTTTCTAGTTTTTTAATATTGTTATTGGTGGCTTTCTGGGCATCTGAATTTTAGAGGCGGCACTTTTTAAGAATCCTATATTATTAATTGAAAAAAAAACCGATAAAACAGTCGTAACCCTAATGAACTCACTCAATATGGGATCGGGGTACTATCTTAGAACTCTATAATTGATTGTATCTAATGCGAATGTCAGTGTAAGTGCCAGTGCCTTTAGTATAAAGACAGGCATCGCATGCCGAAGGGTTTTAAGATTCCCTAAAGGATGGTAAACTTCCCAATAATTATTTTTTACAAAATTAGTAGTTTTTATATGTATTTTTGTTACAGTTTTGCAGTTATCAACTGGAACCAAACCCTGAATCTGTTTCTTTTCTCTCAACGATGCCTCATCCGAAAAGGTTGGTCTTTTCGCATGACAGAACACCAGACTTTTCTTTATTATTGTGACTTTCTAAAATCCAACAAAGAATTATCGGGTTTATTTTGGCATTTTAGCTTTTGTACCCAAAAAGACGTAACCCGAATGATCATTTTTTCTTCTTATCAAAAAAACTATAGTCGATTATATAAGGTTTAATTAAAGCTTACATTTTTCAAAATTTATTGATTTATTAGGACATCAAAGACTTCAGTATCGGAATTTATAGAAGTAGAGCAGTAATTTATTATTAATTTGGGGCACCAAAAAAGCTAAGGCCGGCCCTGCATCTGATAATTGCCCTATTGACAACCCAACAAAGTCTATTAATTCATATTTGTGTATAAATTAATAAAATATAAGTTTTAGTAAAAATTCCCTTTTTTCAAAAATATGAAGAGAACAATTAAATACATACAACTGCAGCATGCGTTACAAAGTGTCATCATGAACGCCCACGGCAAGATTCTATTTTGCCGTCCCCAAAATATATTTTGTAGGTAGAGAAAAAAGGGAAAGAAATTTAGCTAGCAATATTTTCATTTAATATGAGTCGACAGTAAATATTTTGTACAGAAATTTGTTAAAAAATTGATTAAAGATTCTTTTAGACGCTATCGTGCCAGTTAGTATAAGATCGTATTTTGATTTTGGGTAACTTCTTAATGTCTTAGTTCCTCAGCGGATCTACGGGTACGCCCCCTGATGGTTGGGCTCCTGACAGGAGTCTCAGCGGCCTGCCACTAACTATAACACTCTATGAGCACTTCCGAGATGGAAAGATAATGAAAAAATACATGTACGGCTACCCAAATAGAGGGTACAATACAATTGTACGAATAGGAGCTAAGGAGACAATTAGAATCTTCAAAAGAAAAACTTGATTGCTAGATTTGGAAAAGTCCAGGACCTATTTTTGTACTTTCAAAAAAAAAGTGAGGGTTCTTATTCTAAAATTTTCTAAAAACCGAACTTCTTTCATGATCTACAAAGTCTGAAGACAGTTGCCAAAACTTCTAACATAAGGCAGTAAGTACCCCAATCCCATATTGAGTGAATTCCTCAGATAAGATAAGACTGTTTTATCGTTGTTCTTTTTTTCAATTAATAATTGAGGATTCTCAAGAAAATACTACTAAGTCCAGGTTAGGACCCACTGAAAAGTGCCGCCCCTAAAATTATGCCGCTCCAAACACCTGCCTGTTTTGCTGTAGTCTCAGGCCGGCTCTGTACATACCTATTCTAGAAGAACCAATAGTTTTCATTTAAAAATTATGAGCTTCATTTGGGCCAGTTGAACACATATTAAAAGAAGACTTGCTACAAATATGATTGTAAAATCCTGATTTTTGTCATTGTGAAAACCAGATCATAAAACACTGTGCCCAGTTGTAGACTATACTTCTCTGCAACAATTCTGGATGAAAATTGCAAAAACTATATGATTATATTAGGTCTAACATTTGTGTTCACGTTCCGGCAATTCGGCGTTTTTATAACTGCAACTCTTTCATATATTTTTTGCTTTATGATTTACATCAAAGATATGTTGCGTGAAACAAACGTCACACATAACATTGTTAATTTGCGATGCAATTATCCTGCCCGTGTTTCAGTAATACCGATAAAAATGGCAAAAGAATCGGGTGCCAATATAAACGTTCAAAGTAATATAAAACGAACAAAACATCAATTAAAAATTTTCTCTCAATATATTTGGTTACTTTAAAAGCAACTGTTACAGTGTATTTTGATTAAATTTCACCAAACATAATCGAATTAAAATGATACCTATCTAGCATATGGTAGTGTTCCGGATTTCTCTTAAGATCAACAACAACGGTTTTCGTTTCCTTATTGGCAATATTCGCTCAAAGTTGGAAGTCAAGAGCGCACCTGAGACGTGTTTTATTGTAAAATTACGTGATATTGTAGTTACAAGGTATCAAAGCCACCAAATATTTTATTAAATGTTCCTACAACTTTGCAGTTATCAAATGTTCACTTTTAGAACTTCACGTTTGACAATAATAGTTATAATAGATAATTAAATAATTTCTAAATTATTGTTATCTTTTATTCTTTCTATTTTAGTCGTATTTATGATAAACTACACACATAAATAGTATTCCAGTCAGGATTCCAACATTATTTACTTAAAACAACAAAACACACTTTAATGAATACAGAGAACAATTCTGGAATTGAAAACAGAAATCCTAATTAGTCAGATTATAAGACTAAAAAATAATTGGAGGCTTAACTTTTATTTCGCCTGTCTTTCGACACAGAATTAAAATTGACACGTTGACTGTCAGCGGTGAACAGGGCCTCCCCTCCAGCAACTGGTGACATGCTCTTTTAATTACCGCAAAACGATTCAGGATTATATTATATCGAACATGTGTGATAGTCAACGTGTTAATTATTGGGACAGGAGTGAATAGTAAGTTCAGAGACAAGGTCATGTTTTACATATCTTTTGGATTTTTTTGAAATTGTTTTTTTGGCCAACTATTTGCCAACTAAGTTTTAAACTACAATTTTGTCTGCGGGACAGCAAAACGGATCGCTTATTGATTCAAGTCAATTTCTTAATTTATACAAAACTGTGTTAGTCTGATGCTCGAGAAGTTCTGGACCTGATTTTTGTTTGACAGAAGGGGATTAAGGTCGGTTGAGCCCTGGCGTAACACAAAATCTTAGGCCCCTTGCAAGAGTTGGGAAAATAAGAAGATGTGTTAAGATCGAAGACGTTGATTTTTCTTGAATTCTCTAGAAGAACGCATAATATTGAATTTTGACAACTGCAAGGTTGAGGACTCTTTGTGGCCCTTCAGAAGTCAGCGTTCGTGAATAGTACTAATGTTTGTTCGATTGCTAGAAGAAATTGAGTTATTAATACGGAGGGAAGGTGTCTAAAAAATGTTCCTAGAACGAACTTGTTGTATAATCAGTTTTCATTATTTAAGTCACTTTATTTGATTTTATGTTATATAAAACACGATACTTTGTTACATAGAAAACTTCTCTTTAATCTAGTCAAAGTAAAATGTTGCACCCCCAGATCAGAGCGCATGCAGGTACAAAGTTTCAGACGAGCAAAAGACAATTTTAAGCATCATAAGCCAATTTATCTGAAATTCTGAGTCGATTTGTAGCAGGATCCGACTGATGCATAAAGGATCGACCACTTAAATTGAAACGCTCTTGAAAAGAAATATGTAAATATAGCGAAACAATTGACGATTAAGGAAAGTCTTTTAGAACATTGAACGAACTGTACGGTTCATTCAACTTATATTGTCTTCAATATTTCACAATCTTGTCTCTTTCTCAAATAAATCTCAATTGTGTTAGGAACTTATTTAATATAAACAAAAAAAATATACTCGAATTTTTCCACTTTTGAACATGCAAAATGTATTCCTGATATTACTCGTATGTTTTTGTATACTGCCTGGAAACACTAATTTAATTTTTTACCCTATTGTAAATCATTCGTATTTTTCTCGTGTTTGTCTCCATTTATTTGTTTACTTTTATCAAACCGAGCGCCAACTCCAATAACAACAAACTAAATAATTTATCTAATCATTTCTAAGAAGCTATTTGATTTTGTAATATAAAATACAACATTCCCTAATATTAATATACAAAATAAACCATATGAGTGATTTCAACTGGAACAATTATCAACGGCCACCATCATATAAAATGAATAATTAAGCTCATTTTGTAATCTAAAGTTAAATGTGAGCTTTCGTATTCGGGTCAACCGGAAAGTTACTCAGAGATACCAACTTCAATCACATTTATTTACTCGACTTTACACACTTATAGAGGGATCGTTTCCAAACAGAACATCGAAATAATTCAAATCAAGCAAACAACCTTCATAGATATCCTCTTTAACAAACATTAATAGTCAATGAAGAATTTTTCTTTGTCGAACTATTAGATCCAAGTACGTCTCGAAATTACCAGACTATAGCAATTCAAGTAAATATTTAAACAGAAATTTCATCAATAAACAAACTGAATATGTAATCTCTGTTAAAATGGACACACTAGGTCCTGTATAAGTGCTTAATGCATAGCTAAGACTATTAAATATCATGATTACTACATTGGAAGCTTTAATATCCGTCTTAAAGCCGCTGAATGTTACAAATAAAATTACATATAAAAGGCGAGAATCGACTTATTTTATATAATCACAAACATAGGTTTATTTTCAGCACTACTTATTTCTCTTGAGAGAGAAATAGTAATAATCACCATAATACTCGTAAAGGGAAACAGAAAACATGAGATACTCCATTAGTGATGCAGTTATTGTTAATTTTATCTGTTGAATTAAGTTTCTGATCTGTTCCAGTAAATGATTATTGTTGTTATGAATAGATAAGCATTGTAATAGATACAGTAACGTTATGGCATATTTTTCACGTATCTGCCTGCAAGGCGAACCATCCACAGGAGTTTGCTCATTGATCTATATTTCTCGGACGTTTCATCGCAAGATTCTCGTTATCGCTTTTGATAATTTGTATGTGTTGCACAAAACGTTTGAACATACAGTCCTGGAAATATACGCCTAGAGCTACACAAATGTGGTTTATTCTGATCAAAACAATATTGAATTTATACTGTTCTAATGGAAAAAAAATGAGGCTAAAAACAAATATTCATTATAAAATCGAATTTGTTGCCGATCTTTCACCAATAATTTGTTAGAAAATCCTATTTGTGTCGGTTGTCTGACTATGCTGACAGACATCTTTTGAATTTCGAATAATAATCATCACTACCGAATTATTCAAGTGTAAACATTATTCTTTCCATGGATAGACGGATGGATAATGCAGATCTGTTTTTGACCGAATTCGGTAGCGGTTTTGGCAACTTTCATACAATTAGTAACAGTCTAGAAATTTGTAGAACATTTTTTTTTAATTCTCGCTGCCTCGCAACCAATTCACACAGCGGATTACTCGTCAATCGTTTCTTGACTTGATGAATCACAAATGAGCTCACATCGCTACATGGATATCGTAGGCAATAAAAACTAATAGTTATTTACATTACAAGGTGGGAAAGTGACACTTTTCACAAGAGCGGATAGTTTGGCTCACGAGGCGAAGGCCGAGTGATCCAAATCCGCGAGTGTGAAAAGACACTTCCCACCGTGTAAAGTACAACATTTTTCTTAACACTAACGACCTTTGATTTAATCTAATTTTTTAATATATTGTTTATATATACAGGCTGTCTCGTAAGAAAGGGATTACCTCACGCGCTTGGGTTTTCAATTTTTTCTCTGCTACAGCACGAACTGAATGGTTATTGAATTTAATTAATAGTAAATTATAAAAGACATTTCGAATCAGGATTTAATTTAAAATAGAAACATTTGTTTACATTTTAGACATTCTCGACAATTCGAGAAGGCCATTGTTATTATTGTTATGTTTTTTTTGACCCCGAACAGCATCGAACAACACAGTCAGACCGAGACAGTAGCCGTGTTCAATCGGGGTTTTAGACGATCTGTGGTATAATAGACGCTATTGTTTTTAATCGAAATTTAAATTCAAATTAACCGAAATTAATTTAAATTGAATCACTGGGAATAATTAATATATAATTTAATTGAAGATAGAGGCATTTTAATTCTCAGTTTTTTGTTTTTTTTTCTTATATTCCAAAATTTAATCTGTGTATTTTTGAATTGCTAAAAATGTGTGGTATTGAGGAAAAAAAGAATTGCGTCGATTTTGTCCCACAAAAAAACTTGTTGAACATCATTTTTAGTACCCCTAATAGAAACTAAAAGTCAATAGTGAAGAAAAGTCACTTTTCTTCACTAGTGAAGAAAAGTGTCACTTTACCATTAAGATATTAGTAAAGTAAAGTCAACTTTCAACTGTTAGTATTAAGAAAATGTTTTTGTCGTAGGCATCGCACTAAGCCTACGTTTAGAGTACGAGATAGTGCAGTAAAGCATCCTAAAACATAGTTGTGTTAGTATCCAGAAAGCGAGGTATCATTGACATAAACATACCCATTGTGGTTTCGCTCAGGCACTGTTGTAGTCTATAAACGACTTCTTTATTGTTCAAGCCGCTATCTTAAGTCGCTGCTTACACTATATAGTAATAGAGAGTAATGAAGATGCTCAAACCAAGTTCACTGGCCGTGTTAAATTTGGAGAACTGTGTGGTTTAGCCGAAAAAGTTATTGACTCGAATGTATGGACGAATAATTTATTTGATAAGTGCGGTATTTTGGGATTTTCTACTGGAATCGGAGTATTGTGAAATATTGTCATTATCATTCAAAGAAAAATGAACAAAATATCCGGTTTGAAATGAAAAAAGTAACGTTAAAATTAAAAACAAAAGCCCCATATATCGCTCAAAGCTATACGTTTTGATGTTGCGTACAATTAAGTGACATTTTCCGTTATCAATAGACTGATAATGCTATATTGCAATGGATTGACTTTTTCCCCTATATTCTGTTATTTTTTTCTTTTTTTTTTGATAGAACAAGCTTTGATCCTGAAATCGAGAACATCAAATTGTATCGTAAATAAATTTATATAGTCTTGATGGGGCCAGAAGGTTAGGTCAGGAAGATCGTTGTGTTGTATGATGTGATCCGACAAGCGAACGGTCGGTCATTACTCGAAGTTTAACTGACGACAGATCCGTATTTACAGTTTACGTTTCACACATTACCAGATCTAACGACTAGACCTTTGAGTGTATACAAACGGTGAAACGATGACAAGCATAGTTTATTAATAAGGAAATGTTATCGACAAGGTCTCACTTAAAGGTTCATTTAGGTAGTTGAGAGAACACTTGGCGACCCTTTGTAGAGCCAAATAATCGTAAAATCCAATTCTTATGTTTCGTCTTGTACATAAAGTACTAGATAAATTGAAGAGAAAACGAAAATGGCTAAACAAATTTAGTTATATTAAATGTAAATACTGCACCTACAAAACAATTACAGATTGCTTTATAAATTCTTTAGTCGGCTTAAACGCTAGAGGAGGGCTTGGAGAAAACCTTCACAATGATTTGTGTTTAGTAAATATTATGTTTAACAATCCCTTATCCAACTTAACAGAGGAATAATAACAACAGGGGTGGAAAGTCACTGCGCACACAATATTTATAAATGCGTTACACTATTTGTTTAATTATTGCGTTGTTAAATGAATCATCTGTAACTAGCGACAACAAATAATTTCCCTATCCAGAAAATAGAAGACTTGGGAAAAAATCTTTATTTTTCATTTTATTCAGCGTTTCTTCGCGATGGCGTTGTAAAAAATATTTGTGAGCACTTTAGAGTATCCAAACGTCGACAATTTTCCTACCGATGAACGCGACTTTGATCGCTATTTGGATTAAAGTCTCAGTTAAAATATGGCAAACATTGGTGAGCAGTTTTCAAGAATCTTGTATAATTCGTCGTTTAATTCTGCAATGCTAGTCGTAATTGTAAAAGGAAACTTTTATGAATTTCCATTAAATTTAGTTAACGTTGAACTCTTTTCTACAAAAAACATAGAATACTTTTCAGAAGTCTCTCGTTTTCCTCACCGGATGCGATGAGCCGTTCTATAGGGAATGCCCGGTATAGAGTCGACTAAAAAATTATACGTAACTCCCTAATCTACCCTTACAAGCATGCTTCATCAGCTCACGTCTACCATCTAAGTATACTGAACTATTAGATTCTTGTACTTTTTACAGCTATCTAGAGATGACTGTGAGCCATTGTGTACAATTAGATCAAGAACGAGCTCCGATATTCCACAGATACTTGATGTTCTTAAATAACAGTACATTCGAACATAATTAGTTCATTTTATATATCAAATTCTACGCATAAGGTTAATGTAAATAGCTAAAGTGATCGATATAACAACAAAACTTGAGATTCTCTCGAACATCCTATAAAACTTCTAATCCCACATTTAGTCTATGGAACTTAGTCGTTAAAATAAACAATCAACAGCTCTTATTAATTCTCAAATATTAACTTTGGTTGATACTTTCTCAACCAATTTGCTGCATTATTGTTTTAAGGGTGAACCTACAGTGTTATTATTATGTAATACATCGCTGATTTTGTTTTTCCTTAATAAAGAATTAAATAGTTAGCTTAAAATGATAATGAGCCTTAACCTCAAATGGGAGGTAATTGGAAAAATTATTCATGCGACAAAGTGATATCTTTTCTAATCCTTTTTTGTTCGAAACATAGCTAATTGCATATTTGCGTGCGTAAGTCATGTTTTGCGCACGCAAAAGGCATAGTAGCAAAATAGCAGCAAAAAAAAACAGCTGAGGTTACAAAAGTCTAAGAACTGAGCCAATAGACATCAATACCGTGGACCCTTTTAAGAGCTAAGATTGGTTTCAGTGCTAAACTTTCGAAATATTTATTTTTTCTAGGATAGCTAAATCAAAAACAAACCGAAAAATACTTTCATCTCTTTTTCAGGCCCCTGAACTATAAAATCACTCAACTTAAGGGTGAACCCTGAGGTTTTTACAATGTACTGTTGTTGACTAGTGCATCGTTAAGTTTTTACTTTGTTTTTAGAAAAGACTTCTTTTGCACTCCACACATCCAATAAGATGTAGGCTCAAATGAAAATTATTGGAAAAATTGATAAAAAATAGATAATTTTTCGGGTCTATGGGCGTATATTTTGACAGCAATCGAATTATTGTTTTAACTATTTTAGTTCTCTCTAGGGGCCGGATTAGTGAAAAGCTTCTACGACATTCTACCCCGCAATGCTGGCATGCAATTTTAATGTTCTTCTTTAATAAATTATAAATCATATTAAGACTTAAATTAATAATCGATATAATCCGCTTTTTAATTTTGAAATGTAACGAAATGACGCAATCAAGTTGTTGTTCGGGCCCTAAATCCACATCAAACTTCCATTGTTCGGCGAACGGCTAAAACGAACGCTCAAGTGGATATGCTGCCTAAGAATCAAAATTTTGTTCAGCAATTGGTGGATGCGCCGGGCAACTTCCAAGAACAATTTAACTTAGAGTGAATCTAAGTAGACAGATCAATTCAGAGACATAAAATAATTTTTCTTAATACTAACAGTTGAAAGTTGACTTTACTTTACTAATATCTTAATGGTAAAGTGACACTTTTCTTCACTAGTGAAGAAAAGTGACTTTTCTTCACTATTGGCTTTTAGTTTCTATTGGGGGTACTAAAAATGATGTTCAACAAGTTTTTTTGTGGGACAAAACCGACGCAATTTTTTTTTCTCAATACCACACATTTTTAACAATTCAAAAATACACAGATTAAATTTTGGAATATAAGAAAACAAAATAAACAAAAAACTGAGAATTAAAATGTCTCTACCTTCAATTAAATTATATATTAATTATTCCCAGTGATTTAAATTAATTTCGGTTAATTTGAATTTAAATTTCGATTAAAAACAATTGCATCTACCACAAATAAAACCCAACTGAACACCACAACTGTCTCGGTCTGACTGTGCTGTTCGGTGCTGTTCGGGGTCAAAAAAAAATAACAATAATAACAATGGCCTTCTCGAATTGTCGAGAAAAAATATGCAGAAAATATACATTTACCTTAAAAGAATAACAAAATAAATTCGAGGTCAAACGTCTTTTCTATTAATAATATCCTTGGCCTTGTGTATAATAAAATTCTAGATTCAATATATACAGGCTGTCTCGTAAGTAATGGACCACCTTGCAGAGTCTGATATGAAATTAAATCCTGATTCGAAATGTCTTTTACCATTTTTCGATATGATGCATAGATAATTTACTATTAATTAAATTCAATAACCATTCAGGTGCGTGCTATAGCAGAGAAAAAATTGAAAACATAAGCGCGTGAGTGAGCGATTTAACCCGCGGCAGACTACTTACGAGACAGCCTGTATGAATAAATAATATAATAAAAAAATTCATTAAATCGAAGGTCGTTAGTATTAAAAAAAATGTTGTACTTTACACGGTGGGAAGTGTCTCTTCACACTCGCGGATCCGCTCTTGTGAAAAGTGTCACTTTCCCACCTTGTAAAGTAAATAACTATTTCCAGTAAATGTTTCTTTGCAATTGGAAACGCATGCAGAAGAATTTCGGCTGCAAGGATCCAATACTTTGAGAAAAACTGCAACGGTACACAAATCAACAACAGTCAATAGTCAACCCAGAGTTGACTCTTAACGTTGTAATATAATGTTTATCGATCCGCTGTTGTAAAGTTGTGCAGCGGCGACTTCGAATTTTTTTCACAAAGAATTGAACATTTGAAGAAAAAAATTTCGCACTTATTTTCCAAAAAAAAACGGTTAGACAAGAATTGTTTGAAAGAAGTCATTGCTTATTCTAGAAAATGAATATGAATCTTGAGAAATTAATGCATACAGACATCAAACGCATTATCGACTATAACTGGCACAAATTGCATTCAATTTTGTTGATGAACAGAACAGAATGACGTCAAAATCGATTTCAATTAGTATTGTCATTGAATTTTAACATCGTACGGGAAAAGTAAATAAATTTTCCAACAAATTTTCATTCAGTGTTATAACTCATTACCATTGGAAACGAATTTAAAAAAAATACTTAAAACGTTTAATTGCTTGTGAAAAAAAATTCAAAGTCAACGCTGCCACAACTCCACAACATCGGATCGACGAACATCGTAATACGCCGTTAAGAAGAAATTTTACCGTTGCTGTTGATGTTAATAGCGTATGATTTATCTGACATTAGTGTAAATGATAGGCGAATACAATATTATTTGTGACATCGATTATCGTTTGTATAACAGATGCTGATTGTCAGTTAATATTTAGAATTTAATAACAGTGCACGTAACACACGTCAACGTTCTTTCGTTAATCAATGGAATATTCAATTTCTATTATACAACTATTAATATAAATATATCACAATTATTGACAAAACTGTCAGAATATCAGAAACTATGTTGTCTTTATTGTTATTAAAATAGTTGTCAGATTAGACAAGTTAAAATGTAAGATAAACTGAACACCTTGTAGTATATTCAAGATGAATGATACAATAGAATCGTTAAATGGGATTTTGACGTTAAAGCGATATATCAAATAGAGTATGCAACTATATAATGTAAGCAGTTTACAATATTATATGAAAGTTGTGGTGGCTTTCAAAGATTTACACAAAATTTTCAATAATGGACATAGAGTTGGTAATATTCTAGCACGTTACCACATTTCTTCGGTAAACTCAATTTTAGTTTGTCGCCAAAAAAATACAACAAATATAACTGTACTTGTTGCCTTTGTGATGCAGTGGGCCACATGCAAATGTGAAGTTATAGGTCTAAACAGACTTCGATAGAGTTGTAAGATAAATATATAACGTCCAAAAATCAAAACATACTGGAAGTTAGAGGTGTATTTTTCACAACAATTTCTAATAATCATCTTGTAATGTATAGTGGAATTTATTTAAAAATACTACAATGTCATAAAGTGCAAGAGAGACGTAACTACTCCCTCATAAAATTCATTCCAGATACACGTTTTGAGTTATGCTTCTTCTTCTGTTCAATAGAGTCTTATGATTAAAGTGAGAGAACACAATCCACATGGCTGGGTCGCAAGTGGGATACTTTTAAAGGCAAACCAGTGGTTCTCAAACTCATTTCTTTTTTGACTACATTCTTGGAAGGTATGTAGTATTACAGAATATTTCAAAGAATGAAAGTAGTATTTTTTTGAAAAATGTTTACTTTCATTGTTTGGAACCCCTGGTATGGGCTGTATCTATTTTGCAAAGGGTGTGACAACTGGTAAAGCTGACAGTCTCACTATCTCAACATTGTAATGTGAAAAAAAGAGAAAGAAACCAGAGGGGTTGGGCGAAATCTCTATGTAGGTTCCTTCAATGTGTAGAAATGAATCGGCAATAGTTTTATGGTTTTGTAGTATTTTTAAATAAATTCCACTATATTTGTTTCTCCTGTATTTTTCTAAAAGACAATTTAAATGTAGATTATATAAGTAGTAACTAATAACGAATATCTTTGAAGTAAATAATAGATTCATCATTTTAGGTGTTGTGTTTTCCATTATTATACAACTTTTTGAGGTATCCTATTATGAATTAATTAAAGTTTCCTTTAGTTGCTTTTTTCCAGTCGAATTAGGCCTATACTTAATAAACTATAACTTGGGCTTATTACTTGAAACCGGAAGTCCTATTAACGTCAATATTCAGACGATAACAGTTTTAGTTTTTTTTCCTGTTCAATATTCGAATTTATCAATCGTTGAATATTCAATTAAACATGAAAATTCCAATCTGCAGAAGTTGATTACGACTAATTGTTAGTTTCTATTCAACATCTTACAATAGTAACTAGAAGATAATCAATTTAGAACCAGTGAAATTATATTCATTGTTCACATCTATTGTAAGAAAGGGGTTAGTATAAAATGTCGTTAATGTTTGAAAGTAGTTTGTTATTGTACAGCCTTTGACAATATGACTTTGAAACTATACACTCGCAACTTCTTATGTTGAAGTTTTACAAAACATTAGCTAAGTGACGATAAAGTTTCCATTCATTTCTCATTTGCGCCAATAACAACATAAGTACCTCGTGTTAATAAATAACAATACCAACAACAATATTATTAGAAATGCTCTTTTGTTAAAACATTAGGTACATTAATAACACAAGATCAAACTCAAAAAAATTCTCGAAAATGATGATTTTAATATTATATCGTGTAAGTCGAATAGACTTGGAGGCCATGCAAGATTATAGCAAGGCTCAGGTTGGGTCCAGTTTGTTAGGAAAAATTTTGCCTAGAGTTTGGACAAAGAAGCACTTTTTGTCAGAAGAAAACGGGAACTGGTACGATAACACTTTTTGCTGTGCCATAACTCTGAATCCTTCCGCCAGTGGCGGAGATTAAGCCAACGTTTGTAGACTATATTCAACAAGTCCAGACCCACAATAATAGCCAATCAACAACAACTTCTGCACTTAGACTCTGCATCCGAAAACGAAGAAATAAACAGAGTTACAACATATTTAAAGCATCATTTGAATTTGTTAAACAAGAAAGGCTCAATTCATGAGTTAGAAAACTCACAACTCAATCTACGACAAGTTATAACTTTACTGGACTTGGAATTAATTCAATGCATTAGAGATCGTTTCATGTAACTTCGACCGTAAGAAACTTATGCTGTAGATGGAGCATATAAAAGAAGACACTTCTACTACCTTCACAAAAGTAGTAAGCCTCAACACACATTGCTTAAAAACTTTCTTGACCATTCGGAGTGGCCACTTTATTCTGGCCAGCCTGTATTACTGGTTAATTTAAATTACGAAAAAGATGCAAAATAAGTAAAAAAGACGAAATGAATCTCTAGCCGTAGTAATAAACTCATTTAAAAAGCAACTCAAGTCTTTTAAAATCCAGGTTTAATTATCGATCTAGATCGTTGTCTAGATTAAACTGTCTAATTATTACACCCGCTTAATAATTTGAGTAAATAGACAAACAGACAGTGAAAGAAGAAAATGAGAAGTAAAAAACGACACCGTAAAATTGAATTAAATTAAATTGTCGTGTCGGATAAATAAACAAAAATGTTTAAATAATTGTCTATAATTAAGTAAGACAAATTAATTTTTCGCATCGATAAATCTCTCACATCAACTGTAACAACAAAGAGAATACTTCCTACCTGTTAAATCAACACAAAACACGTTTCAGTTTGTTTTTTTTTCTTCTATCTATACTCTAATAATTACATCTTTAGATACATCTTTTTCCAGTTAATACATTTTCGTTTACAACTTTTGCTGTCGCAGCTGCGACACCACTACGAATTCCTTGGAGTATCTAATTTTATTGAATCCAGTTATTCTTTCATACGTGCAAAGATAGAAGATAATTGAAAATCTATATAAAGACCTCTTATCTCGAATTATTATTATTATTATTATTATTATTATGCGTATCCGGATTATAATTTTATAGACGTTACTGTACATTAAACAATTAAATTGCTTACTTTAATTTTGATGATGATTCCATTTGTTCTTGTAAAGAATTTAATTATGTCTGGGGAGCTTGTGATATCTACACTTGACAATTAACAAAAGATTATCTTTTGAATACATTCTTAGTTTATGTCTGTATCTAATTACGTATATAACGCAATAATATCTGTCAAAATAACTAGGCGGTATCAAGTGACACAAGAGCATTGGGATAAACTCTTTTGGATGTTCGAAAATTGAAGATTTCATCCAATCTACACTATAACAACAAACATTGTCACGCACGCGACCTCGATTGTACTTAATTTTTCACTGATTTATATATCCGGTAATTGTGCATGCTTAAATCAGCCACACTGTATTTGTGATACTGTATTTCCTTTAGAAATCCAGGTGCATGCATTATTGTATTTTTATTTTACAGTTGAAATCTCTTGAATAACCGTTACCTAAAGTTTGACAGGTCGAATCTGACATACTCTCTATACACAAAGAGGACTTTATAAAAAGCTTCTAGTATAGTAATGTGTTGTATTTTTCCTTATGTTTTCGAGTGGTACAAAGGTACACTTTACATTCAACATTGTTGGTATTCATGTCGTTGTTGAATGATGCGAAAAGTGACTAAAGAATAAGATACGGAAAATGTCTCAACAATCTGATCCAATCTACATAAACGTTCCTCTTTTCTTATCGCTAGACTGCTTCTAATATCGATCAACTTTTATATATGTAAATTATATTCAATTTCAACGTAATGATTCTTAAAATCAAAAATGTTTCTGATAAAATCACTAATTTCAGTTATTTCGTTAATGTTTTCTTTTCATATGGCATTGAGTCTTTTTGTTTTTTTTTTTCACGTTGCATCAATTGGTGCTCGACAAAAAAAACTGCTGAATATGTTGAACCATCAGCTTTCGAAATTTTAAGCGTACGCATTGAATCCACCAGAATACTTGAAGATTTTTGTTAAATTAACGTTACAGCAACAATAATAAAACTAATTCACGAGCTTGAAGAGCGATTTAATTAAAAATATTTTATGTAGATGAATAATAAACAAAACATATAACTTTTAGCGCAAAACTAATTAAACTTTGTCCAGAAATTTGTAGATCGATAAGCTTTATTTAAACTATTGAAACAAAATTATATAAAGCTTAAGTGCATTTATGCTAAAAATTTAACGTTGGCATCAATACGTTTTTGTAAACTCATCGTAAAGCGGATTTGAATATGTTGTTTAAAATGAATTTGCTATTACTGAGTACAATTCATTTAGTTTGGAGTTAATTCTGTTTTAATTTTATAACTAAGCATTTTCAATAATCACGATCAATAACAGAAACTACCAAGTTCAATCTCATTCTTGATACAACGACATGGTTAGAGTGCATTCCAAGTTGAATTAGAAATTTTACCTTGCAAAAATTAGCAAATTTCCTAAATTACTTCGTTTTCCTTTAGTTTTATTCAACGATATTTTGTATTTCTTTGAAGATTCTATATATATACCGCGTGTCCGCGTCAAGTGCGAATCCTCAAATATCTCATCAATCTTCTCATTTGCTGCTCAAAAACAAATTAGAACTTCTCTGGTATTCAATAACTTATCCATTACTTGGAATGCGTATGTTATTATTACAACTGTTGACAACATTTGAATCAAAACAATTGCAAGGCCAATAGTATTGTTTATAAATACAATTGTTTATGAATGAAATCTTGTCAACAGTTGTAATAATAACATTGACATTGAAACCATTCGTAAACAATTCTGACGTCGGCTTTTTTCATCAATGGATAAGTTATTGAACCCCAGAGAAGTTCTAATTTCTTTTTGAGCAGCAAATGAGAAGTTTTTTAAAGAAAAAAATTATTTTCATATCAAATTCAGTCGCAGTATTCATTGTAGGTAATTGGTTTCCTAATAGTGAGTAATTTTCGAGACCCTATATGACGTTTTGGCATTTCCAAAATAGCTAGAACGAAAATCGTGTCGGTCAATTGAAGTATAGACATTGTAGTCTAATTTCTTTAGATACTTTTCCATTTCAATTCATAAACAAACGAGATATTTGAGGATTCACATTTTAAAAAAACACCCGGTATATATGGGCAGATCCATTACTTTTCGATAAAAGTGTGTGCGCGTAGGTCATTTGCATGCCCATTTTTTTTTGTTCGAAAGTGGGTCAGAAAAGGAGGTGATCCTGAAAATTTGAGCCCGATAAGTTCAAATCCGGCCACTAGAGAAGTTTGGAAAAATTGAAGAGTGTCGATTTTTCGTCAATTTTCAAAAATTTATATCTCAGCTTCTGTATGACTTATAAATTAGTTCAAGACGGCGTTTTTCTCAGTCAACCCTGTAGTTTCATGAAATAAATATGCTATTGATCCAAACTTTAATTCGGTTTAGCTGTACGCTTTCAACTGAATCACCGTTTTCTAAACTTATTAATAAAAAAGAGCAAATATCAATCAACTTCTATGGGAAACGGTATTTTTTTATTAGAGATCACTCTATTAGTGTACCTTAAACAATGAATAAATAAATAAATAACGACAAAAGAATTGACGCGAATCTCACGAATACCTAATACTTTTGATTTTTATTTAATCGTATATACAGACTGTTTCAGCCCAAGCGCCCATCTTTCACATCTTCGTTAATTACTAGAATTTTCATATGCAACCTTCAAGAATTTAAACTAGGTTAACTAGATAGTCTAATTTCTTGAGGGTTACTTAAGAATACTTTAATAACTGAAGAAGTTGTGAAAGGTGGCCGCTTGTGCTGAAACATTCTGTATTATACGTTTGGAGATTATCCGCATGAAGTTTGTCCAACTCAACATATCTCATTTGATCGTAATTTTGAGCTGCAAGCTATTGAATATAAATTAACTAATCGTATAAATGTAGATTATATTAACTAGCAAACATGGTGAATAGTAAGCAGATAATCATTTTGGGCGAATTATCCTAATAACGAAATAAATGAACGTTATGTGACCTAAACAATAACATGCTATCGTTTATTGTTTGTTTAAATTCGCATTAATTAAAATTATCGTAAATAAATAATAGAATCTCTGCTTTTTTTTTAAGACAAAGAATAATTCGTATTGTTAAATTAAACTGATTTTGTTGATAAATTAGATTTTATAACGGTCAATATTTGTTTGACTTTCAATGGCTACTTCCAATTGAAAAGAACTTATCAAACATGCATCGTAGATACAGTTAAATTGAACAGACATTTTCCTTTTCACAAGTGCAAAGGAACACAAACAAACTTCACATCTAAATTTGGTTGAAACCTAAAAGTGGTTCACACAAATAGTTGTCTCCCGGGTATGTAACTCGTTTTCTATTCTCTTCATTGTTATTCAATATATATTTTTATTTGAAATTTTAAAAATGTATTGTGTCGCTATACAGTTTCGTAGATGTTAGCAACAATAATCAATCTTTCAAGGCAACTAGTTTGTTCGGTTTTTTTCCTTCTTCCTGTTGTTCTAGTGGTTGAAAAAATATAAATAAACATGAGCAGATTCATATACGAAGCTATTCCTGGCATTTCTTCGCATGTAGCTGCATTCTAATGCTTTAGAATTGTTTTTATTTTCCCAAAGGGATAATAATTTATGTTGAACAGTTTTTTTTAACCGGGCATCTTTTAAAAAGAATCACCTAGAGTTGAGTAAAAGCACGGAAGTTCAACTAAGTATTTGTTAAATGGATTTGTAATTGTTATGATCATTCAAAAGTTTCGAATACTTTATTTATTCAACCGTAGTTATCTGAAAGTTTAAATGGAAATACGAATCGTTGAAACATTGCTGTATCGGAAAATGAGATTTAAATGGGAACAGTAAATGCCATTTGATTATATCACTTTAATAATAATATTCATATTTCTCTAATCGAAGCTATTGTCTTAAAGCAGGAGGTCTTAACGGTGCATCATGATGTTCGTCGATCCCCTGTCGTTGAATTGTGCAGCGTTGGCTTTAATTGTTTTTATAAGGAATTGAACATTTTAGGAAAAACATTTTCTTAGATTTTTTCCAGTGGTAATGAGCTATAATATCGCATGAAAATTTGTTAAGTTTCATTAGCTTGATGAAGTCTTCTCCAATGACAAGACCTCCTTGATCTGCCTCCAGTTCAGCTGGCCAATTTCTTGTACGTCTTATATCATCTTGGGTTTCAAGTAGTGGATGTAGTAACGAATTAAGCCTTCTAATCTTTCGTGATGTCTGATGCTTCTTTCTTTTATCTCGTCCTTCACGAAGGGAACCCTCCAGTCCTCGTGCAGTGTCTGATTACAGATATACCAGAGGCCATTTTATCAACAGAATTGAATGAAATTTATGCTAGTTATAGTTGTTAATGTGTTTGATGTCTCTTTAAATTTATTTTTGCAAGATTCACATCCATTTTCTAGAAAAAGCAGTGACTTCTTTCGAGCAACTCTTGTTTAACAGGTCTTTCTGAAAAATTCGTGCGAATTTGGAAAAGCAAATGCATACAGACCTCAAACACATTAACGACTATAACTGGCATAAATTTCACTCAATTCTGTTAATAAACAAAAGACAATAGCGTCAAAATCGATTCAAATTGGTATTGTCATAGAATTTTAACGTTTTACGGAAAAACGAAAAATGTTTTCCAACAAATTTTCATTTGAGGTTATACCGCATTACCATTGGCAATGAATTTAAACGGATTTTCTTCTTAAAATGTTCAATTCTTTGTAAAAAAATGAAATTCAACGCTGTAGTTCAACAATAGCGGATCGACGAACATCGTGATGCATCGTTAACGTGAAGTCAATGAACCGCTTGCCGGTCCACGGAATCATTTTAAGAGATCCGTAATATACGATATTTTAAGCTTTATCCGGTTGACGTGTTTTTCAGTTTGGGTAATTCGAAAAAAGGTGTGTTCGTCGATTTATTCTCATTTTTAAACAACTCCGTAGAACAAAAAAAGGGTTAACCTCCGTTATAAAAATCAAACCCATAATCGAAGAAACTGGATTCAGCGTTTTTTGCCTTCTCCCCATAAATCTTCTCTATCTATACAGGGGCGGCTAATGAAATAAGGTAAATCAAAAGAACATCGGCCACTAAATTAATCAAATTCTTAAATTATGTTATTAATACTTTGTCGTTGCTGTTTATTATTAATTCACACAAAACAGAACAGCTTTATTTATATAAGAAACACACAGACGTCAACGTGTTAATATATTCGTCGATTATTTATTTTAAATAGTTACCTGTACAAGTGAATATGAGACATGTTTTACCAAATTTAATATTTTGTAAACTAGGCAAGAGGGTGTAGTCTCTCTGTGTCTATTTGGCTTGCCTTCACTGTATACTGGGTGTTTCAGATTCGTGTAATACATAAAACGATTTTACAATTGGAAAGATTTTTCTCTAATGTGGAATTTTGATAAAATATTTACCCCAATGAATTCAATTTTGACGTAACCTGGCCTTTGTAATTATTTGCTTAACATCCGTATTAGATGAGGGCAACCTGTTTACGAATATAATGAATACGGGGAAAATAGTGTTTCTCTTCGACAAAAGCATATTGTGGCACAAAATAAATAAAATCATAATACCTTAGCCTCTATAAGTATATTAATATTTGAACAGTGAAAGCTAAAAGTTGAATTAACACTACTCTATTGTCTGATCGTTTCACATTTTTACTTCATATCATGTAATTATATTTACTCTGACCGATATAGTATGTCCTTTTTTTTCTAGTTTTATTTGTAGCCGAACTAAACTGTCATTTACAGCACTTCAGCTACATGTATTGAAAGCATTAACTTGCTTTATTCTCCTGAAAACTGAGTTTCAGTTATATCCGAGGTTATACTTTGATATATTGACAGTAAATGCATTGGATTTGACGTTATTGTCTGGAAAATAACTGAGATGTATTACAACAGTTGAATTATCATTAAATTTTATTGTAATAACTAACTTCAACTGTAAATATTTTAGGCCAATTTGAATATGTTGAAATTCTATAAAGCATTCCATTCCGTATAACTTCATAAATCATAATCGCTGTACAACTTAGACCATTAGACGGAACGAATCCACCTGCCGTTAGTTTATTGCTGTTGCAGTGATGTTATGCAACCATTGAAGATATACGAGAAGTTTCCAATTTTTGGGTGAATATTTTAGTCATTAATCATCACCCATTTTTAGATTTCTGCCCCTTTTGTTAGTATTCTTCCATTTCGTTTCTTTCCTTTTCACAGTTTAATATTCAACATTTATCTTATAATATCTTTTAGGAAATATATGTTGCAATAAAACAAATAACTATTGATGTCAATATAAATTATATGTCATTAACAAACAAAAGACCAAGTATCTTTATCTCTTGATGATACAAACATGTTATTCTATATCCTAAAATAAATTCGGATTTAATCAACTCCATAAGAGAGAAGGCAATGACGCGGCATCTTACACTAGTAAAAAAAAATAATGAGTAACTTGAGAACTGAACACGACCCGACTTCTCTTGAGATTCCGATTTACATTAATTAGATAAGCGTTATAACAACTACAAGATCGACATGGAAAAGGTATACGCACAGTAAATCAATACAATAACTACGCAGGCAAATGCATGCGTTCCCGTGACAGCTTTTTTCCATGTCTACGATGCGGAATCTCCTGAATCCGGCCTTAAAGAACGGTGAAATGTAAATTGTGCCAACGATTTTCTCTCTATTCTTTCCATACACAAAACCATGAAAGGAGGCTAAGAAATAGAAATTTTGTAATGTATTTTATTTTGTTGGCCAAAGAAGACATTACTTATATAGTAAAACTATTTCACTCACCACTACTATACAGCGTGTCCCAGCTAACAGTTTCACATAAAATATCTCGTTTGTTTGTGAACTGAAGTGCAAAAGTATCTAATAAAGTTAGACAACAATGTCTGTGCTTCAATTGAAAGCTACGATTCACTTTCTAGCTATTTTGGAAATTCCAAAATTTCATTTAATATTTCGAAATTTAGTCAATATTAGGAAGCCAATCGCCTGCAATAAATACTGTAAATGGAGATGGTATGAATTTTTTTTCAACTCCACGCAGCACACTATATAAATTGGTGGATGCGCCGGGCGAATCGCACTTGTCTATTTTTTTTGATTGTGAGTAACAAATAGGAAATTTTTTTAAGAAACAAATGTTGATATCACATTCATTTACAGTATTAGTTGCAGCTGATTGTTTTCCTAATATTGAGTAATTTTCAAAATCTTATATGACATTTTAGCATTTCCAAAGTAACTAGAAAAAAATCGTGTCGATCAATTGAACTACGGACATTTCTCAGATATTTTTCCGCTTCAATTCACAAACAAGCGAGATATTTGAGATGAAACTGTTAGCTGGGACATCCTGTAAAATAGTAGAAGTTCACCCACTGCTTGTTAAATAAATCAAATTTTAGAAAATGAGATTTAGCAAAAATTGTGCTTATTTTTACGACTATACTAAATTTATTAGTTTAGTTAGTGTTCTACCTCTGTAATTTATAGAAGGACGGTTGTCGTTTCATTCCTTGTTCAGTTAGAATAAATACCAGGTCTGTATAATTTGCATTCATTCCAAAATTTAGATGCTTAAATATTGGGCAGCCTTATAAAAACGGTCAAGCTTATTGTTAGCCAAAGAGCGGTTGATCTTGCCTCTGATTCTCCTTAACGCTACAATGATGAAGATCAATATCACTATCGAGATAAGCTATCTAGAAAATTACACAGTAAAGAAGAAACTTATGAAAAATGCAATATTAACATAATTTCAGTAACTATGTTAAAATTACCAGTTCCGCAAAGGCTTATTTTAGCTCGATATGAAGAGAGTCGCGTATTTAGGATCTATATCAAAGCAACGGGAGTAGAGTAGCTATCTCTTTATGGATTAGATTCACCTTTCAGATGTTTATTGCCCGCTTTAAATCATACAGAAATACAAGAGTCTTCCAAGATCGTTCCATAATGTGCAAAATTTTCATTTTATTGCTTATATTCATTTATGCGCAATTGCCTAATATTAATTAATTCCTAGTTTGTCTGCAATTTGTTATCAAATTTGTGATAGTCAGAAATTTCATTAAAACGTATATTTTAATATATAAAACAATTGAAATCGATGTAATTGGAAATTGAAAACAATCTTGTCGCCGAAGCTGCTTTAATCAGAAATGTAATTCACCGTGTAATCCGAATTGATTTAAAATTGTATACCGCAAAATTGCGGTAGATTAGTAGTATAAAAATTATTTGTACACATAAATTCCTTACTATTCGCGCTCGGATATTTGGGGAAAATGGCCAAAAAGTCTATATTGATTATTCTAACACATAAAGCTCGCTTTGAGTTATAATCGGCTATAAAAAATTTGGTTTAACAAAAAATTAACTGTTCGAAAGTATTTCGGATAAAATTACTAATGCACGTATGTAAATCAGCGGTTACCAAATTTGCTCATTAGTAAAACTCGGTAAGTTGAGGAATTGAAAAAGCAATAAATTGCCGGAAATTCTACAGCACCTGCCTTTCGGCTTAATCCACCGATTCCTTTAGAGTTGTAAGCTCGTTCAGCTCTTCAGAAATCTATCTAAACCTCTTCTATCTACCCAGTAGAATGCCGGAGCGAGTGTAGACGTTGGCTCGCCCCTCGAAAGATTTTACTTCCGCTACTTTTAACGAAGTTTCAACCTCTACCCCCACGAGTCTAACCCAAGGGCCTGGTGGGATGTTCGGGTTTCCACACTTCAGGTAGGTGTCCTGCAAAACCCGACACCTAGTCGAATATCGCCTCTACGGAGTCCAAAGTCGTGTTCAGTCAAAATTCCTCGCTGGGCCTAAACAGTTTATATCGCTCCAAACTCAACCACACATTTATAAAAATGCCTTCTTCGAGGTTTTTGATGTCTCATAGATTTACTCGCATTGTTTTTTTAGTGGTAATTTTCTCACTTTCTAATGCCTAAAGCACCGAATTCTACTTATGATAAATTACCTACTGTGCATAGTTAAATTGACGATACAATTTTTTATACTTTCGAAATTATATAATCGATAAACTGTAGGGTGCTTCACTGTAAATGTATCTTAAGGCACTTTTCTTGTCACAAACTTACCATTTAATAATCTCCTCATCCTCGATGTAGACTGTTAACCTAACTTGATCGTTGATCGATAAAATCTTCTGCCAAACTGACAATATATGATGAAAAACTTATTCTATTTCATACGCTCCATTTATCGTATATTTAGTTTCAGGCTACTTTTACCGACCGATTTCAGAAATCAACGAAATACGACAAAAATCACTATTTGAAACGTAGCCGGTTTGTTTAATCAATTTACTTTATGCAGATTGGTATAGCCGGGCTTAATACGTAATTATTCAAGCAATTGTTATCGTGACAAGAATAAAGGGGAACACAAATAATTCCGTACAAAAAAGGCTGACATCTTGATTGATACACTTAAATGTCTATAAAATAATGAAATAATAGAAGTTGAAGTGACTCTCATATCGTTAAGTCGGTCGTATTCGGAGCAGGCAACCTATAAAACGATTTAAACTAATAACCAAATTATTTTGTAGCGAAACCGTACTATTGTTGTGCGATCAGAAGACGAAATTCTCATGATATTACGGGAAAACTGTCAATCGTTGTTAGTTCTACTGTTATGTCTGTCGAACAAAGAATGGTCAAAAGTGTTCGCTTGAAATCAATTTAGTTTTGGTCATTTCTTATAAATTAAATTCTGTTGTTAACAATAAATGATCGAATATTTGGATTAGACAGCTGAACTTTCAATTGTAAAAGAATCAAGTAAGAATTCGATTTGGTGATAAGTCGGACGTTGATGAAGCATTGTTCGAATACCACAATCGTTATCAAAATTCCTGTTTATTTATTAATGAAACGTTCCATTATTTGAAGAGATTTCAACGAAACCATTGTGAATTATTGATCGAAAAAAGTGAACAAATTATAACAAAAAAACACATTTTTTTGCCATAAGTTACACATCATGCAACGTTATATCAGAGTGAAACTGTTGTAAATTTACTCTACTTCTAAGATTAATGAAGTGATACTTTGTTGTTGTTCTAGTTTTTCGTACCCTAAACTAGAAAGGATAAAGTAATTTACCATCATGTTTGTGCTGTGAAAATCACATTCTGAACTGCACATAAATTTCATATAAATCAATAATTCTACCAAGTAGATTTTTCGTTTTAATTCGCTTTATTGGTGATAGGTCCAATCTATCATCACCTTTATGACGATTTGACATTAATTCGAGTTTGTTTACAGCAAAGTAACAATTAATGAAGAAATCGGTATTGTTTTCTTCACTTTTCGTTAAATTATTTTGAGTGTTAACTGGCTAGAAAACAAATTAATCGTGTAGAAAAACAATTCCATTTCAATAAAAAACGTTATAAGTCTAATTGAATTGTTTTGTCATGCAATTAAAAATATTTAATTAAATTCCTAGGATGCTGATTCATTAACCGTTAATAATGCCTAATTAGCATCTATTTCAATTATAAAATTAATATTATTATCTGTGGAATTAATAAACTTAAGCCGCTCAAAAGTCGCAATTATACAAACGCTAAAAGAATTATAGCAATAAAACAGGCAATTGATAAACCAGATGTTCAACATTTCATAATATCGTCATTGATAAGAAATATGATTTACACACGGAGCATTCGAATTCATCTCGTAACGCGAACGTAAGTTTTAAGTTATGACAACGTGTCGCGTCCCGTTATTATCAAGAAAACCACAACAGCTACAAGGTGTTTTTACGCTTTGAAGGAAATTAGAAATACGACTCTTAACATGGACGTTTTGATATGTACGTGTGAAAAATGGTTGATATTCTAAAAGATACAGCAAATATTGTATTGTACAGGGGAGGCAAGTGAACTAGGTATTTCGTAAAATCATCTAAATTTCAAAATAATTATTCGATGTTTAGATATAAAAATTCTATTACAATTTAGCTATATCATTTACCCGCACTGTAAAATAAGATAATTCCACCCAACTCGCTCTATTTCTTGTGATTAATGCTTCTATGGTTATCCTCCAAAAGAAATAAATGTAAGAATGGATAAAATAAAGTTTAGCAAAAAGTTGTGTTTGATTTTTACGAATATACAGTGGAGGGACTTCATCTTTGTATACAAAAGAAGCGAGATGGGAAGGGATTAATCGTAGAAAGAAAAAAGTGGTGGAGCCTGTAACTCTAAAGGGAGTCGGTAGTCAGCCGCTGCTGATCAATCCTGCTCCCATAAGGGCCGTGTGGATTGAGCCAAGAGGCAAGTGCTGCACGTAAACTCAAAGGCAATTGCTTGTACTTTTAGACGAAAAGCCACCTTTATAATGTCTTTATTCATTGCAACCAAGGTCCACTACTCTTATTATAAAACATGCCTAAGTATTGTGCAATCTTGTAAAAAGGGCAGAAACGGTAAAAAACTGTTGTCTTTGTGTACTTAGAATCTGTGTTCCTTAGAATCGTGAAGATCAATATCGGGATAATCTAGGAATATAGAGCAAAACGAAATAGAAATTATTTTGTTTTAATTCGCGATAAATTGATCAATATCATTAAAATAGAATAATGACCACTATCATGATGATAATGTTCGATTAGAAACTGGTAACGAACAAATTTACGTCATCTCTGTGCCTAAATTACATCCCAATTGAATTATTCGGATTAATTATTTGTCGGGGTGGATCCTTTTACGCCACATGTTCTACAACGATGTTATTTGAATGTAAATTTCTCTAATAATCTACAGTTGTTATTAAAATTGTTCAGAAATTCTACAGTTAACAATAAATTTCAACAATTCAACAAAATTTACACTATAATTAATGTTGTTGTAACTACAATGGCTTTATTATTTAGAAAAATTCACCCCATTTTCCGATATCAATCGAGATTGTGAATTTGATTTCTTAATGTAAAGAATTACAATGCGGTACGTAGGGGTCGTTTATTTGAATATCAACACTGTATTTTTGTGGCTAAATTTACTCGAACATTCCGGATTTAATGATGTGTCATTGTTTCAAACAACGGCGGTTTTGCGGAAATCTAACCCTTATGCAAATAGGCAAACAGATAATTGTCTAGACCAGTGGCTCTTTTAAAAATTTTAACACAGTAATACTCAGTTTTAAGTTTTATTGGATTAGACACCGTTTCAAGACAGAATGGCAGAAAGAAGGCGTGTCAAACTTAAAATGATACAAACTATATTTCCGTCTCAAATAGTTTCGACTGAATCGAAGCGAAAAAAATGTAGGCAAGGTGAAAGATAAGCAGGTGAAATACGTACATATTTCTCTATTTCACATTATGTGTAAAAATATGTAAAACAAGCCTTTAGGGTCTTTATTCTAGGTATAGAAAATTTTGTGAAATGCCTATAAAGAATCTACATTTTTACGCCTTTCTTATTGGAGGAATCACCCTCCAACGTGTGTAAAGCAAACGCGCCCCCTACTTGAGCGATTCCCAGATAACGCAATAGCGGAGATTTATCATGAAACGAACTTTACGAATGATTTGTTCCTAATTTATCTTTTATTGTTTGTTATGTATTTCTTTATATTTATCATTTTTGTTACACTATCTCTATTATAAATAAAATGAATTAAAGATCAGGATAATGTCTATTTTGCAAAACCTCCCATCCAACTTAGAATATTATAAGGGTGTGCTTTATTTCTGATTTATTAAAAAAATTTTGACAGTGTTTATATTGGAAACTGTCTAACAACTTGTGCTGGATGGTCGATGTATCCATAACGATAATTAATCATTTACAAAGAATCTTTACAAAACTTTTTTTGTTGTTGTTTTTGTTGTTGTTATATCAGGTTTCTTTTTCCTTTAACGACATCTCACTTTGAAGTGTGTAGAATCACGATCAAAAGAGATAAAGATATTTTCAGGTTTATGCGTTCAAGGGTAGATAACTGAATAACATCAAATCTATAGTTAAGTTTATCGTGCTATTTACTTTGGATCATTTTTCCGTATATAAAATGTACGGTAAACAAAATTTAATAACGTATACAGAAATATCAGGCAATATTGATATAGAAATTGGTGCTAATTTTTCATATACACGTTGTTGAATACATTTTTTGTTTGTCGTAATACTGCATGTTTAATATGATATGAAATTTATTTAGGAATTTAATAAAAATCGAAAATATTGTGCGAGCAATGCAATTGTAATTATGATCAATTAATTTGTAGTCAACTCATAATGGCACTCCAACTATTTACTCGATAATAATCATTAATAATTGTGTACTAGTGTCGGTATGATTTATAGCGATGATGTTCCAGAAAAATCTGTCAATAAACCGTAAATCAATAATCATCCGCAAAACTGCACCCCACTGCTTGACTGTGTTATTAAGCAATCTTTTCAGGAGTATGCAAAATCTTTCAGAAACCGCGTGAATTTTGTTAACACATCGTTAACCCAGAAGAGGTCAAAATCTGGATATCTGGGCGATGGAAATAACGGGAAAATAACGCTCAGTAGTCGGATACAAAGAGTTAAATAGTCCCTACATTAAGTGTATTTCAATGTGATACGGAAGTCCCTTTAATGTAAAAAAAACACGTCTTAAGCATTCTTGTTTGATGAGAGGCCTTTGTAGCTAATTGGATTGTCACTTGCGGAACAATGCAATAAAATCTTGCCAAAAAATGATACGTTCGATTATTCGTTTCTTGATTGAATCGATTTTAAGAAAATCTTCTATTATTATGCATCACATAAATGCCGATAATTCTAATTGTTATGCATCTATTATCATAAGTAATGTTAATACAACAATTCGGTCAATCCGTCACACGTTATTGCTAACAAATGGGTACATAATCTGGTACATGATTGATAGCATCTGATATAAATCACCATCAAGTTCCCAATCACATTTGTCGGTCAGTACATGAACTGCGTTCATACTTTAAATTTCCATTATCGTGATGAAATCTGTCAACTATTTCCGTTTAATTGGTGTAAAATTAATATTTCAATGTGTAGAACAACATGAAATCAATAAAACAAAGAATTTTCAATATTAGTTGACAGTAGTTGTGTTTTTGTACGAAATTTCGATATAAAAACAATTTGTTGTTTTCAATATACAACTGGAAAACAAATCGAAAATACTATGTTAAGTTGAAGTAAATGACAGTTTTCCATTAATGATTGACTTGTTTACAGTTTTCCTTCAAAAATAACTCGTAAAAAATGAACATGAACTAAATTTTACTACGCCGGCAATTTTGCTTGTTCTTTACTTATTTCTCCTTCAAAATAAGAACTAAAATAAAGCAATCAATCGACCTTTGTGCAAGCTAATTTCCCCCATCTCAATTTTCTTAAACCGTGTACAGTGGTAGCAATCACCTAAGGGATTAAAGTCATTTCTCTTAGAGCAGGTTTTACAACTCCATTAAGAATGTCTCATGATATGGTAATCAATTGCGTCATTTACTATCGTATCTATTGTAGCCTAAATTTGTTACTTTGACTTTAATCTTTTAAGTTATTAAATCACTATATTGACATGAATATTCGGCATAAGTGAACCGTTCGGCGAAAATTTTTCTTCGAGCACGTAAACCATCTCAAATGTCTCGCTTATTTGTGAATTCAATTGAAAAAGTAAAAGAAATTAGACTACAATGTCCATACTTGAATTGATCGACACTAGGTATTTTAGAGATGCCAAAACTTCATTTAAGATCTCGAACATTCCACAATATTATTTAGTTTTTCTTCTAAAAATTTCCCACTTGCTACTAAAAACAAAATTGGGAAGTGCGATTAGCCCGGCGCCTCCACCATTTTACACAGTGTGGAGGTGTGGCGCCATCTGAATAGTTCTTCAGGCAAAACAGGGGGAGTAGTGCGGTTAAGAGAGTAGAGCGTCTAGAGTTGTCTATGGTGTGGATACAGTCTTTAATTCGTAATTTTGAAACAACAAAAATAATTTCATGTCAAGTTCATTCACGGTATTCATTGCAGGTGATTGCTTTCCTAATATTGAGTAAATTTCGAGATCTTATAGGATGTTTTAGCATTTCCAAAATAGCTAGTAACTAAATCGTATCGGTCAATTGAAGTATACACATAATAGTCTGATTTCTTTATATATTTTTTCACTTTAATTCACAAGCAAACGAAATATTTGAGGTGCAACTGTTAGCTGGGACACTCTGTATAGCGGCGAAGAGAAACGGAGAGACAAACAATACGGCTATCAAACGTGTCCTTAAATAATTTGTATCCCATTACTGACTATATCCGAATAGCTTGGAATCGGACTTCTCAACCTTTTATAATTTTAAACTTTTATGGACTGATTTGTTTAGGGCCGGTGGTTGAAAGACACTGGCTCAATATGTGAAAGCATAGCAATAAGCATTATTCAATTCTCTATAATTCCCGAAAATTTCATCCAATTATTATGAACCGTAAAGCCATATGTCAAAATGACTAGAAAATTTTCTGTTAGGCATTCACTTCATTATTAAGACCCCTTTTTCGGTTTCAATCAACAACAGTGGAATTTATATTTAAATGAAGCGCAGTACGCAAAATTTTAACATACAAAAAGCCCATACACAATATTCTTTTATTAAATATTCAATTGTTGCGTTCCTATACTTCATCTACATTCGTTTAAACGATTTTTGCATAATTTATAAAATACGGTTCGAATTTGTCCTGTCTATTTAAAAAATAAGGGTGCATAATATTGCCAGATTGTAAAAATCCAGTAATGAGCGCCTCTGAAAGAACGATAATTTTTCCGTTTATTTATCTGCCGTTGGGTGCAACAAAAAAAATTATAAATAATGAATTGTGAAAATTTTTTGTCTACCAACAAGGGTTTGACTCTTATGAGAGGGATTAAGGGTAAATAAATCGGATTAAAGAATTATCCTCTAACAATATTTATTAAAACTTTACCGTACAAAAAGATAGATATCCTGTATTTTATTAAAATCATAATTATTTATGTTTTACTTAAATGAATACATCAGAGAAGCGGTTCAAATCAATAAAAATAAATATTTTTTTTGTTAAAGAAAAAAACAGCTTTAATATTTGTGGTATCTGTAGCTGCTTAGGGTTTCCGTTTTTTAACGAAAATTTTTTAGTGGCAACACAAGCGAGAATCCAAGAATTTATAAAAAGCTTCGAAACGTAACAATAGACCTTTATGTATTTTATTTATTTTCATATAAAAATATGTTTGTATTAGTGAACGAAACAAAAAGGGCTTCCAGAAGTGAAACAACATTGACTGAACTGAACACAACCTTTTCACGGCATTTAAATACTGAAAACTGTTTTCTCTCCGGCCTTAACTTGAAAGTGTGTGAAAGAAATCAAATTTTTAGGGTGTTTTTCGAGCAATACTGGAATATCATAAATTATATTAATTAACAAGATCGAATTGTTGTAATTTCCTATTGGTTGTGTTCCGAATGATTTGTCTTCTGAGAAACTTTTATCGTCTAACACTTAAAATAGTTGAATGAAGTTCAATTATCACATGTTCTCGAGAGACTAGTTTGTTGCAGGATTTGCAAAAACAACAAAAATAAATCTTTGGATAAATTGGAAAAAATTCAGTAACTGTAAAAAAGTTTTATTTAGTTTTTGTGCACATATATCACAACTATTTTTGACATGTACAACAATTGATGATTTGTTTCGATTTAAATTACCATTGAAAAGTGTTTATTGCACAAAAATCCCGTTATCGACATAAAATTTCGATATAATTGTTAAATGAAAGTAAATCTCAGACGGTTTGTGTGAAAGAAATGAATGCACTCGGTGACCTAAGTCGTCAATTCTATTCTCAGTGTATGTGTAAGATTTGTCCCATGTCGATAGTAGAAAAATAAATTTCGTTGAACATTTCCAAGGTGTAGACAAATCCTCGTCTACACATTTTGTCTTCCTTTAAAATATCGTTCACAATCCACCCATATACATACGATACATGGATTCAAATTTATGGACTCTATTTATTCGGGAAAACGCGGAAAGAGAGAAAAAAAACAAAACGAAAATCGTTTATTTTATTATCAAATTATTTCAATTTTCTCTCTTTCATTCAATAAATTAATCGACAATCTAATACATTGAGATTTCTTTCGAAAACCAACCACAACATTTATCAATGGTTTCAGCTGCTAGCGATAAATTATTACTGAAAACAATTCTAACGTTGAATTCCGTCTTTTAATATTCTTTAAATTATATGAGTTTACATCGAATCCTTATACTGGATTTTAATACGCAATTATATCGAAGATATACTCTCTAGCCAGAGGAAATAAACGTGAAAATACATTTGTACCATTTCCACGACCTCATTAATCTATTTCTCGGATTTTTCGATTTTCTTGTCTGCTTAGAAACAGGTATTATTTCCTTTCAATTATATTGTAGACGATGGAAGATTAAAATAAAATCTAACTATAGCCATAAAACAAATGTTGTCAGAAGTGGATTAAGGTCGATTGAGGCCCCGGGCGCAAAATACAATGTTGGGCACCTTGAAATAGTATATTAAAAAACAAGTGTCAGAAGTCGACAATTATTGCACGAGTCCAAGTTCAGAAAACGAACGGCGAAGCGCTTGTTTTCTAAAGGACGAGCGCAATATACGACTTCTAACACGAGGTTTTTATACTATTTTTTCTATTTTGTGCCCTTTTTTACAAAAATATTTGCGAGTTTTGTAATTTAGGGAAATTGGTGGCAGTTGGTGTTACTGATATAACAATTGAACATTGTTTGATTTTTTTTGAATGATGTATTAGTGGTTGTACCTATATGTTATCAAAAATTAGTATGTATTTTGTTTATGATTTTTGACAGATGTCAAAATCAATAAAAACGTTACCAACGTTAAGGAAAAAAAATTGCTACAAAAAATTTACTAGCAAGTCTAAAATAGCGCTATTATTGACGGAAAATAGAAAAAAGTTAGTTTAATAAAAACTCGTGGCCAATCAGGTAACAGAAACGACTGCAACCTTGCACGTAGAAACACGTAGCGTAACTAACGACACCCATGGATGCGAGTTTAAATCCGACTATCAATTCCTTTTGGAGGTAGAGGCTCTTCGAGCACTTCGGTGAAGTGGAAGACACAAAAGTTTGACACAAACGATCGGTCCTACCGCCCTTCAGGTGTCCTACAGACCCGACACCTGAGATGCCTGAGGTTGCTACTCCCGAAACGTTAGTTGAATCCCGCCCTTGAGGAAAAATTTGGTGTCAGATAGAAAAATGTAATGTTGACGAGTTTTGTGGGACATTTCAGAAGTCGTCAGCTCTGTTTCTGCGTTTTGTAACAACTGCTTATTGCAGAGCGCTGTTTTTAGTGTTTAGCAAATTCTATCTTGGTTTTACAGTCTTTGTCTTGGCCTTGTACTTTCTGCAAAAGACATTTGCGATAGCAACACAAAGCCAAAACGTAGATTTTGGAAATTTTTATAATTTAGAATTAAGACTCTTGCAGCGAAACTTAACTTTGCAAGGCACCTGAAATGTGCTAGGACGCTACTCCCGAAACGGGAATTGAGTTCCGCCCCTGTGAAAAAATTTGGTATCAGACAGAAAAACGTAATGTTGGTGAGGTTTTTGGCATATTTCAGAAGTTGTCAGCTCGGTTTCTGCGTTTTGCAACAACTGCTTATTGTGGAGCGCTGTTTTTAGTGTTAAGCAAATTCTATCTTGGTTTTACAGTCTTTGTCTTGGCCTTGTACTTTCTGCAAAAGACATTTGCGATAGCAACACAAAGCCAAAACGTAGATGTTGGAAGTCTTTATAATTTAGAATTAAGACTCTTACAGCAAAACTTTAATTTGCAAGGCACCTGAAATGTGTTAGGACGCTACTCCTGAGTTGAGTTCCACACCTGTGGAAAAATTTGGTACCAGACAGAAAAACGTAATATTGGGGAGTTTTTTGGCATATTTCAGAAGTTGTCAGCTCGGTTTCTGCATTTTGTAACAACTGCTTATTGTGGAGCGCTGTCTTTACTGTGGAGCAAATTCTATCTTGGTTTTACAGTCTTTGTCTTGGCCTTGCACTTTCTGCAAAAGACATTTGCGATAGCAACACAAAGCCAAAACGTAAATGGTGGAGGTCTTTATAATTTAGAATTAAGACTCTTACAGCAAAACTTAACTTTGCAGGCACCTGAAACGGGAGTTGAGTTCCGTTCCTGTAGAAAAATTTGATGTCAGACAGAAAAATGTATTGTTGGGGAGTTTTGTGGGATATTTCAGAAGTCGTCAGCTCTGTTTCTGCGTTTTGTCTTTGTCTTGGTCTTGCACTTTTAATTTAGTTTAAAGTTAAGACTCTTGCAGCAAGACTTACCTCTACTAGGCCAAGACTAAGATTGTTAAAAAATAAACAAGACCCAAATTATTGCACTTTGCTTCGATTATTGCTTTGTAGTGATGAGGTTCTTAATTTTTATCTTTTTCAAAATTTAATTTGCTGAAATCTGATTTAAAAAAAAATAATTTGGAGGAAGGTTCTCACAACTAAAACTGTTCAGAAAGTACCTGTTAGAGTGTTATCTGACACAACATTTTTAGGAGGGCAATCTATCACCATTTCCATAAAATCTTTTGTTACCGAATCTATTGTGGACTAATTTTGTGGTTTTACGGATTTAAACTTCAATCTACTAACTCACTGATCCTACTATAGTTACTATACTTATTATCGCGTAGTAATTTACTCTTTCTTAAAATATGACAGTGATAGAAACAGTTCTACAAATGTCTAAATTTGGGTAAAATTTATTAGAAAGTTCTAATTAATTTAACATTTCTCATAATTGATAAGATCTTTTAAACATATATCATAATCTACCTTATCATCTGTGTTTCTAATTATTCCATGTTTTATAACTTTGCCTGAAGCATATGCTTATTGGCAATTACTACTGTTTGCTACAAAGTGCCTATCAATAAGATTTACGACAGTGTTTGTAACTGCAGGCTACAATTGACATTCTATAAGGAATTTGTCGACCCTTAATAATCATATTATAATAATTTAATAGAAGCCAAGTAAATAATATACGATAAGTAAAATGATGATATCAGAGTAAATCAAAAATTGTTATCAATGAACAAAAACAATTACAAAAATATTATTACTACACCGATTCATATTTATAAATAATAAGGCATACTTTTGAAATAAAGCTCTTTAGATACTTTTTAAATTTGAATAGATCAATATTTTGATGAAGCAACAGAAAGTGTCATCTAGCGTCCGTTTATTAGATCTCTACAGGTTGCTTTAATAAAATTCAGCAAATTGTAAAGTAAACCAAATCTTCTCTAAACTGAATTATGTTGAATAAAACCAAATTTAGTTAACAATAAACTAAATCAAATCAAATTCGAATCGAATCAAAACAAATCCAAGTATAGTATATTTGAAAATTGATTTGAATATTTGAATAATTGGATATAAAACATAGATATTTGTGTACAAATAAGCGTAGAATTGTAAAATAACAAAAATAGGGTGGTATTTCTCTGTATATGCTTACATTAATTGCCATAACTGTATATTAAAAAGACAGGAAAAAAAACAAAAGATCGCGATAAGGATGGATTGGTTTTTCAATGTGAAATAGAAGAAGACAGATAGAAACGAGTGGGGATAACATTCTAGCGATTGGAAATCTAACCTCCAAACTTCAATTAACATAACCTTTAAAATCTAGTTTTAGAATTTTCTACATATTTTTAGTTTTATTTAATTTGATTTTTGTAAAGATCATTTAAAAACAAATTAAAATTATTTTGTGAACCATATGTGATATTCTACTGAAATATAATAGTTAACCTCAAAAATATACTAGAAAAAAAGTAGATAAAAATCAGTAGTGATACTGCCCTATTTTTAAATGTAAACAGTAAATAGCCTGCAACATTCACATTGTGATAGTATTCAAAGGTGGGAAGTTAAAAGTGGAATTAATAAAAATTTTGGACTTTGACCCGTCCATTAGATAGAAATTGTGATTAAAATACTTGAAAATTTTTATCAAAATTTAGAAAGTCCCATTGTAAAATTAATTTGGAAAAATGTCGGACATGGGCCCTATTCAATATTTTATTTGTGGTGGTTTTGGTGGTATTTGTACGGTCCTAGTAGGCCATCCTTTGGATACAATAAAGGTAAATCGATTTCTCGATAAATTCCGATAATTCAATATTTTTATCAATAGGTCCGTTTACAAACGATGCCAATACCGAAAGCTGGTGAAAAACCATTATATGCAGGCACTTGGGATTGTTTTAAAACAACCGTCACCAGAGAAGGTGTTAGAGGATTATATAAAGGTATGGGTGCACCATTAGTTGGTGTGGCACCGATTTTCGCAATATCATTTATGGGTTTCGGTTTGGGAAAGAAGATTTTCGGTCCAAAAGATGGTGAACGTTTCACCTATACAGATTTGTTTTTGGCTGGTGCCTTTTCTGGTATATTTACAACAAGTATTATGGCACCTGGTGAACGTATCAAATGTTTATTGCAAGTACAACAAGGTGGTGGTCCGAAGATTTACGATGGTCCTGTTGATGTTGTTAAAAAATTGTACAAAGAAGGTGGCATTAGGAGTATCTATCGGGGAGCCGGTGCTACACTTCTTAGAGGTGAGAAAAGCTACAGTTTCAGCCTTTTACAGAGCACATTTACGGTGATGACAGTCTACGGTTATACAGAGCTGGGGCTACATCTAAGTACTTTCTTTGTTCATCTGTTAGTCATTAAAACATATAGTCATCTACTGTCCCTATTCTGACTAAGATTATTTCGTGGGAGGCAGTGTAAACAAATATTTCAGATAAAGATTGAATTACACTGTATAATTATCGATTTATCACTAATTCTACTATCTTTGTCTGATGTTTCGTTAATATGTTCAAGACAGAGACGCCACCTATTTCTTAGACTGATTACCTTTTCTGTGTATCTACTTGAAGTCCCTTTGCTGTATATTTATAAAGATCAGCACTTTGGTATTTTGTCTACTATTTGAAGCACTAGGCGCAAGTTAATAATTACAATCAGAATATTACAAAATTCCCATATTATACAGTACTGGCAAATAAACTAAGAATTCCAGGCATTGACAGCAAAAACTATGATTCTATAGATATGTATATTCATGAAAGACTACTCGATCTGTCTCTCCTGTTATCTGTATTGAGTGGTCCATACTGAGAAAAACACCCGGTATATATTCTATGATTTTCTACAGTTTTATTTCTAGTTTAACGTCTTTTCTCTGGAAGTTGGAAGTAATTAAAAGACGTTAAAACATGGGCGGATTTGCCATGAAACTAATCTTCAAGTTCCCTTTACAAATGGTGAAGTAAAAGGAATGGGACTTAAAAATATTAGACTGATTCCTCTATAAATCAAGTTCTGATAGTGGACAAAGAAAAATGCAATTGCAACAGAAAGATTTAAAAATTCGGATTACCTCTGCTATGAGATACGGTTTTTGCCACACGTTTTGTTAAAAGATACTTATAAAAACCCAAATCAGACATTTCTGCTTACAATTTTTTATCCGTGTCTAGACGAAATGCCGTCACTGTATCTCTGCTATTTTCATTGATAATCCTAAAATGGGACTTAAAAATATTAGACTGATTCCTCTATAAATCAAGTTCTGATAGTATGACTTTAATTGATGACAGAAAGGGTCCAGAAAATGTTTCGCCTAGACCCCTAATGTTTAAAAATAGATTAACCAAACCTGAATTTGCAAAAAAACGCAATTGCAACAGAAAGATTTAAACACTCGATACAGTTACAGAATTCTGATTACCTTTGCAATGAGATACGGCTTTTGCAACACGATCTGTTAAAAGGTACTTAGAAAGACAAAAATCAGACATTTCTATCTACTATTTTTTATCGGTGTCTAGACGAAATACCGTCACTGTATCTCTGCTATTTTCATTGGGAATCTAAAAACGGCGCTATCTAGAAGGTAAAATAAGTTATAAAAATTGAATACATTTTATTTATCAAAAAAAATATATATATAAAATATGTACAAAAATCGATTAAATTTCGTTTGTTTGAAGCTTCTTATACTTTCTATACTTCTTCAAAGTTTTATTTTTAATAAATTTCTCATTATTATATAAAACATTCAAATCATTATAAACATGATTTTGTTCATCTTTAAATTTTTTCATCAACAAATTAGGAATTTCTGTTGTCGTTGTTTGTATTGTTGTTGTTGTTTTAATATCAATAATTTTCTTATTATGTTTCCTAAATTTCGGTTTGTATTCAGGACATTTCAACAATCGTCGCATTGCATGAAACACATTCCAATTTAAATATTGTTTTGGTGATGAACATTTCGGTGCCACATTTGTATCGTATATATATTTATATGTAAAACGATTCTCATTACCACATTCTATACCTTTATCATGTGTAAAATCGCATTGTTTTAATGTTTTCTGTTTAATACGATTTATAATAACCGGCTTCCATTCGCTCATATCACACGAACAATGCCACGGATTATTGTTTAAACGTAGTAATTTAATGTGAATTTTTGAAAATAAATCACGTGGTAATTTTTTAAATTTATTATCATTTAAATAGATTTCTTTAATATTGATTAATTGATCGAATATCGACGGTGGTAAATATTCTAATTCATTATTGGATAAATCTAAGATTTGTAAATTTTCTAAACCGATAAACGTATCCATTGATACATTTTGTATTTTACAATGATTCAATATTAAACGTTTCAATTTATTTACATCTAAAAATGTATCGAATTCGATTTGTTTTACATTACCGCTCAATATTAATTCGTCCAAATTTGGCATACCGGTAAAATGGTTGCGTTGTAATAATTTTATTTTTAAATTATTCAATGTTAATGATTTCAACAATTTCAAACCTAAGAATGAATTTGTTGTTAATATCAAATCAACATCATCACTACCGATTATTAACGAATCGGTAGTATTCATAACTTCAAACGTATTTGGATAAATTATTGTTATTGGATTATTGCCGAAATTTGCTAATTTTAATTTAGGAAATGGTGGTAATGATAATTCAGATAATTGTGAAAAATTATTATACGATAAATCCAAATATTCTAATTCTAATAAACCGGCTAAATCTGTTATTTGTATATCGAGTAAATTATTATGGGCTAATGATAAAGTTTTTAAATTTGGTGTACCATAAAAAGCGAACGGTGGTATAAATTTGATATTATTCTTATCTAAAATTAAGTATTCGAGATTACTTAATCCATCAAACATGGCCCAATTAATATTATTTAATTCGCAATTTGTAATTCTTAATAAATATAAATTTTTAAAGCCCACAAATAGTGGTATTTTACCGTTGTATTGTTTTTTATATTTTTCATACGGTAAAATTTCATCATTATCAACAGTTTGTTGTAGTATCGTTAGAGGGTGTGCGTTTTTGTCAAATTTTTGAGTATATTCAAATAAGATATCCTCGTCTTTAAATTCTTTAACAAAATTTTGTATTTGACTTTTCGAATTTTTAATAATTATTTTTTCAACATTTAAATAACGTAAATTCGGTAATGATGTATCGATTTCACAAATCAAATGATCATTCGTTAATTTCGTTAATATATTTGAACCGATCAATTCTAAACTTAGTAGTTTTTCAAAATTATTCAAATAACTGAATTTAATTGTTTTACTAATATTATTGTAGCCTTGTATTAAACTTAACGATTCTAGATCTTTGGGTAGTTTATCGAGTAAGTCTAACAAATCGATTTCTGGTTGTAATATGCATAAAGCTGAACGTACAATTGTTTTCTCTTCAAATAATTCCGATTCAATATTATCGTAAATAACATCGTTAAATTCGATCGAATTTATCTCATTTAATATATCTTTTTTCTTATTATTTTGCATAAAACGATAAATTGCCGTTTCTGTTAAATGTTCCAATTGGCATGTACACGTTAAAGGACAATTTGTTTTCTCCCATAATTCACATGACTACAATTGTACAATTTTTTTTTAATTAATTATTTTTTAATCATACAACTTACCCCTAATTTTATTAAAAAAATCACAAAAATACCAAAAATTTTCAACAACATTATCGTTGTCTATTTGAAAATGTAATAAATTTTCTGGTGTATGATATTCTAGCAGGATATACTCCTACATTGACTTCCGTCTTTTATCATTTTTATCGTAATGAAGAAAAATCAATTTTTTTTTTAATGTTTTATTTTTAATTTTCTAGATATACCAGCTTCTGGTATGTATTTTCTAACATATGAAGCTATAAAAGATTACGTAACTGATAATGGTAAAAATCCAACAAATTTGTTTGGTACCATATTGGCTGGTGGGGCTGCTGGTATTGCAAACTGGCTTGTTGGAATGCCACCTGATGTGTTGAAAAGTCGTCTACAAACCGGTAAAATTTTTAACTACAATAAATCACTAAAAAAACTAATTATTCATTAATTATAGCTCCTGAAGGTACATATCCTAATGGTATAAGAGATGTTTTTAAGAAATTAATGAAAACCGAAGGAGCACTTGCTTTATATAAGGGGATAACACCTGTATTGTTACGGGCATTTCCGGCGAATGCTGCTTGTTTTGTTGGTTTTGAGTTGTGTAAAACGTTTTTAGATTTTTTGACGAAATCTTAAGTTTACGATGTTAAAAATCGGAAAATGCAATAGCTCGATTATCCCCCAAGTTAAACGAAAAATTGTCTACATTTAAATTAAAACAAATGCACGCTAAAATGGAGTAGTTGCACGCTACAAAGGGCCCTTTAAATCCAATCAATATTAGCTATTACTTATGCAACCAACAATACAAGATTAAGCTGAAGTCCGATTTATATATAGATATAATCGCCATGTAAAAATAATATTGATTTTCTTTTGGTTACATAAGAGCTACGATCGATATTGGATTCGATTGCAAACACACTAGGAAAAAAGATTATCCGGAAAAAGTATTGGTCTTCCAGATTATCGGAAAAACTGTTTTTTGGACGGTTTGAATATCTCCGCTGTTATTCAGTAGAATTGGGTGAAATTATAATAGCAGTACAGATAGATAGTTTGACTCATTGGACTTTTTTTTAATTTTCATCCGTTCACGAGAAAATAGTTTTTTGACCAAATTTAGCGAAACTACTTTTTGAAGTTTTCCATTATTACGAATTTTATTACATTCTGTAATCAATTTTCTCGAAAACTAATCGCTTTTTTCGGATATAAAAGGGACTCTCAAAACAAAACTTCAAAGTGGAGTGTACGAAATTCTAACGTGCATTTGATATCGGCTTCACAACCTTAAATCTGATTTAACTTGCTGCAAAAGCAGATGATCGAACTATTATCGAAAATTTTTCCGTTTCACCAATTTATTGTGCTCTTCTATTGACGTCAGTAGCGTAATATACCAAGAGGCAAATGCAATTGTTTCCGAATTTATAAATGTAGAAAAACTTAATATTACCTCAATGCTTCTGACGGAAAGTTGCGCTACTGATTTTTGTACAGTTTCTATCGTAAAAAAAAATCTATCAAAATTGGGTAATCAGGATTTTATATATTTGATATAAATATTGAACATAGACGCAACGATTGTAGTGTATTTTAAAATAAAAACGGTAATTGTGCATTGATTTTGTTTGAATTATATCCTAGCAACCGGTAAACAAATGGAATTCATTGTAGATAAAGTTTCCGAGGATTCTTTCTACGAGAATCTATTAATTGGTCTGCCAAAAGTTCTAGGTAATATTCGAAAATGTCGCAATTACCATAACAATTGTGGGGAATTTTTAGAGAGACTACCAAATGTCGGTGAGATTAATTTGGAACGTTCACCGCCCGTTCCACATTCAACAATCTGTGCATGGGAACAAAAAAACGGTGTTCTATTACCGGAAGATTTACGTTCATTCTATGCATCAACAAACGGTTTTCTTTACACTTACGAAATTAATTGGCAACAAGATACCGATAATAAATTATTCGGTAAAATCCATATTAACAGTTTGAATGATTTGGTTCAAATTTACGGTTATGAAATCAAACCGAATCCCGGTGTAAATATGGATTGTGATAATTACGAATTGATATTGGGCGCTGAGAGTAAAGTATTCGAATTGGTGAATTTGTGCGATTCAGGACGTGTCACATTGATTTATTTACATCACCGCTACTTACCGACAATATGGATGCACGATGGTGATATGAAATTCAATTTTTTAGCCGACGATTTTACAACATATCTAAGAATGTGTGTACACCATTTAGGTATACCGTTATGGGAATTCTCATTTACACCAAATGGTGTACCGGAATGCAGTGAGGTGATTATAGTAAATCAAAACTATTTAAAATAATTAATTTATTCTGTGTTCTGGTTTTACGGTGTTTTAGATGATATTTCGTTTATTAGCACCGGCTATTCTACCAGCACATAAAAAAATCGAAAGTATTCGTAAAAATAATCAACAAAAATTAAATGATCCTCATGATGATATACCAATTAATAAAATCGATCCTAATATTATTAAAACAACACGTCTTCCGCAAATTAATGAAATCACATCTATTGATAATATAAATTCAAGGCAATCAAAGAAAAAACAAGCTAAAATGACAAAAAGAATTAACAATTCCAAAAAAATTATTTAGTTCAATTATCTCGATTACGTATTATACAGTGGGTCGTTTCTAGTGATTTTCGATAATTGTGATGTGTAAATCGTGATCGCTTGAAACACCCTGTATATTAGGGTGGTCGTTAAAAATTAAATTTTTTCAGCCGCCTCAAAAAAACCTTCCTTTTGATGAGAAAATGCAAGGGAATTTTTTTCTTTTTTTTTTGGACAACAAGAACACGTGCCGCACGCCCTCTGAAGATTATTTCTTCATAAAATCACAGTTTTTTCAAAATATCTCTTAAAGCAGACGGATTTGAGAAAAAATCATTGAGGCAATTTCATAGGAAATAAAATCCTCCACAAAAAAGGTCTCATTTGATTTTTTCAGAAACTTTATATTTATGGAGATATTTTCAATAATCGACTTAATAACTCCATAAAATCAAAATTTTCAGACGTATAAACATATTTTTTTTCGGAAATAAAAACCATTAAATTAATGGTTGTAAATGTGACTTAAGTTACAAAATGGTTTTTATTTAAGAAAAAAATACGTTTATATGTCTGAAAATTTTGATTTTATGGAGTTATTGAGTTCATTATTGAAAATATCTCCATAAATATGAACTTTATGAAAAAATCAAGAGACCTTTTTTGTAGAGAATTTTATTTCTATGAAATTGCTTTCAATGATTTTTTCTCAAATCCGTCTACTTTAAGAGATATTTTGAAAAAACTGTAATTTTATGAAGAAATAATCTTCAAAGGGCGTGCGGCACGTGTTCTTGTTGTCCAAAAAAAAAGAAAAAAATTCCCTTGCATTTTCTCATCAAAAGGAAGGTTTTTTTGAGGCGGCTGAAAAAATTTAATTTTTAACGACCACCCTACTGTATATACATCTATTAATAAAGACAGCCTTCTATTAATGTGTATTTAGATCACAATATAACCGTTTTTTTTTGTTAAAATGCGCAATAAAATTGAAATTAAAATAAGAATAAATTAAAGTTAAAATGTTTTGGATAAAATGACCAGATATTTAAAAATATACTTCACATTCTAATAAATCACCATTTACGTATTTTAAAAATTATATAATTATTGCAATTTAATTATAGGAAAATATTTATTAATATTAAAATCAAATTCTGGTGGTGTTGTTGAATCTTTTTTATGTCCACCAGCTAATAATTTTAATACAACAAAATTTGTTTTAGAAATTTTTAATAATTCCGTTATATCTGGATCATTATTTATATTTTCTAACAATTGCCTAGATTGATGGAAATGTTTACAACCAGTTATATAAAAATAAATACTATCAACTGGTTGTTGTAATTTATCAATAGATGTCATTTCTCTAAATTCAGAATATTGTACAGGCGGTGGTGTTAATAAATTTTGAAATGGTGCAAAACGATGTTCATATCGTACTTGTTCACTATCAAATTGTGGATGAGGCATTGTTATTTTACCGTCTAAACGAAAACCCATTAATGCCTTAAAAAAAAACAACAATAAATAGATTATACAACAGCGGCATTCGGTCTAAGAACAACATCAAAACATCGTACTTAGACTAGATGCCTAATCTGTATATTTATATAAATTATAATTACTTTATAGTAACCGCCACACATATTTTGTAATGCTTGATAATACATAATATCACGATTATATGGTCGAGCTTTTCGTTTATGTTTTGGTTTCTTCTTATTTGTACCTTTATTTTTTTGTAATTCATTAATTAATTCATGTTCAACTAGGAAACTATCAGCCCTAGATAATGCCGATACCAACCAACCGTATAAAAATTCATATAAATACCAATAAATATAATAATATTCATGTTTACTATAAAGTTCTAATTCGAAACCGGCCAATAAATACATAATCATTATTTTTAATGTATGATACAATATCCAGGTACCAAAACATGCTAAATGTGGTCGTGATACGGTTGAATTTACAGATATATTATGCAAAAATGCATCAACATGTTCAGCCTAAAATATCAAATTCTCTCATCATTACTATCAAAAATTATCAAATAATAAAATTAGACCACAACCGATTTGGTAGCAAGAACGTCTCGAAATTCTCATGATTTTCAAGTTTGAAAAAAGCACGTTTTGTTTGTTTCAATATAACACAGATACGCAGTGGAAATTATAATTAATGGAAATATAGAAATTACCTTTTAGTATAATATATACGATCGCCTTCGTCAGAAAAATCTGCACTGCACTTCACTACACTGATATCAATATAATTTGAATATTGCTAGTTTCACTAATCATTCAACCAACTGAGTTAGATGTTAATATTCTAGTGTCTAAAGATCAACTACTGTATAAAATGGTGTTAAATCATTGTCTACATTCTTTTTGTGTTATCGCAAATCGACAAATTATCTGTTTATTCCTGATAACACAATAAACAAAGGTAAATACATTTATTTAAGACTCTTTTCTAGTATTGTTATTTTTAGATCTTGAGATTTTAATTTATGAGTGAAACAGTGGCGATTTTATAATAATAATAATAGTACCAATGTAGTGAAGTGTGACAGTGTTCATGATTATTGCGTGGAATGCAGTCATATTCTACTAAAGGATAATTCTAATAATTGTCACCGTGTAAACGTATCACATACACAAGTGGTAGAAAAATCCGCATTTTTTCATGTTGTGGTTTAATTTTATTATTTTATTCTCTTACGAATATTTCGATTAACTAGTAAATAATTATATGATCCCTTCGTATTTTGATAATTTCTAGAGTCAACTTATTCTAAGACAGCTTTTCTCAAACTTTAGTTTGTTAAGTCTCTATCCAAAACGCAGAATTATAACACTCTGAACATTTGCAAAACATTTTCATTTGTTTTCACGTCAAATTTACTTTTTTTGCAAAACAAATTCAACTTTTTATGGAACTCGAGCTAAGCGCTTCAAAGATTCGTTTGTAGAATACTGAAGCAAGACTTTTGCAACCCTCTTTTTGACTCATAATCTGAGCAAATTTTTGTCGAGTGTGTTCGTTGTCATGATCTAAGCAGAAAATGAATGTTGCAAAAAACGTGTTACTCGGTTATTTAGTAATCTTGTAGACAAATTAATGGGATTCTTTTCAGAATGAGTTCGGTATTAACTTTGGTAATTTAACAACATAAATTTGAACGGTGGGCGAACTTAAAAACGCCTAAGAACCGGTCGTTGAACATTTTGAATCCCACCTGATTGCTCTTACTAAATGTTAGACTATTAATCAAATTAACCTCATAAATTAAGTACTGGGTATATCTGAAGATGACTTTACAAGTAGATTTTTTCTTACATACACACCTCCCACAAAACGGTCCCTACAACACGCTTCACTGGAAAAAGCTATCCTCTAGCGCAATTAAAAAAGACAGTAGTTCTAATGCAGGGCATGAAGTCAAAGACACCTAAAATGTCCAATCTTTTGTTCTGTTCCCAGCAGTAAAATGGAGCTGAATAACAGTTAAAATATAGACTGAACAATAACGGTAAAAGCAAAAAATTACCAGGGCTTCAAACCGTAACTGAATCGAAAACCGGAAAAAATTGATATTTTTGCGGGACGAAAACCGGAACCGAACTTATAAATGTTTACTAATCGAACCGAAACCGAAAATCTGAACGAAAAAAAAAACAGTTCGAAGTCGTGAGATAAATCAGTACATACTGTATTCACCAAAATTTCAAGCTGGAACTGAACTGAAAATCGAAAAAAACCGATATTTTATCCGGACTCGAACCGATAAATATTTTACTAATCGAGCCGAAAAAAAATAACGGTTCAAAGTATTGAAAATTACATAATACTTGACGGTAAAAAGGTCCAGCAAAAAATTAAATTACACAATAACTACAAAGTCATACAACAAAAAGTAATGTGGAAATATCTATTTTTGCCCTAATTAAATTAATATTCTTACAAGTCAATGTTTTCTTCACTATTTATGCATTTTTTTAATATACAGTAGAACCTCTTTAAGTCGAAAACCTCTTAAACTTGAAGAAATGTTGTGTTCCCTTCCCTTCAAGCGCTAAAACCTCCATTACTCGAAATCTCAACCCTCTGTAGGTCGCAATAATCAGTGAGTCCCTACAAGTCACTTCCGTATATAAATTATACCTCTGTATCTCGAACGTAGCAATGTTTGATTTTACAACCTTTACAACTCGATCATTTGAAACTAATTATTTCTGTATGTGCTACATAATGTTACATAGTTTGGGAATAACTCTGTCACTTGAATTAGAATAAATCTTAACCTCCAAAATTCGAATATTCTCACAAAATTCGCCTAAGTTCGATTTACAGAGGTTCTACTGTATTATAATTAAAAGATGAAGAGTGCCACGTGAGTTAAGGTGAATAATAAAATACTGCCTTAATAAAAGTTGCTCAAAATTTATCGAAAATCGAAATATTAAAGGTCTTTGAAAAATTAAATTACCTCATCCTGCAGACTGGTGAATTCTTCTAATAAATGAGCAAGTTTATCCCTTTGTCTAGCACGATTATGTCCACATAATTGTAAAAAATTAGCAAATGGTCTTGAGCAATTTGCTAAAAACGATTCAACATATTTTTTAGCCGGTTGATTATTTAATATTGTTTTTGATACTAATGCTGGTGGACATATAAATGATTTAACAGCATCTCTTAATATATCTCTAAGCGTTGATGGATTTGTCCCTAAAAATATAAACGATACTTTTAATAATTAAATATAATTCAATTACCTTGATATAATAATTGTAACGCCGATCTAGATAATAAACATGGGCTAGTTTTACTAAAATCAATAAAAAAATCCTTTTGACAAAAAAAAATAATTATTATTATTAATATTTAATTTGCGATAATTATATTTTACCAAAACTTGATGTAATGATGGTATACTATGTACTTTTGTTATTATCTTAAATCTATCAATCATTTCCATATAATAATTTAATGCTTCAACTCTAGATTTAATTTTTGTATACCTAGGAAATGTTGGAGGTAACAATCGTTGATTTATTAATGGCTCAAAACCTGGTATTGAATCATTGTCATCTAAAAAATCTAATTATTATCGCAATGTAACAAACAAATTAATAGAATTACCATTTTGCATTCCTAAATGTACAGTATGATACATTGTATTAAGCATTTCTTGAGCTGTTTGTAGAAGCCGTTGACAATCAGCACTAATATTTTGATCGTCTTTTTTCATTAAAATCAAAACTTGATATAATACTCTAACGAATTTAATTCGAGAATAAACACCATGTAGATCCGTCTAATTAAAAACTGTTTTTTAATAATCATCTCTAAATTAATATTAATTTAACTACCAGTGATTGTTTTGAACGAATTTTTCTATGTAATTCCTCTTCAACTTCACGTAACATACCTATCATTCTTTGTTCAGATATATCGGGATATAACAGATAACCGTATTGCATTGGTTGGAAATCTTCTTCTTCATAAACCATAGCTCTAATAAAATTCTCAATAATTAACCACTGTTGCCGACTAAGGGATATGTGAAACCTTCAATGTTTAGCTCAACTATTCTCTCTTTTCATATAACAATCAAGAATGTGTACAATTAAATCGCTTAAACAGTTGATTTTATAAGCGTTTTATTCCGAAGGAATCGAGTGGAATAATTCCGATTGTAGAATCGGCCCTTATTAAGAATTTTCTTATTTAAGAGAGAGTTAAGCTTTAAGCAGTTGGATCAGCCTTATGTAAGATTCTTTATGACTGACTAACTGCTTTGATTTGAAGGATTTCACATAGTGGCGGATTTTCTATTAAGGCCCCCAAAAAAACGTTAAAAGTGATGAGTTTTACAGCTGAATACTGACAATTTACTGGGAAATAGTTTTTCAAACTTGGAAAATCAATTTTCATCTTCCTCCTTCCCAAATTCACACCAACTACAGTTAAACGCAATCTTTACCTATTTTCCAGAAAATCCCCATTTTTAGCTCATCAAACTCTTCAAAAAAACCTCATCATTAATCAAAAATAAGAAAACACAGAACTACTTATGATTTCGTCTGATTTATTATTTTTTTATCACTTTTTTGAGGACCTCAATTATTGTTAAGGGTCAACCTGTTTTCTACAACGCACTATTGTTGAGCTGTGCGTCATTGACTCCATTTTTTCTTTTATAAAGGATTGAACATTTTAAGAAAACAATCATATATTAATTTCCAATAATAATGAAAATTTATTGGGAAAATTAATTTCCCCGAAAAGACCCAATTTAAACCGATTTTCTGAAAACTGTAAGCGAATGTTGGGAAACTGAATGCATACAAACATCAAGCACACGATTGTCTATATCTTATATAAATTTCAATCAATTCTGTTACTAAACAAAAGCGAAAAACGATTTAAATTGGTTTAGATTGAGAAAAACTGACTTTTCCAATAAATTTTCTTAAACAAAAAAGTCTACAGTGCACAACTTAATGATCGTACCTTGTAAAAAAACTCAGGTTCACCCTTAATCCGCCACTGCTTCCACGGTCGAGTGGTCAGTTTATATAAGTTAGTTGATAGTGTAAAAAAGAAGCGTTAAATCCGCCTACGTCTAGTAATTTTCCAATAATTCAATGTTATTTCCAATTAGCTTCATTATTTTTTTTGCCAATAATTACAATGAAGTGTGTACCAATCACTTCTAGATTTTTCAAAAAAGCACTATAAAAAAAAATAAAAATTTAAATGGTAAATTATAAAAGATCGATACTCGCGTTCCAGTTAAAAATTAGGATTTCTGTTGTATTTAAAAATACATTTTTTAAATTATTGCCAGTACAGGCGATATATTCTGTCGAGAAAGTGTTTTTGTTAAGATTAAAAATAGAACGTACTTGTGAATAAAATCTTTGATAATTTCTAATAATTTATACACCGATAGACAAAACGCTTTCATTGTCCTATCTTCAATAATATATGGTTTATGTAGATATAGATTGGTGAAAACTGTTTGCGCTAGAGAATGCCCTTCTAACCAAGAAACAATACACGCTAATGTTGTATCAATAATTCCAATTATTTCACTATATTCGAAATTGTCTAATTTTAAATTTCCTTCCTATAAATTAAATAAATTAAATATAGATTATTTTTTTATATATGCTTTGATAATTTTATCACTTCTAGTGTTTGAGTAAATGTCTTTGCTTTTCTAGAGCCACGATTGCACATCATTCCTGCATCCATTTTCGGATCCATCATTTCTATGGCTGACATAGCTTCAAATAAACCAAATAAACTATCGTGCAACAATTCACCCATTTTTAAATCTATAAATTATTTTTTTTTTAATAATTTTTCGATTAATTTATATAGAAACTCGCCTTTAACAGCTGATTTAAAATCTGAGGTTATGTCAACCCATTTGTACATAGGTAGGTTATCTAGTGCATCACCATATTCTCTATAAAAAATTTATTGACGATTTGATATAAATTAAATACGCATTTTACTTACGTATCTGAATAGTCCATAACTTTATTTTATTCTTTATATTTGACTAGTTAAAAGAAAAATAAACAGAAATTATGATAAAAATATAAAATGTGGAACGGCCTCAAGAGGTCGTATATGTCGTTATCATTTCTCAAAATTATATATAGATATATACCCTATTCACTCGTGAACGGACTTTTTTGACAGATTTCGACAGCCTAGTGACCAACCTGATAGAATAAAATTTCCTATATTTAATTCTAAACGCAGCTTTTTGTAGCTCTTCTAAATATTTTACAGCCTTTTTACCTAAAGCGTTGAAGAGATTTTCTGTGAGAAATTTTTTTATTCTATTTATTGTATATAGAAGTGGCTTTCGTCATTGTCTAAGAATATTTTTAGAGTATTTATAATTTAGTTTTCACAATTTTCGTATTTTGTAAGTAATTTTGAATTTTGCGCCATGGAGCTAGTAACTTATCTAGTTACAAAAAAAAATCCGTTTTTTTAGTGAATAAGGTATATATCTCTGACAAATGAAGCGAAATGAATCCAGTGGCAGCGCCATCTCCTGGTGTTCGCTTTAATATTTTTATATATATAGATATAATTTACAATATAAAATATGTGAATTATTTTAATGACTCATACGAGATGGCGCTACTGCTTGACTAATTTTGATAAGATAATATATAGTGTTCCAATCGTCTGACTACGAAAGCTGAGTCCAGAGAAAGCGTCATCTCGTATGTGTCATTAGAATAATTTGTAGTTAACTACTTTAACAGAAAACGGTCAAATCGCAATTTAAACAAAATTACAAACGATCGTAAATCAAAATTGATAAATAAACGCATCTGTAGCTATATATAGACTTGATAGGCTTTGGTCTAGCAGACTATTTCATATCTGAGTCACTGCGAACAACAGACACAGAGTGCAGTGCAAGTCACGATTCGCTTGCCATCTATTGAGAAGTAGTGTAATTATTTATCATTTCCGAGCCTTGATTATACGCAAATATGAAAATATTCGAAAGAAAGAACACTTGCGTATCCAACATCGTGAAAAGAAGTTCGCGATGGCCCTAGTTTATTGGGCCTTCTTACAAAAGTACGAAGCATAGCTTCCAAGGACCTCAACAGCAAAAGGAAAGTATATTAACGATCCGAGGGAATCCCCATCCTTCGATGCATTAAGTGCCTCTCAGGCATCTTGAAAATCACTCTCCTGTCGGAATTTTAACTAGATCTACTTAAGAAGTGCAAAATTAACGAAAAGACAAAATACGCAGTTGCCCATGGGGAATGTTAGCCTAAGAAAATAAACACTCAAATATCTGATTCCTGATTAAGAGTAAGTTGCACGCAACGAAACTTTACACCAGGCATGTGTAATTATTTTGTAATTATTTTTAAATCTTATTAAACACGGCCCATTTGCTAATTATTACGTTAATATATATCATACATACAGGATGTTTCTTCTAAATATGGACGAGTGCGAGATCTCCCGTTAGCCGTCAAGCAAGAGGAAAAAAGTTCCAAGAACATGTACAGCTGCGGATATAAGGAGTATCCAGGACTCCAAAAAGTTTTTTACTTAACGCTAATGGGAGATCTGGCAGCCCACAACAGATAGAAAAAACACCCGGTATTATATAGGTTCCGGTCCGCGATATGGTTTGATATTTGCTTCCTGGCCCGAGGTCTTAAATTGTTCTTAAGTCAAATTTCTCCTTACGTTGTGGTATCAGACTTTTAGTCTATACGTTTGGAAATCTATCCTTTTTTCGACAAACATTGATACTTCAAAAAATGTATGCGGTGAGCTATCGGTAGAGTGGGTGCTCCACAGAGGCCGGATTCAAGTCATGTTTGGGGACTAGCGACCCCATGGACCTCAGCTGGCCTATCAGGCACCGAGTTTGCAGGCCACCAATCTGAAGCGGTGACAACCGAACATACCTCCAGAGATATAGGCTGGTGGCATGTGGACCAGGATGTTTAAAACCCGACTCGAAATGAAATCGGTAGTCGTATTTGTATGTCAAGAACGACGCTACTGATAAAACTAAAACGACCTTGCTGACTGCTGCTCTAAACGGTTCTGTGGTTGTTTTTAAAAACAAGGTCTTCAGGTTCTTCAGCCATAATACTCTTCTTCTTCCAGGTTCTCTCTTTCCACGAACTCTTCCTTGAAGAATGGATTTTAAGAGTTTATACTTGGTGTCATTTCTCATTATATGCACAAGATATTAAAATTTCCTTTTATTAATCATATACATCACCTCTTTTTCCTTCTTCATTTCTTCCAGTACTGCATTGATTGTAACTTTGTCTAGCCATAATATTCTAAGAATCCCTCTGTAAAAGCACATCTCGATGGCTTCTATAGTTCCTTCTGCATTACTTCGGTCAATGTCCAGAATACCACTCCATAACATCACAAGAGTCTTATTTTGATATATACTTTGAAAAGTTTTGACATTTGGGTGAAGGTTTTTTCTATCCGACACCTAATTTCTTGTGAGTGGTCCCATTGTTCGTTTACTTACGTTCCCAGATAAACACATTTTATGGAGGGTAGAGGTACCTCTACCCTCCATAACAAATTTGGATACTATTTCTACTGGAATATTTCTACAAAGTAGCTGACAGTTTTCTATCTTCTCAGGACCGAGAATCAAAAAGTTTGGCAACCCCTGGATTACAGTTAGCGAAGTAGTTAAAGTGTTTGTATTGTGATGACGCCACTTGTAATAGAGAGCAACATATAACAACGCAACCAACATTACAGCAAACGTTTTTTTGACAGTATCAGTGAAGGTGTCAAAATCTTCAATTGTTTCTTTGCAAATAAAAAAAATCATAATTAATTAACAAATTAATTAGAACAATGCCAGTTGGACCGTTGAGATTTCTTGGTAAAAAGCATGTCGAAATTGCATCACAATGGTAAGTTGTGTTTATTTGGAAATTTCAGTGATTATTATGTAACTTAACCTATAATTTTTTTGTAAGGGTCGGCTCGGCGATGGCCTTTGGGGCAACAGCTGGGGCTGCTATAACTTATGCAACAGATTGGAAACTAATTTTACAATATTTACCATACTATAATGGCAAATTTAAAGATGAACAATAATTTGTAAATTAATCGAAATGTAGCTACCGTTAATGCAATTTTATTATTTAAATAAAATACAGTTTAAAAAAAAACGATATTTATATTGATTTATTTATATTTTTATAAAGAATTAGTTGTGCTACCGGACGATTTTTTCGATCAATAATCGGCTTCTAACGTAAATTAATTATTGTGATAGTTGGCAGGATCTGATTGTGAAGAAACAATTGTCTTTTGTAGGTATCCAGTGTGATCATTCAATTAAGTTTTCAGTATAGTGGTAGGTATTAACACCGAACATCGCACAGCAATTCCCTTGGGATGCAAATGCGCGCGCTTTTGTGATCAAAGTAGACTACAGTCCAGTTTAAACGTTGTACGTCTACTAGCGTCGCGACGCCGCGTATAAAAGCACATGCCGGCAACAAAATCTTATCAAAAAACTATCCATCTACGTAACAAAAAGAAAAACAAAACAATAACAATATCGTTTACAATAATGTCACAATGTGACCGATTCAAGTGCTATTTATTATCGATATGGTCATGTTTATAATAAGTATTATAGTGGATTGTGTTAGATTTATAAAAAAACATTTATAAATGTGTTGGTTTGTGAAGCATTTTTGGAATATTCGAAATTTGAGCATGTCCCGAAGGAAACAAGCCAATCCCGCCAAATTAGGTAACTATTGTTGCCCAGTATTTACCCAGTCGCCTAAACCACGTGTACTCGACCAACACCACACACAGGATAGAATAAAAGCGATTTTTCTATACGGCATCCTTAACAATCAAAAGTCGTTTAAAATTTCTAATTGTGTGTAAATTGTGAACATTTTTATGAATTTCTAATGGTACCTACCTGCTATATGTTGGTGGTGGTGGTGGTGGTGGTGGTGATATTGTGGTTCTGTAACCTTGGGTGGTGAAACAGAGAGAGGCAACAATCCCAAGAGATGTGAGGGGTCCAGGGAATGGCAACGTACAGACGGGAAATATGCGCTCCCATGACATACTCCCTTGGGAGTCGTATAGCTCGCCTCGTAGCTAACTCTGCAAACTCAACTGCCACGTATAAACTACCATTATTACAGTTGGATATTTCACACCCAGATTTAGTTAATTGAATTTTTCGTTTAAATTAAAACAATCACCTAATTTCGATTAAAAATACATTGAAAAGTCTTGACATATTCCGATTTTATTATTATTATTATTATTATTATTATTATTTAATAAAGGCTCCTGACACTCGTCTGCCTCATAATTTAGTGCTCTACTTTTGGTAAATGTAATACGAATTAAGTTGTCCGTCATCATAATCCGTGCTTAATTGTTTCCTATTTTTTAGCGCACATAAACAATAATCACTATTAGTTTTATTTGAAAAAAAAAACGATTCCTATATCAACATTTGTTTTATTTAACAATATTTGAATGTTACTTGCAAAAAGGGCTTATCTATCGACCAATATCGGCCGTATATGTATGCAATGATGGTCATCCATAGTTCCCATGGGAGTCGCGCTCTCCGGACCCGGCAATCCCCGAGGTGGTGGAACGTTGTAACAGCGGAATGGGACCGTTGAACACGCCAATAACCACAAACAGATCCAGTCTAAATAACATTCATCACTTTTCCTAATAATTAAACATTGTATCTAAGGGTATTTTGTTTTATTTTTATAATGTGGAAAGTTTCAAGTCTGTTTTGAATGTGAGATGCGGGATTTTCGGTGAAATCTAGGCTAGTTAGGGGTTGGATTCGAGTTTTATAGAGACAGTTATGGTGATTTAATTACATTAGTTGTGCAAGATATAAGATGCACCTACCACGAGGGCTTGGTATTTTTTATGTTTTAGTAACATGCGGTTGTTGCAACACAAACACCAATCTAATAATTAATCGATAGTTGGATCTCTAGGGGTGAACAAATGCAAATATTCACATTCATTTCATACACACTATTCTATGTCTATCTGTTCAACAGTCGATTGATTGGTCAATGTTAAACCTGTATGTTGTATCCACAAAATTCCCCAATAACTATCGAATATTCAAATTAACTATTTTTGAAGTATTTTTTTGTCTGTTGTTTACGTTTTCTGTATAAATTCAAAGTTGTTTGATAGATTGGTTGATTACTGGGGTCGTTATTAATATTGTATGTTGTAAGTATATGGAATAGAAGGGGGAATGGTTACATATTTACGTTTTTAGAGTACATCTGCTGATGGCATTACTGAACGTAATCCATCAGGCACTTAAGATACGCCTTGAAATCGTAACTCCCAAATGAACGTCTTAACATTTGCGTAGGGATGGAGTATAGCGTATTGACAGCATTGTATAGCAAATATATTACAGTCATTAGTTCATCCATCTAAATTCCCATTGCTTTTAGATTTCCTACGGGGCGAAATCATATTTTTCTATCGATTTTTTATTGAAAAACATACAACAATTTGCGGTAGATTTCTTCGCTTTATATCTTTCAAAACAATTAAACAAGAAGACCCATTGGCATACGTTATATGTGTGTGTGTATATATAAAATGTCGGTATTTCGTGAAGGTTTGTTAAAATGGCGTCGTTAATCCCGTGTGTATTAAGTTGAAAGTCCCAGTTCTCAAGTCAAAAAGTTCAACGTATCACAAAACAATATCGTTAAATAGATATAAAAATAGTTGACCAATGTTTTGACGTTACGAAGGTGACATGAAAACAGTGGGCATTCTTTTATATATATATAATCTCTAGAGAATTAATCCCAATTCAACGGTAGATCCACCAACGAAATGACTATTTCAAGAATGCTAATTAGACAAAGATGGAAATATGAGAATTTTACCACTGTTCCTTGTCGGTTACTTTATCTCATTTCTTATGTAGGTCCCAATGGACTTCACAGCGCAATCTTCCAATCCCTTTCCTAACTTATTTTCATGCTAAGCTAAGTCTCGTCTGCCGGTGTACTCTTGCCGTTTTATCTCAATGTATTATTTAGTTAGTTGCCGCGGTTGCAACCTCCAATTACACACACACACATATAATATATACATAATTTATCACATTTACAGATACTACATATAATTGTCCTGTGAATTTATTTGACATTAATTTTCTCTAACTTTAATAGAAATAAATAAACGAAATAACGTAAAACGAATAATCCTGGTTGTAATTTCTATTCGATTTTAATCCATTAATATATGATTCAGTAAAATTCTACTAATACCCGTTTTCTGGGAAATACATGTTGTTCACATCTTTCGTAGGGCCAGTTGGTCTCCGAGGGCCTATAAAGTGATAGTGGTATGTATTTAAATTCTCATAACTGCAGGTCTTATTACACCACCTAATGTATATCTCTTTTGCCAGATTTCTATTAAATTATAAACAAACGTAATTTCATTTTGTTGTAGAATTTCTGGTTTTTAAGTTTAAATTTGACAAACAAAAAAACAACGAACATATGTAGATAAATTTGATTCGATTATATTTGAAGATTTTCTATTTTAGGAAGTAGTGTTCCGGGAAATGGGTTGCACCTGAATGAGAGTAGAATGGAAATTATTTTATTATATCTTTCATTTCTGGATTCAGGCTGTTCGAGCTTTTAAAGCTCCCCGGGGTTTCAGTATTAGAGAAGTGAATTTACTTGTGAATCGACTAAATTCTTTTCGCCACATATATGTAAATATTAGAATGGTTTGTGGTTTAAAAGTCAATGACCAGTAAAACTACTAAAAATATATATATATATATATATATATATATATATATATATATAAAATAAAAGGAACTTGGATAAAGTTATCATTTAATACACCAACAAAGTTTATCGATTTGTGATAGATACACGCAAGGACAATATACCTTTAAAAATGTTATAAAAGAAGATACAGTTGAAAGGAAACGAATTTGGTGTTAGTAGTGGTAGTGGTGCAAGGTAGGCGAGATGCCGTGCCCTGTGGGTTCGTCGATTCCCATGGGGAACGTCTGTCGTGCGGGTTATAAGGGGAACAAGGCGCAATCCCTAGAGACCTCCCCATTAATCACATTCACTAACAGATATGCGCCCTGAACTCAGTACAACTTTGTCATTCTACTGATTATTGTTCCATCGCCCACACCTGAACCTCGATATTATTCATAGTATTACATATTTTTTTTTTTCACCGAATATTTCTAAATAATGCTAATTTAATTAAATTTACATAGTAACAAAGAAATTTCTAAGTATAAAATTTTCGTATAATTCCCAATGGTAAAACGTACCTTTATATCAGTTTTCAGTATTACGGGTGAATATTTATATGATAAGTGCTTTGTAAACAAGAATAAAAGAGATAGAATAATATTTTCGTATTATTCATATACTAGTAAGAAGCTAATTATGAAAACTTTCAGGTCATGGAATTCTCCTTGAAATCCTCAAAAGAGAGATAGTCTCATTCGTGTATATCTCTAGGGAAACGAACTAATCAGAGTTTTTGGCGCTAGCTAGGATCCATCCAAACATATGCTGTGCGGTTTGTTCACAGAGGTATTCCCAGTATTATCCCATGGGATATGCTTAGATATGCGCTCTAACACGGAACGCATCCACTGATGACAATATCACTCCCTGGCTAATCATCCACAAACTATACATAGTTTGGGGAGACACAATGAAAAATTCCTGGTGGTATCTATCAGGGGATGTTTGTTTTAATTAGGTCCCTGGGGTTGACGATTCGGCCCGCGGTCAACCTATCGATTTCTCTCACTCACTCTATATTTCTCTTTCTTTGTCATTGTCGCTCTTTTTATCTTTTATAGATATAGATATAGTAATCGTCACGCTTAAATACGCTATTCTGGATGTGTTAAATGTAAAGAGATAACGGAAAGTTGATCAAATAGCGAAAGATGTACAGCTGCCAACAGGCAAAACCACGCGGGACAGAGAGGTTCGATTTCCCATGGGGATGCATTAATTTTCTGCCGCCTTGCGCATAGTGTACTCAAGGGAATCCTTGCTCGGGCTTTGGATATCTCTAGGGACATTCTATGTCATAACTTATTCGTCTTCCTTTCGTAAAATGTTACATATTATACCAGGCTGTATACGAATTTATAAATATTAGCAAACTACTTCAACGTTTCATTACATACCAATGTAAAATTCAAAAACCACCCTCGACAACAATATCGTCACAAGTCCAATGAAAATTCAATACAATATATCATTTGTTTTCGTTTATATAATTCGATGTAAAATCTATATTGTTACAGATCCACAAGAAGAAGAAGATCTACCTACGCAAACTCTCAAACGTAAGCAGATATAAATTTATTTATAAATCACAATAATACAGCGTGTTGCACCTTTATAGATCACGCTTATAGAACTCCCACAATGTCGTATTTCATTTAAATCATCTGTTAAATTAGTCATTAGAAACATAATTTTCCTGAACATTACATATAGTGAACACAAACGAGACGAGCATATTGTTAAAGGGATTTCACGACTGGCAAAGGTTCACTGTTGTTGAGTTGAATTTTTTTACAAAGGATTGAACATTTTAAGAAGAAGGTTTTTTATAAACCTTATTTAGTCGTTATAATTCTTTTTTGTTTATTAACAGAATTGAATGAAATTTATGTCGGTTGTAGTCGTTAATGTGCTTGATGTCTTTATGGATTTATTTTTCCAAGATTCACTTACATTTTCTAGAAAAATCAATATGAGTTCTTTCAAACAATTCTTGTTTACTATTTCTTTTTTTTTTGGAAAATAAGTCCGAATTTTTAAAAAGCAAATCCATACCGACAACAAACAAATTGACAACTATAACTGGCGTTAATTTCATTTAATTCTGTTAATAAACAAAAGACGAAAAGATTGTTTTAAATTGGGAATGTCATCGAATTTGAACGTCCTACGGGAAAACTAAATAAATTTTCCAACAAATTTACATTGGAGACGAATGTAAAAAGATTTTCTTCTTAACTTGTTCAATCCTTTGTGAGAAAAACTCAACAACAGTGAATCTTTGACCGTCTTGAAATCCCCTTAAAATTGAGCTTTAGTCTTCATCTGATTCATTGACTAGTTAATTTATCAAAAATATTGCAAAAATGACTTATCCGTCACTTCCAGATTCATTGAAAATAACAAAATTGATCCTATAATTGCTTTGTTTCGCCCGATATTCGACTTTTTTTGTCTGTGGATCAAAAGCGCAGTAAACTATATTTTGGTTCAAAGAAATAACTATTGGCACTTTTAAGTTATCGTAAAAATACAAGACTTAGTTATGTGTCTGTTTCGTTTGCCTCCCCTCTATATATTTGTATAATTTTACAAATTTTTCTCTCGTTTGTTTAACCTACATTTCCTGGAGACTTTAGACTCTATTCAATATCACTCGCTGGGGCGTGTCATATTGTATATGTTGTTTATATTTATCAAGTAAGACTCCTGAAGGCCAATTGTAAAGTTCAAATACGATACTAGGCGGTAGAATCGAGTAAAATCAAACACTCGTTCCAGCGGCTTTTGCATTATTGGTTTAATATCTGTTGTCTCGATATATTCCTTCGGCGACCTTTAGTTCGATTTAAATAGAGGTTCACTTAAGTATAGAATTAAACGTTAAACAGGCGCTACTTTTTTGATTGTGTTTCTAAGGGTGTCGCATGTGGCCCTTTGTTGGTTTGAATAAGGTCAGAGATACCGGAGAGTTGTGGATGCAATGTTTTATTGTTGCATCAAGACGCATACTGAAGCCGATCCTGGTCGCACACTAATAGCAACAGTAAAGTCACGGATTTGATTCTGGGGATAGTTCTCTAATTCAATTGACAAATAATGGGTTACGTGAGATACGTTTTAGATATTTAAAAATAAACATTAACTAGATATATTATTCAACGTTAGACTAATTTTAGCTTTAGAAATTATCGATTTAACGCTGTGCTGTGTCTGCCAGTTTAAAAATTACAACTATTTAACATTCACTATTATAAATATTAAATAACGAAGATGATTCAAGTTAAGACTAAAATCATGGTAGAAATCTGAAGAGAGTGTTGTTAAACATTAACATTCAATTCCAAAGTGTATTCAAGTTGTGGCAGTCCTGTCACTGTCGTTTTATCATTTTATAAAACCATCAAGATCACGAAAATGATCTATTTTTGAATGAGATAATTACTAATAAATAAAATAGTTGAGAAAATTTTCGGATGAAATCTCGATAGGGATGAGGCGTTAAAAAATACAATCAAACAAAAAAAAATACACGATAATCTCTAAACTAGTTATGGTTGAACAAATTTAAAAATTAAACTGGCACTTATCCCTTGCATTTATAATGGATAAACGAAAATACCGAGTTGAATTTGGTAGTTTTTCATTCGGAAAAACCATGATATTAACGTCTAAAGTCTGATAAAAGTTACAATATGAATATTACATAAATCTAAAATAGCGATATGTTGAAATTTTAATTGGAATATAAAAAAATATATATTTTATTTATTTAATTGATTTTTGTTATGAATCAACTTTTGATTGTAACAGTTACGATTCTTTTCGTTATATACAACTTGTGCTATATTGGAATCCTAAAAAGCTCAAAGCACCAGATTCACGATTAAAGTTGAAGGTTTATGCTCGGTCGGTTATTATTTATTCAAAAGCTTCATAAAAGTATAGATGTATATACGTATATAGATATATATTTGTGTACGGTTTTTGTTTGTGTTAGCTTTACTGTAAGGTTACAAATTATTATTCAAAAAAAAAAAAAAATTGCAAATTTTCTGTATAATTACGAACTTTTCGGTTAAATCGATTTTGATGTTTCGTATTTTATAGTTTGAAATGTTGTATGTCACTAAGTTTCAATTAAATCAGACAAAAGCTTTGCTAGAATGGCGTACACTGGACATAACAACATTTTACACTTAACATGTCCGCGAATTTTCAAACTCTACACTCATCACATGATTCTCTCATAATTAACTATACTAATGCAGTTTTGTGTACATGTAACCCCTAGTTGTCTCTATGCTTTCATTTGTATTTTATACGAACAATTTTCAATTGACATTGTTTTGGATATTTTCGACAGTTACAATCAAACGCAGACACAAACATATTTACGCCTACACACATATAAACGTATATATGCGTATGTATATTTTATTCTTTTACATTTGTGATTTGTGGTCCAACACACGTGTTGATTTTACGATTTTGCGTGAGCTTACATTACAGATACGAGCTTTTTAAATATTAATAAAATAAGGTGGAGAAAAGTCGTTAAACTTGCCTGTAATAAAACCAGACTATACAAATAATGACAATCCTAGTTCTATTCAATTGGTCGCTTGTGGTATGTACACTCCAAACAGATTTCTTTGTTTATAAATTATCATAAACTACAGTTCGTTTCATGATAAATCTCGACGACCAGGAAAGTCACAATCTACACTTACAACTTTATGGCCACCTCTTTTATTTCTTTCTCATTTTAAGCCGCACCTTCAAATGGCTGAAGTTAGACGATTTCTAATCTAACAAAATAATGCAATGAATCGCGAATTTCGACAACTTTTATAGTATATTAAAAAACAAGTGTCAGAAGTCGACAATTATTGCACGAGTCCAAGTTTAGAAAGCGAGCGGCGAAGCGCGAGTTTTCTAAAGGACGTGTGCATTATACGACTTCTGGCACGAGTTTTTTATACTATTTTGCCTATTTTGTGCCCTTTTTTACAAAAAAAAATTGCGAGATTTGAAATTTAGAGAAATTGGTGGGGGTTGGTGTTACTGATATAACAGCCGAAAAACTTTTCAGTTCTCTTAGTCAATTGTTTTTTTTCGCCATATTGCTTATTTAACAATGAGTAAAGAATTTTCGTGTACTCCACCTGAAATAAGGGAAATTGCTGAAAATGCAGGAAACAATTTACTACCCGATAAATTAGTACGAAAAATGATTGTTATTTTTATATTGTTTTTATGATTTTTGACAGTTGTCAAAAACAATTAAAACGTTACCAACCATAAGGAAAAACAATTTACTACATTTTCCATTTTTACACTAGCAAGTTTAAAAATAACGCTATTATTGACTCAAAATAGAAAAACACTTTTTCCTCTTCGTTGTCACTGTTCAGACAGTTCACATACTTATGTTCTGGATAAAATAGCTTTTTCGGTAGATTTTTGGAGAAAATACCGTCATTTCTCTGAACGAACAATTAGAATCGTTTGCTCGATAAGTCTAATATTAGGCCACAATAGATGCGGTAACGGAAGATCCAATTGTGGGTCTAATTTGGTTAATTAGACTTCAATCTCTTACGTCATTGAACTCACTATACTTCCAAAGCTTAATAACTAGAAGCGACGACTATTGGTTTTGTAACAAACGTCCCAAAATTAAAGGATGGCTAAATATTTGCACAAAAAATGCATCAATATCCGGAATTTCCAAGTAGTTGTTCAAAATGTGGCCAAATTTATGGGACGCCGTGTAGAAAAGCTTTTATGATACGTACGTCTAAATGGGTATAATTAAACGTTTAAGTAAATATAGTAGTTGAAATGTTTGATGATTACAATGACAACTTTATAAGTTGAGATAACTTTATTTTAAAAGAATCAATTATCGTCTTATCAAACTATTAAAATTGATGAGGTTTTTGTTGAATGGGTGAATTCGTATGTGGAATAACTTTTCGATAGCAGGTGTACATTTAGATCACGCGCAACACTTTATTCATAATAATGTTCATTTTTATTTAAAAATATATAACAGTTCCCAATAATACAATCAATATTTTAATATAGTTGTAATAATATTAATATAGTTTTATTTTTTTGATGTTGTTAAATTCATGTTTGTATTGTATAATACGAAACTATGTACTGGTTCAATGAATAATACCCTAGAGCCCTCCTACTGTTCATTGGATAAAACAGAGGCCAGTCAGGAGGGTGCTACATCCCCTGTGGTTCGATTTCTGGTACAAATTCTCTCTTGGTGGTATGACAGTGAATAAATCAAACATAGATCTGTTGCATGGGTGCCGATGTATATTAGGGTTAAAAACAATGATCAAAATACATAGGTGGTCTAGAAATTTTCAAAATATTTTTTAAAAATTATATTTTAGATGTTGTATGTAATTGAATTACCATTTTCATGTTGACATTTGAATAGTTTTTCTCTTGAGTGTTAGTAGGGTTGTCGTTGTTGTTGTTGTTGTTGTTGTTGTTGTCGGTGGTGGGTAGGGTATAGACTTCGCGGTTTGTAGGGTGGAATGTTATTGTTAGGAAACAATGCTTCAATTGTCCCTTAGAAGCTGATATTGCCACAAAACAGCACTAAAGTTTTGTTTCTAACACAACGAATATGTACTTATGGCTATACTACCTCAAGTGGGACATCACGTTTTTATTAAAAACAATGTATTTCATATAAGAATTGTCTCAATTCAACAGTTAAATTAATAATTGTCTATATTGTATTATCGACGATCACCTCCAGACATAGTGATGGCGCCTAGCGACGCGTCGATAGCGGCGGACAATTGCACTACGCCCAAACGGAGCAATAGGACCCTGGGGACCAGTTACAAGGCACCAGTAATGCATTGAATTAGACAGTAATACAACAGCGGGCCGATTGCTCCCGCAGGCCTTGACTAGTACCGATCTGGACCCTCTGACATCGCCGCTTTCATAAACCCAGAAATATATGCTTTTAAAACTCACACTCATCGAACAAACAACTCGATAGGTGGTTAAGTCTAACTAACTATAATCCTACAGCCCACAATTCAATACTTCAATAATAAATAAATTATTTATTAATATTAAATTAATTTGTTGTACAAGCAAATGCGCATTATATAATTCACAGCCGGTTGTTCGCAATTAATTCAGAATAATAATAGTCGCACAAAAGGCTATTTTACTTCTAATACTAGAGGGGTGATTGAGTAGGTGGTCTACACCTGGGCCATATACGTGAATTAGGAAAACACATTAGGGTTGTCGTTGTAGTAAAGAGTTTGATGTCTTAAATCTCAATTCACAAAAGAGAAATTTACTGTGTAAAAGGGGGTGGTGGTTTGATGTTCCATGCCCTTTACATCCCACACAATTCTCTAACAATTTAGAACAATCGAACAATTCGAATGCGCTCCAAGTTAAGAAAAAACAAACGACTGCATCCCGATCTCTAATTACTAACATCCGTATTCCTCAGGTTAATTCTGAAGGTAGAAAACATTAGCAACGGCATTATGGGTGTTCAGAGGACCATTCGGTGTTGTTATGGTCGCTATGGGCCTAACAGCCCGACCCGAGCAATCAAAAACACGCCAGATTCCTGAAAAAAAAAAACTTATACCGTCCGTAGGAGACTGGTAAATAGGGAATTAAAAGTTACTGTACTGCGACGCCCCTAGCGACTCACTTGCGGTACACAAGCCAAACTCCCTTATTTCTTTTATCACAACCCCAATGTTTTTCTAAATAAATGGACAATTCACGACATGGGGTTGATTACTGGACACACACACACACACAAATCGAACGAGAATTAACAAGTAGTTAAGTTGCAAAATTTTGTGATTTGTTTGATGGTGAAAGTGGATTTTCGAAAGCGACATTCCGATTAACATTGTGTCATGGGGAGGTTGACTGTGTGGGCGGTGTAAAAGGGACATTAGCGATGCATCACGCGCCATCCTGGGGCACAGTAAAACGCCATCTTTTATAATTTGTTTGATCACTAAAAGAAGAGATGAGCGACAGAGGAATGAGTGAATTGCGCCTCAACGTAAGTGGCAACAGACGTTGTATACTACTACTATGTAGTCGAGGGTGTCAGAAACGGGCCCTCCTTAGGGATTCCCCAAGCAATCTCGGTCGTTTCCTCCCCAAGCGGCAAGACTCAATTAAACTTTAAGATGATATGCAAGCACCCCAACCATCCTCGTCTCTATTCTTGTTCCTTCACTTTATATATATATATAGAAGAGACGATATTCGCAATACGGTCTTAATATACAGAGACGGAATTCGTGGGAATTCCAGCCAAACTATAAACCTGTTGGACACAATTATTGTTTTTCAATAATTAGAAAATTTGGTAAATTTCACCTGTTTGGGAAAGTTTTAAGTTAGCTGTCTTAAATGATAATCATCTCAAAAGACAAATGCTTTTAATATTTTATACTTTAGAGAAGTACGAATAAGCCCTGCAGGCTAGAAATAAAGCTCGCTGTATGTAATCTAATCTTTCTTTGCTAATTATTCTACTGGTTAGAGATAAGTTGTCTAAACTTAGTTTTTGCGACTAATCGAACAAATATTCAACATTATTATAATAATAAAAAAATATATACAACAATTAGACAAACAAACAAAAATTGCAATGTAATTGGAGCTGTATTAATTCTCTATATATGAACAAATATCTGTTGTGTTCGTTTTTTTTTTTATTATTATTTTGACAGTCCGGAAAGTAATTTGATATTTTTTGTTTTGAATGGGGTGCCATAACCGATTTTAATTATGGTGTGTATCCCATGAAAGAATCACTAAAATAAAACTCCCACAGGCGCTTTCTTGCGCACTGAAAGGTGTAATTCTATATGGTTTTTGTCGGTAAATTATCCATGAACAAAAAACACAATCGCAATTTTCACCAAACCGAAAAAAAAAATGAGATTATTAGAAACATATTTGTTGATCAAACAATACCAGAGAAAAAGACCATTAAAAAGTTGATTATATCGATTTAAATTGATTATTTCAGGATCACGCACTGTTTTTTTTTTCAGTTTAAACAAATATTTAACGATTATTGACGTATCACCGTCTATTGTTACATTTCTAATTATAACGTGCAAATAGGAGCAATATTTTACGTATTAATAGACACGAGACATAATTCATTGTCTCTTCATTAGCTCGAGAATGGTAATTCGGAAGGCATTATAGTCGCTAGCTTTCTGTATCTAAACCCAGAAAAAGACCCCGAAAATTATAGCAAGTCTCTCTCGATTCTTTACAACAGACAACACGTTAAATAATATATCGGCAAGTAGTGTTTACGCGACTTATAGATGAATCCAAAAAACACCATAGCCAGCGACCGAGTATACTTTCCTTTGCATATTTGGGTGAGGGTGTTTTCGCCGCAACAGGTTTTTAAAATCGATTCATCCCCATTATCCAACAACAACAACAACACCGACCACCATCTGGTAGTGTTTTCCAGAAACTTTTCAAAAAATATATTTCCCTAACTATCAAGACAAAGTGGAGTTTATGATTAGATGGGGCGATGAAATGCTTTCAATATTGAGATATCAAACATCAATGGTCTGGCTGCGTGTCGCTGTCTATGTGTGTGTGTTTGTGTGATTACGACACTGAAGGGAATTAACTATCACGTGTTTGGGGGTAATATTGAGATGTAATAGTTAAGTTGTTCATATAGAGAAAATATAAAAAGTAAATTATCCGAAACTGATAAGATAATAAATAATAAACGGTTCATTAAGTTTTCTATAACTGAAACGAATTGAATTGAAATAATAAACAATTTTAATAAACAAAATGCAGAATTATTTGATTAGATCAAAAAACGCAATAGGTGGGCATATTGAATGTAACTCCTGTTGAGTCCAAAAACCACACAGACACAGAGGGGGTATTTTCTTCGTATTTCAATAATTCTACAATATTTATAAATTCGATAATTTACAATATAATTGTTCTGTTGACGTGTGTTGAAAATTAAAAATTTGTTTCAATACAATTATATACAAATGGTCAATTGACATTGTAAAAATCCATAAATTTTAGGTAGGTGGGAGATAAATAATTTGAATGTTGTTATGTGGTTGTGGACCACAATGTTACCATGACAGGTTTAACAACAATTTGATCGTTTTAGTACACCTTATGGGGTTTTGTAGTACATTTATATTCTTTTATAACAACAAATGGAGCATGAATAAAGTATTTGCGGTTTCATCAAATAAAATCTACACGTACATCAAAATATTTGTTTTTAAAAAATAAATAAATAAAACAAACAAAAATTATATAAAAATTATTGAAATTTCATAGCGAATAAGAGTTGGCACCCAAGCGACCGTCAAACTGGTGCAGATCATAGAAACGAGCATTAATAAGGCCACATTGTTATCGGTAAGTTCTCGTAGCCGTATATAGAGCGTGGGAAGAAACAAGATTCCGCGATCACATCTCAGGAAAAACTAGTGGAAAGAATCTGCCACCTAATGCAGGATTAGTGTTGAAATAGTGTACGTGAAGTGTTTTGAATGATAATGCGAGCTTTGAAATCTGATTAACAATAAGTTAAATATTTGCGCCGTTTTTTGATTGATTTTATAATTGCTATCGATTTGTTGTATTTGGTATCGCATGAATAAGTCCCCAGCTGCGACAGGTGGAATGTTCTGCATGATAAAATTTGTAAATATTTTGGGAGATCAGGATCATGTCATCGACAGCCTCCTGTATGTTACGCATACGTTAACATTAACGTGGTCTATTTCTTTCACCTGCCTCAATTATACACCCATTATTTTGTGTAATTATTAGGCTTAAGTTATAGATAACTCCTCCTACTTGATGTGAACAACCAATTGAAATACAGAAGAATCCATTGGTGTTGAATGAAATTTACTGGAAGTAATGTTGGGGGACACGCGACCCTTCTTTTTTAACAATCAAAAAAACTACCTCTAAATCGATGAAATCGAACGATTAAATAAAATCACAAATCTATCAACAAGTTAAAAAAAAACAAAAAAAAAACCTCCCAATTGTCGGTTATCAATTCCGGGATAGATCTCCCCCTTCAACAGGGTGTTCTGGTAGGACAAACCGTAGTATAGTTGTGTCCAAGTGGGAGGGATATCGGTACACAGTACGCACGAGACTTCCCACGTGTAAGCATTACACCTGTAGTAGTTATTGTTCAATTCAATTTTTGTCAACTGATTCAAAAAGAATCTGATTTAATTGAAATCATTTATTTGTTGTTTGTTTGTTAACGAATGAGGTTGTTGTCAAAATGAAAATGTTCTTCAAAGGTAACAGTAGTCGATTAGAATCGTTAATTGAAAAAATCCAATCATCACGTGAAGAATTCAAAGTGCCAGGTAAAATTTGTTTTTCATCAAATAAAAATTCGTAATGTAATTGATATTTATAAGAAAGCGGGAATCCGTTTTGACAAATATCAGATGTTTTTGTATTAGAATTTGGATGCATTTGAGTAATATAGATAAATGACTTCCTATTTCCTTAAGGTTGTTATAGCTAAAAGGGCTTGAATTTTTCCCATTTCCATGTTAGTAACACACTGTAATATATTACAGTGATAATATAACGTACATAAATTGAGATAAATTGAGAATATTACAGTGTTCGTCATAGAATCAGTTAGATTTCGACAACCACAAAAACAATTACTGTTAGCAATCATACATTACAATAATTGAAGTATTTCTCACGATCCACATTTGTAGGTGTCGGATTCTCCCGTTTCATTTTTTCCTTTTGGGACATTTCCTCAATTTAATAATTTCCTAAATCTATTACAATCAACAAACACCAACGCTATTTCTATACAAATACAAAACAACTAAAATTATTATTAAATCAATTAATGTTATTTAAATTAATTTAAATCTTGGTCGAGTATGTTTTCAGTTTTCAGTTTGTTACAGTTGCCGAAGACGAAACAGCAGGCAGTTCGAATTCAGCTGGTTCAATCGAAACAATACAAGGTTTCGATGATATTGTTAGTTCTGAAGAATTGAAAAGTGATCAAGAACGTAAAATTGGACCGTACAAGTGTACAGTGTGTGGTACGAATTATTTCAAAGAGAAACATCTCAGGGAACACGAACAGGTCCGTTTTAATTATCAATATTTATAAATTAATAACTAGAGGAATAAAATAGTGAAACTTGGTATTTCTCTAGATCGTTTTTTATGTTTTTCTGTCGCAATTAAAAATAAGGAAATCCGTAATTTCGTGGAATTATAGTTTTTTCTTTTATTTTTGTTGTTTTTTTGTTAAAGTTCGAGTTTTGTTTTAATTGGCGAAAACTCGAATCATCCGCACTTGAAACATGTAAAACTGGTCCAATTGTTGGTTTAAATTATCATAGAAACATATGTCCAGTATGACGACTATAACTTGTTCTGCAATGGGTTACCTAACCTTTGACATTGATGGATGTTTGGTTTGATAGTCGTATATATTTGTATGATAAGTGGATTTTACCATCCGTGTACTGAACGTGAATTTATAAAAATATGATGGTATAATATTGTGATTAGATGTTTGTTGAAAAGATAAACAAAAAATAAAATAAAATAAAAACCGCCCTTTTCAACACAATTCCCATAGAGATTGTATCGCGAATTAGACTTCTTTAAAATGTGTTACAACGCTTTGTTGTGTTAAATGTGGTGTCGGCACAACATCAAAGACAACATCTTATAGAATAATGTTTTATACCATATATGGTTGTTGTTACATTTAACACTCAACTTAAGTCAAATCTGACAATAGAATTTATTATAAAAAATATATATGTATGTATTTATATTTGTTTATCTTTATTTATTAAACTTCCAGACTCATAGTGATCATCTTCAATTTACTTGCTCTTACTGTCCGCGACTTTTCAAACATAAACGTTCCAGAGACCGACACACCAAATTACATACTGGCGATAAGAAATATAAATGTCAACAATGTGAATCTGCATTTTCCAGAAGGTAATTTATCGTAATTAACAATTTTTTTGATAATTTGGCACGACTATACAGTAGAACTGCGATTATCCGGGCATGATTAAGGACTAGTCTATTTATGACCTGATCACCGATGACTAGTCTATTTGTTGACCTGATCACCGATGAGCTCTTATGACTTTTTTAAAGAGGGTTGAATATGTAAAAGAAAATTTCTTTTTTCGTTTTTTGCCATCGCTTATCAATAAAATTTAAAGACACTCACGTCAATTATGGTAGACTGTGTCTTGAAGAGTGCTATGTAACCTTTTTTGCTAGATTTTCATTCATTTGTCGGAAACGCATGTCGAGATAGATTATAGCATTTTCTACAAAAGAGTTGAGAATTTCGAAAAATGCAACACATAATTCTTTCAAGCACACTGTCTTCTCTAATTTGTACGAATTCCATTCAATTCGGTTAATAAACAAAGGAGAAAAACTCAAAACTGATTATTTTATTTGCTACCGTTAAGTATGCTTAAAATTACACACGGTTAATCGAGCCTTGGATAATTATTGGCAGCTCCGATTGATCCGCCTCTGAATAAACGGGGTTCTACTGTTTGGCTAAACGACTTTTATACGAATTTAACGCAATTAGCTAAGAGAGGACGATAATCCAAATCGCCGATTTTATTAATTTGTGTCCCCGAATGCTAGGAAACGTGAGCTGTGGAAAGCTGGCTTGTTTAGATGAGGAAGCTTGGCATTCCTTCTTACTTTAAAACGATCTTACGCGATTTATAATTTCGTTTATGACTCAGTAAATTCCGATTTCAATTGTTAAAAAGACTGAATTTTATCAATTGTGTAGAAATGCAATTCTAACCATAATAATTATCATAAGTGGTAGTTATAAGTTTAAAATAATAAGCAAATACAGCTTTCTTTTCAATTATGTTATTGCAAAAATTACGTTTTCTATTAAATTGCATTCGAAACTGATAATTTTTAGATCTAAAACCCGAATGTTTTGCGCATTTTCAACGTGATACTTTGCACAGTGGAAATTATTATAATTAGCGAAATTATTGTATAACTTACCGTTTAACAGCAAATGTACAGCCATTGTTTTGTGAAAATCATGCACTACACTTCAATACACTTCACTACACTGACACTAATATATTTGATTATCACTACATCGTTTTATTAATTTAATCGATTTCTGAAACAGATGCTAATACTAATGTCAAAAAATCAACTGTTCTAGAAAAGAACGTAAAATAATTATATGTACGTTTCTTTGTTGCGTTATCACATGTCAAAAAAACTATCTATCAGTATGTGTCGAGTCTTATGATTTATTGTATTAAACGACAAATAATTTTTAACTTATATTAATATGAATATCTGTGGATTTGTTGAGAATCAAAATTGAATTCTATTTTTCCTGTGTATCTTCAGTTGTAAAGCCTAGACTCAAAATTTACTTTGCATGAGCCTTTTATTACTTGTACATAAAGGTCACTGAGTTATGCCACAAATTCTTTATGTAAAGTAATAATAAGATTTCGAAAGCCAAGCTTGACTTGGCTTGAGAAATTGAAAGCCAGAAGTGTACTGAAAAGTACACTCGTCTCTAGCGTTTTAAGACTACTGAAAACATGATTCGATTTTTATAACGTGCAAAATTACAAAATCACTCAGCTTAAAGGTGAACCCCGAGTTTTCTACAATATATGTTGATTTTAAATTTATTTTTTTGATTTACAAAAAATGAGTATATTTTAGCAACAAATTCTTTTGCATTCGTTTCCAATAGCAATGAGCCATAACTTCAAATGAAAATTTATTAAAAAAATATTAAGTGTTACCGAACAGACTTGAAAATTCAATACGTGATCCAATTTTTCGTTTTTCTCTTTTGTTGATTAACAGATTTGAATAACATTTACGTCAATTCAAGTCGATAGTGTGACTGATATCAGTATGAATTCCTTTTTCCAAAATTCTCATCCATCAATAATTGAAAGAGTTCTAAAAACGTTAGTTGATACTTCTGAAAAATTGATGCAAATCTTGGGAAAAAAAATTCATGCAGACATCAAGCACACTATCTTCTTTAACTGACATAAATCTTATTTAATTCTTTTAATAAACAAAGGAGTAAGACGGAAAATTGGGTCCGACAATGAATTTTCAGGTCTTTTCGGAAAAAATGAATAAATTTTCTAATAAAATTGCATATGCGGTTATAGCTCTATCACTGAACACGAATTCTAAAGAACGTTGTTCTTAAAATATTCAATTCTTTATCAGAAAACAACAACTATTTGAGAAGACTTAGGGTTCACTCTTAATTAGAAATGTAATAGTCTCTCTTCTACTAGACTTCTATAAACCGTTCCTGTCGGAAGTAATTCCAAAAAATTTTAAATAAATAAGCTCAAGTGCTAGTGCTTATTGCGTGGGTTGCGGTCGTACATGCGCATATTCTTGTAGCTTACATTAATTACAATAATTTCCACCATTTATCACGAGAACGAGATTGCGGTAAATATTATACTTGTCTCTAGTGTATATCTAAAAGTACTTTTTTTTCTATTCCACAAACTACATGTATTGTGGTTTGATTTTATTGACATGTAGTCTCTTAAGTCAGCGCGCCAACTGTACGCTTATTAAGCTAATATTTCAAATTTTACAACACATAAACTTTGAAAGATTTATTTTATTGTGACGGTTTGTTATAAGAAAACAAACGATATATGCAATAAACCTACTTTTAATGAGCAGAATAATATACTATATTGTCAGCGTTTAATATATCATTCTAAAACAAGATTTTGTACAATCACAATCCACCTCAACGTCTCAGGATTTGCACTAGGAGCACTTCGGTAAGACCTCTAATTCCTATACTACGTCTACCAACGCGTGGTCGGCTTCACTTAACACGGAGATACCAGTTGTTAAAGTCAAGTTGATTAGGTGAAAGTAGATGCAGAGTATTGTCATTTCTATGGAGTCAAGTCGTTCAGATTAAAGTTGGTTGACTGTAAGTGCTTAGAAATATTTGATTACAATTTGGTGGCATGTTCTATATTGCGCTTCCCATCCCGAAGGATTACCAAAGACACAGATACAACTATATCACAACTAATAATAAATAAAGGTCACAAATAATCTTAAGTAGTTTTTTTTGATTAAAAATTCGTGGGAAGGTCATAAGCTTGTAATACGATAGACGCAAATAAACGAAAATATATTTAAAAAAAAAACACTAATTGCAGCGATCATTTGAAAATACACATGAAAACTCACGACAGTCGAAAACCTTACAAATGTGGCACGTGCAATAGGGGTTACAATACAGCCGCTGCCCTTTCCTCCCATCAACAAAGCCATTTAAAACAAGAATCAAGATCCGGAAGTCGGACAAGTGGAGGAAGTACCCCAAGTCCTGGACTTTTCCGGTGTAATCACTGTACGGAAACATTCGGCAAAGCTGATTTATTACAGGTACGTTTCGTTGATTTATTCAATTATTTATAAAATATTTAATATTCGATGGAATATTGTAAAATTTCTATAAATATACAAAAAAATAGACACATATGACATTGGTGCATAGTGATACGGATTCAACATTGAGTCAAACACCGGAACCAAGTTCGGATTATCAAACACAAATTGATGATTTGAAAATTGTTTGTATGTATTGTTCGAAAGAATTTCCAAGTTTGGATTTAATGTACCAACATACGAATATAGCCCATCGAGACGTATCGAATGGTTCAACATCGTTACAATCACCAACACAAAATTCACCAAAACCAGAGATCTATCAGAATGGTAGTCCAACGTATGCATGTGATCGTTGCACAATGCAATTTGATTCAGTGCAAAATCTAAAAGATCATATCAATACCGTCCATTGGCAACCAACAATATCACCATCACCGATCAATTACGGTACATCACAATTAATAAATATAGAAAAACAATATACGCAATTTCAAACACAACCAACCGATTTGAGTCGTAAAAAGAAAAAAGATGAGATCAATGAGAAGGCAACAATATCGAAAAAAACAAAAAAAGATAATTTATCATCACCAAATACGTTAAGTCCGTACGATTCAAATGATAAACCGTGTATATGTTCCTGTTGTTATGCCCAATTGCCAAATTTTAAAAGTTTTTTAAGTCATATGGAAACGCACGTTATATCAACAAATAATTCATTATTAGGATTTTGTCCTGTTTGTGGTGAACCAGGACGTGATCCAGTTAGTTTTACAAATCATATATTTAGTCATGCTGTTGCTCAAGTACCTGGACGTTGCTGTTATGCTTGTAAAAAGACGTTTGAACGTTCCGATGAACTACAAAAACATCTATTTGATAATCATGTTATATCTGTTTTTAAGTGTTCAATATGCAATGAAATATTCGATACGAAGATATCAATGCAGGTAAGGATTCATCTAGGAGGGCAACGGAAAAGATTTGCATCCAAAAATCCACTTTTGCAAGAAATTTAAATTTTTTGGTTTTGCCAAACTTCCTCTAAATGAGGTGTGCGTTTTTGTGAAAGAGGAGTGATTAGATTTGGACCTATTCCTTGAATTAAGTATTTGGCGACTTTTTGCTAGGCTTAAAGTTCAGTCCAAAAGCAGTAACACAAAATAAAAGTGGATTTATGGCAAAACTTTTTAGTTGTAAGCTACCTAATGTAAAGACCTAGTATTAATTTGGCTTTTGAATTAATAATTTTAGCTACATTTAGCCAATAAACATAGTGATGAATGTAAACATTTTAAATGTTATTTATGTACAAATCAAGTATTCCATGATCAATTATCAGCTGAACTTCATATATCCATGAAACATTATAATCAATTCACACCATGTATAGGAACAAATCAGCTAATAAGACCACAATATCAATTAGAATTAGATGCAAGATTACGTGATTATGGATTTATGTTTCAATGTACATTCTGTCAAAAAACATTTAAAGATCAATATTCGCAGTATATCCATATTGTTAAAGAACACAGTGAAAATAAGGAAGTAAGGGCAGAGAAACAAGATGCTCATTAGCTAGCGTACGCCGAGCCTATTCCATTTATTGGCACTTCCAAAAAGTACAAGCGGTGCTATCAAATTAATTACATTAAGAGGGGAAAAAGTTTTGGCAAGGTCTATCAGAAACGATAGTAGATCATGTAATAAAGCAACTTTCGCGTCTTTGCCAAAACTTAAACTGAAGGCATTTTCGCATGTACCGGGTATTTTTACTGACTACTGAATCAGAAGTGCTTATTTGTTTTTTCTCTATAAAGAAGAGTTAAGAACGTTTATGTAATAGTGACACTGAAACGGTACGCGATATACTACACAAGTATATGTTACACAGGATCGTAGCTCAAAGTCCGAGAGTAGAGAAAAACTTCTGGATCTGCATCTACGAGTGGAAAAAAACACTCAGAGGGTTAAATTATAATTAGCGCCTCTGCCTCAGATTTTTATTCAAATTTTTGCTGTTAGCCATCTGCTGATGGCAAAGGATGTCTCAATTGTAATAATTTTCAATCTTTAGGGCAAACTAAGAATTTGCACGTATCGCAATGGTTTAGAATAGCTGGAAATTTGACCAAAACTCGAAAAGCGACAGCATTATTTTTTAAATTATTATAATTAGACTTTTTTTTGTGTTCTGGGATTATGAATTCGATGCCAACATTACCAAATACGAAAATACAAAGAGCAGGGCCGGCCCTAGCTTTCCTGGCGCTCCAGGAAGCATGTTTTCAACGCTCCTTCCCAGAATTTTTTGATATCTTCGTGAATAAATAAATTTTGAGAAAGTAGGCTTCAACTAAATTGTATCTGGATTGAAAATCAGATTTACGTCATTTTGCGTTCAAAAATTAAACTTCCAAAATAATCGCGAAATAATGACATTTTCCAAAGTGAATCAAATCTTCCATAGAGTTATAAGATAGTACACCAAACCCATATTCATCAGAATTTGTTTTTTTTTGTTTTTGTTTAAGACAGTGCCACCCCAGACAGCTGCCTGTTTTGCCGTGGTCTCGAGCCGGTCCTGCAATAAGTGTAATGCTTTGAAAATTATATGAATTGACCTTAAAGGTGAATTTACACGGGGACAGTAACTAAAGCAAGTAACTTAAGCAAGTCACTGAATTTAGCCGCTTGCATTGTGTAACCGTTTGATTTAGTACTAAAGACAGTAAAGACTTTAGTGCTTTAGTATTGAATCAGACGTTTACACAATGCAAGTGGCTAAATTTAGAGACTTGCTTAAGTTACTTGCTTTAGTTACTGTTCCCGTGTAAACTGACCTTAAGTGACACTTGGCTGCGACACCTGGTGTCCGAAAATAGAGCTATTCAAGTGGAGTCAGTAATGACGTGTAAGTTACGTCATTGTGAGTTCAATTGAAATACATAGGTAATTTTGCTATACATTTCATCAATGACGTAACTTAGTACGTCATTACTGACTCTACTTGAATAGTTTTATTTTCGTACACTAGATTGCATAGTGCTAAGAACTAATGTCTGTTGTCTCGACTCCCGGTTCCCGTCTCCCACAACTATATGTATCCAGAACCTGCTTTAGCAAAACTGACGCTCCGAGGGAGATTTATTTTGCAAGGCACATCAGTGTAATTTTCTAGAAATTTTTATTTTATGTTTCAAAAATTGGATGTCTGCGCCATTTTTTGTTTTCCACCCCGAACCGTTACCCAACCTCGCCCTCCCCCTAAAGCCGACACTGGATGTATTATACCGGATAAATTTAGTATACTCTGCCCAAAAATTAAATATAAAATTTCAAATTACAAATTCGACTTTTGCGTTTTTTTGAAGTAAAAAGAATGTTATACAGTGACATTCCTGTTTGAATAAGACCGTAAACTTCACTATTTTACATTTCTTTGGAGACTCTAAAATCTTCCTTGAATCAGTTTCCTGTTTAATACGATAACAAAAATGTGGCCTTAATAAATGAAATTTTCTTCGCTGCGAAGGTTAGTTACATTTCTGTCATTTGAAATTTTATACTTAATTTTTGGACGGAGTATATAAATTCTACGCTAGCCAAAGCTGTCCCCGAAAAATGTGCTATACGACGTCCAAAATTTAAGTATAAAATAGTTCCTCTATTAAGATTCCCAAAATTTAAATTCTTTATTGTTTTCAACAGAAAATTGATTCGAAAAGGATTTTACAATCTCCAAAGAAATATAAAATATCGAAATTCAGGATTAATATTGAAAAATTAACAGCAAAATATGTAAACAAATGCGTAGGGTTTTAGAAACAGGAGTGCCACTATAGAATGTTCTTTTTCTTTCATGTAAAAATGTAAAAGTTAGGAACTTTTCATACATTAAGTTGCCTATAACCTATCATCTGCAATTTGAAATTGTATACTTAATTTTTGGACAGAGTATGATTCTAATCGAGTGACGACTCAACGGGTGGGCTTCTGATTGATAATGCTCGGCGTACGCTAGTTTAAGGGCGTTTCATATAATTGTGTAAATTAATAATTGATTTACTTTTAGGGTGATAAATTTATGGATCAAAATCCGTCCAGATCACCAAATTTCTTTTCAAAAATCCTCCAATCACCTGATAAAAAATTAGAAACAACCATTGATAATTATAATTGTGATATATGTAATCGTAATGATTTTAATAATGAAAATGATTTATTAACACATAAAAAATTACATAATATTAAATGTAAAATTGGTCCAGTTAGTCTTCAATGTGCATATTGTAACGAATATTGTAAATCACGTAATGATTTAGAGAATCATATGAAAAGTCATCAAGTTAATAGTAATAAAGGTAAACATAAATGTAATATATGCGATGAAATATTTTCATCAACATTAACATTAGCTGATCATAAATTAACACATTGTAAAATTGTTGATGGCAACAATTGTGTCCAATGTAAATCTATATTAACCGATGAACAATCGTTTTATAATCATCAATATCAACATAGTAATATACCGACAAAATCAAATACACAAATATCATTACCAGCTAATTGTATTATATGTTGTCAAACATTACAAACAGATGTTGAAGTTAAATTACACGCAAAATTCCATTTAAAACATTTATTACAAAAAGAATGTTTATGCGGTGTTTGCAATAAAGTCTATGATAGTCAAACTGGTCAAATAATAACAAATTACGATAAATCAACAGATGGTTTAACTATGATTTTATGTAAAAATTGTAATAAAAATCCAACAAATCACGATGACACGAATTTAACAAATAATAAAAAATTCGTATGTATACAATGTCCACAAACGTTTGATAATGAAAATGATATCCAAAATCATTCAACAATACATATGATGAATGATGGTACGAATCTAGAATGTCGTTTATGTAAACAGATATTTACATCACCATTAAAATTACAAACACACTTAATTGAACATAATTTTTATGGTATGAATCAATATAGTTGTTATGTATGTTCATCTGTATTTACAGCAGCTAGTGGTTTACAAAATCATATTATTTGTCATGGTTTAGATAGTCGGCCTTATGAATGTAATCAATGTCAAATGAAATTCTTCTTTAGAACAGAATTGGACAATCATCGTTACATACATATTACACAAACAAAACAATTATATATTAATGGTAATGATAATAATAATCAACAACAATATATATTATGTAAATATTGTAGAAATTCGTATATTGATAATTCATTTTATTTAGAACATTTAAATCAGTGCCCTTTTAAATTAAATCCAAAACAAGAATATGATACCGGCGATAACGACAATAATATTAAACAGGAGCTAACTGATACAACGTCGGACACAACTAATGACAAAGATGAGCAATAACTCATTAAACACTTTATTTCGCTAATTGTTCTCCAAACCAAGTGATAATAAGACTTTTATACTTGTCTGATTATTATTATTATTTTTATTATTAATTATTATTACTATCATAATTATTATTACTATTATTATTATTATTATTATTATTATTATTATTATTATTATTATTATTTATTATTATTATTACATTTAGGGCTGATTCTATTATCGTTTTATTCCCGATATTCTTTTTCGGCGTAACGAAAGCATTAAGTACGGAATATCAGGCGGAATCAAATGGTTGTAGAATCCGTCCTTAATAGCATTTAGTATAAAATTGTGATAAAATTTTTAGTTGTAGTGAGGTGAATGGTAACTTATATAATTTGCACCGTTATTTAAACTGAAATAAAAAAAAAAGAACAAATAAACGTTAATTAAAACAAAAATTGTTAATAAATATTGTAAAAAGGAAAGACTTGAGGGTCCACAATTTTTAGATGTATTCATTAATATTCAATAACAAAATCTGTATTTTTATTTGAATCAATTAAGAGATGGAGATTGCGATTAAGATCAAGTCTGTGACTAAACCGTTGTTCAGTGATCGTTATTTTATTCTATAGTTAGTTTTTGGCATTCAAACCGTTATCATTTCAGAGAAATCAAAAATTCTGAATATTGTATGGTTAATTCAGCCCACAAGGTACAGTTACGCGGAGTGTCATATATTGTCTAAGTGTTTGGGAAATAGTAGTAGAATCTTTGACAGAAGGCCAACTATATCAGCAAATACGCTACTAGGCAGTCGGAGTAAAATCCAACAATCATTTTACTCGACCAGATGTACCTAATGGATTGAATTGTGCCTGTCCAGAAGAGATCAATTTGAGATTTTAGGCTGTCTGAAGCTAATTCTTATGAAAGATACAAGTAGAAAACAGACGTGGCTAATTGATTGCAGGGTCTGAAGGTTAAATTTTATGCTAGACCCGCCTCTTTAACCTAATCTTTCACATGGCCATTTTTTTGTTTCGGACACATTTTATTGACCGCAAATAGTCTAACGCGTATGTTGTCCAATTTTATTTATTTTCTATTCGACTCATCGGTTAAAAACAGTAACCTCATGGACATCGCGAGCATGCAAATTAATCTGGCAAGTCCTTAGAAAATAAATATCAATTCTGTGTTTACACGATTTTGATTTAGCACGATTGACTCAAATTCTATAAAGAAAATTTTGCTCTGTTCTTTTCCTTCTGTTGTATAACTAGCGCCGGTGAAACGGTGCTTCAACATTACACTGTTCCCGGGCTGTATATACTGCGATTTCCAGCCTTCTATTTATCCACACAACCAACTAGATTTTGTTACACGAATATTTTTAAACACGAATTTTTCGGGAACATATCTATCGTCTAAAAATATAATAAACTATAATTGAATATTCGGTAAATAATTCTTTTAACGTAAAGAAACAAAGACAATACTTAACAAAAACTTAAAGCTTATCATTTATTCTAGCTAAAATCCGATCTCTAGTCATTCAGCGCATTCTCTTTTTAAAAAATTGCCTTTATGCTTTACTTATTCGCCATAATATAGACGACATTTCCAATTTTTGTGAGAATTGAAATATTTTATTCCGAAAATCACTTGATGCCCTACCTAATTAAGAAAACTAAAAAATACTTCCGCTCTTTGTTTTTTTCCACATGTGCATAGCGTTTTAGTCACGAACTTGATCTTTAATAATTCGTTTTTCTTTTGTCATTATTATTACTATTTTATGGTACATTTTGCATTGTTACCAAAAGTACAAAGAATTGTTTTTTTTCAAATTTAGAAAATAAAACGGAAAACTTTCACTCACATTGTTTTTGCTTCATTGTACTATGTACCAAAGAAATTCGTTTTTATAATTTTAAATTGAATTTTCGTAAACATTTACACTACCGTCCAGTATTTTTTTTTTGTTATAAAAGTTAAAAATTAAACAGTTTTCTATGAACACAAATTTTTTTTGTTACGTTAAGTTTGGGTTAAGTTCAATAAATTCAAAGAATAAAACAAACGATTTTTTTACCCACCCCAGATAATCCTTTATAGAGCTCGATGATATACAGTGATGGTAAATTAAACAAGCATTTCGTACAATACATAAATCAAGGCGCTTGATTGTTTTGAAGTTTTTGTTGTAGACGCACCGAAATATGTTCAAACAACAATAATAACTATGTTTAAATCAAGTGCCAACCCTGTAGACAGTATATAAAGCAAAAGAGCTTTTTCCAACGAACTGAATTGCTAATGGAGTAGAACTGTCAATAAACTATTGATCGTTTATCGTTGCAAAAGTGTACAGGACCGGCTTTCTCTACAAAGAGGCCCGCCTGCATATGATATTTTGGAGGTCCAACTGTACGATAAGAAACTCGAAAAACTTCTCATAAAAATGTAAAGAAAGAAGTGGATCATTTTTTTTCGGGGGGCTCCATAAAACAAGAGCCACCTTCATATACCTTCTGTACCTCTTTGGTAGCCGGCACGGGTTGTGGAGAACCTTTTCAAACGTCTAATAGTAAAAATAGGCCGAGACTACTTTACAATAATAATAGGATTATTAAAGCTCAACTTAAAGCGCGTCTCATCTTTAATACAGCCTTTGGGTTGAAGTTGCATGAGACAAACTGTAAAATAAACGGAATTCTTAGTAATAAATACGCGCAGTCAAACCAATAAATTCCGAATTTAGCAAAGCAAGCAGAAAATAAACAATCAAATAAAATAATATTTTATTCAATAATAAAATACAATTACTAAAAAAAAATAAAACGGAGCTGTTTTGTCAAAATAATACTACTGTGCTGTTCCTAATAGAAGATTTTTACTCAATTTGCTTTTCCTCTGTTTAGGAACCGGTTCATTATTATTTTCAATGATCTCATTATTGCATTGATCCAAATTTTCCTTAGAACCTTCTATATATAACGAATATCGTCCAGTGTACGTATTATCTGAAACAAGATCATCTCTAGATCCTGCAATATATAACGATTTATTTTCATGATACAAAAACGGTTGATCCTCGTCTTTTATCGATAATTTTTCAATATCTTTAGTATCAACAGAATTATTATTGTCCAAATTTTCTTTGGTATTTGTTGGATTTTCATCAATATCACCGTTTCTGGAAGAATTGTCTTTATTTATTGCAATTTCTTTGGTATCATCTAGATTTTCAGTCACTGAAACATTTTCAGTAACTGAAACGTTTCCATTTTTAACATCTTCAGGTTCGTCTGTTATTTGATTTTGTTTTTCAATTACTGATATGTTTTCAGTGACTGAAACGTTATCATTTTCAACATTTTCAGACTCATCCTTAATTTCATGTTGATTTTCGGTTATTGAAATATTTTCAATAATTGAAACGTTTCCATTTGCAGCCTCTTCAAGTTTTTCGTTAATTTCAAGATTTTGTAAATTTTGTGTACTATCTTTAACAATTTCTTTATTATCCGATTCGTTATTTATTTCACTATTTTGATGAATATCATTATCGAGGTCTGATTCGACATTATTTGCACATGTTACAACTAAATCAGGAATGTTATCTTTATCTTTGGTTAGAGGGTCATTATCATTAATATTATTATTACTATTATTATTATTATTATTATTGCTAGTTTGTTCGTTCAATTTTTCCATTTCTTTATTAAAATCGACAAAATTCTCCGTTATCGATAATCGATCACCATCTGTATTATAACCGGCTTCGCTGATATTATCGGTGGAATATGTTATATCGGTGTCAGCTGATGTCAAACTCCAATGTGACGAATGTTGGGGATCTAAACTGTTCACCTGGAAATTTAATGCACAAAAAATTAATGATCAATCATTTATAATAGTAGATTGTTGTTGTTACATTTTGACTAGATATTGATTTTGGTGGTGGTGGTGGTGCTCTTCGTTTACCACGTCGTCTATTTGGTGGTTCAATTTTTGTGCCACCATTATCCTCCTCTTCGAATGGATTGTATTTGTGTGTTGTTGGTGTTGATGTAATTGTTGGACTAAATGTACGACTTTTTGTTAAACGTTCTTGAAAACGTGATCGTGGTAATGCTGGTGTTAATGTTTCTGTACCATTTGGATACGATATTGGCAGTCTTTGGAAAGTTTCGGATTTTTGACGTATTTCAACGTCATTGTTGTCGTGGTGATCGGTCTTCTTTTTGATTCTGAAGGACTTCCGACTAAAACAAACGAAATAGTATTATATAACTTGAAATTGTTACGAGCGAGGGTCAATTATAGGCCGTTTCATGATAAATATTCGGGAGTTGCGGATAAAGTCAGCACCCTACGATTATAGACGTCTCTCTCGTCTTTATAATCGTTGACTTTTTTATCTCTCTCATCTACAACGCAAGCCACGCCTTTTATCGGTTGAACTTACATGAAAAGATCTCTTACAGTTACGATCGATACTGTAATATTCATTTCCTTTGAAAATAAACATTTGCGCTAATTTCCTTCCGGCGCCCCAATTTTAGGAATGTCTACCAAAACGTAGTCGTGAATAAAAGCAGCACATTAGAAGAGGAACAACTCGATCTTATATCTTTTTCACAAGCAACAAAGACACTGCTGAAAAATATATAACGAAAAGCAATAAATACTGGAAAAATTAAGCACAACAGTGGATAGCCAAAAACTGATCCAGAAGGCGCAACAAGTGGTGATGTTTCATTCCCGATGAGCCCGGCTAATCGGGTTTCTACTGTAACGCTATCAGAACAAAATATATTTTTCATTAATTAATCAACTCAAAGTCCCAACTGGTTATCGAATTTTTTACCTTTGACCAGCGAATTTAGTCATTCCTATGACTGAGCAAAAACATATTTCGGTCTTTAATCATGACATGCATATCGACCTCTGATTAAACAATAGCAATACTGCATACGAATCAATAAGCAAACAGCATAAAAAAATCAACTAAATGTATAAAAAATGCATCAAATATTTCTCAATTCATCAAAGTAAAAAGAGAAATAATAAATATTGGTATATGTAACCTTATATCTTATCAATTTTTTTTTATATTTCTATTGGGACCAATCCTCTTTAGATATTTTATTGATCTTTTTTGCTATTTATCATTATGTAAATAAAACAGGATATTATATACTGTTTCCAAATATCGGCATGTACAGCAATTCTATACTGTAACGTTTTTTCGCGACTTTCAAAACACCTGATCATCCAATTCAGATCCAGGACCGGCATCAAAGCAGGTATTGCTCCCGCGCCAGGCCGAGGCGTGAGTGGACACAGATGGGGGGTAAGAGGATGGGTGGATATCTTTTCTTATGTTTATCAAATAAGAGGCGTTGCACCTGAGTTGCGATCCATAGTCGTCCATAAAGGATATTAGTTAACAATAAGGCCCCTACATAAAAGGCGCCGTTGCATATTTTGACTGGCAATGAGGAAAAATTATAACAAGTCTTGTGATAATTTATTTGTACTATGTTCATCGGGAGATTTCTGTCTGGTTTTATAAAATGCTATCTACATGAAACCATCTGTACGCCTCTGGGCCGCGGGTGGTTCTTTAACGGCAACAATTCTATTGCGCATGAGTCTATCTCGTCTCCGTTTGGCGTTGAGACAGTAACTACTTAGAGCAGGATAATTTTTTACCTGTAACACTTGGTTAACAGTATACTGATATTATTAATTGAACGGAAAGCAGGTCTGGCACGCCAGAAAAGCTTGAGTCATTCCTGTTATCATCGATTATTTCTCCAGCTAGAAAAATACGCACTAAAATACGTTCTTAGCACGTTGAGCAAATGTGCATTTCAGGCAATTTATCTGTCTGAAGGCGTATCATACGGATGGGTGTGCTGGAGGCAAGAGAGAGAAAGATAAAAAGGAAAATGATCGTGTAAATAAGAAAGACGTCTCTAAACTCAATGTATCCCCTTCTCTAAAACAAAGCAAACCAAATCTCCCACTAAAAAGGATACTAAATAGTCTAATGTGTAATATATTTATGTAACGTTAAAATTCTATTTTATTGTTTGATATCCAATTGTACCTTTTTCCTGAAATCATATTAGAGTCCGTATCATGTAACTTGTGCCGTCTGACGGCGTGTTATGTGATGGTTGTGTTGAAGATAAGATAGACACCTGTAAACTTTAGATCACGAATCTGCAATTGTAATCGAATCTCTGGTAGTTTTATTATGAAACAGACTCTAATTTTTCACGCGTTCAAATGATTTTGACCAGTATAATATTTCTTTATTATTACTCGTCCTTATTTTATTGTTGTACGTAAAAAATTGGATCTCACAGTAAACAACTTAGATGACTCATTATTATCAGTTTCTATGCGAGTACGCATGTACTCAATATTTCTATTTATCTTTCTACTATTTTTTTTTAATTTTTATATAAAACTCAATCGACAAAAGTCGCGTGATTAAATTCTGAAGCTATTGATCATTATTTGTGAATTTTAAACATAATTATTACGTCAACAATAATTATTTTAAAGAGATGTAAATGAATTAATAATAAACAAAAATAGAAATTGCACAACAATTTAATAAATAGAATTATAAACCTTTTAATGACTGTTTATGTAATTAATCTTGAAAGAAATGACATTTGAAGATATAAAAAAAAATAAATAAATGTTTTTATTGTTGTATATTTTCAATTTCAAAACAATATAATTGTATTTAGCAAAAAAACATGTTACTATTATTTACGTTAACGGTAATGTTAACGTTACGTAACTGCTGCGGACGATCCGTAGCTGCCGGACCGGCCCGAGACCACATCAAAACGGACGGCTGCCTGGAGCGGCATTTCTTATGCATCTAATTATTATTAATTGTCAGCAGAAGAAAGAGGGACAGGGACGGATTAGCATGCACAAATTGTTTCTTGTAGGGCTACTGTTATCTAAGATCGAGGCCACTCTGCAAGTGCCAGTCCGCACCAGGAGAGAGACGCCGTAAATAAGTTTGCCTGGACCGTCAGGAAAGCTCCAGCCGGTCCTCAATAGCTGATTTTTATTAAGCATTTTTACCGCGCGATCAAGAGTAAGTACAAGCCCAAAAATTTGGATGATTTTTGGTATAAAAATAGAGAAGCTCATCTAGAACCATATAACTTTGGAAGGCTGGAAAATAGGTAAATACATCGTGGCTCACGTAAGTAGTAATTTAATGCCGCATAGCATACAATATAACTTTTTTTGTTTTCCATTAATATAAATTTGTCTGAGTAGTCAGTAAAGCGCGGATATCTGCTCCAAGATGGAGCAAGGCAAATTCTAGTCTCCCGACAAATTCATATAAAGCGTATTGGCCACAGCTGTTGTACTTGCATAGTCTATCTTTTCTTGTGAAACGTTTTTCTTTACAAATAGTGTCCGAACTACTCCGAACGTAGAGAAGCAGTGGACCAGTTGAACTGCTACCGTGACGTCGTGACGTTACGGCGAAAAAACAGGTGCCTAGTTGTACCGTATTTCTATGAAATTCTGTTCGCTCTCTCTCATTGATTAAAAGCGGTACGTCTGGGACAACAAACTGATGATTCTGACATAGGAAAGTTTAAAAAACAACAATTCTTGACAAAAATAAATTTAAAAAAAACTTTAAAATTATGAACACATTTTTGTTGATTTATTGTATGTGTCTTTTCTTATAAATTTATGTAAATACATGCATTAAAATTAAACTACGCTAATGGTGCATTTCGGGCGTTGTAATTCTAGCCAAATGACCTTCAATCCGCCCTTTAGTAGTCAGTTAATTTGAAAGCAACCTCTGGCAGTTCCGAACTGACTTATCGGGGAATCGCACCTCGTCTGATCGGGGGTCTTATAAAATTAATTTTATATTGAAATATTAAGTAAACTTTTAGGAACACAGTTTGTTACGATTTCAAATACAGTACATACCAGATGGGCAAACCATCTAGGTACACACGAAGAATTTCGTTAAAATTTGTAGTTGTTAAAACAAGATTGAGAGAAAATAGAAAAAAAATAGATAATAAAATGGAGTTGTAAATTGCACTCACCCTTGGTAATCTTAGTAAAGGTATCGACTTTCCTTTTTGGGCAACACCCTTTGTCGTAACAATTTACCTAAGACATGTCAATCTATAATGATTTTTTGTCTAAACCCTGCCCTTCTCCAACATTATACTGGCCGGTATCAATTACGCTATGTCGGAGAAAATCATTATAGTCACAACGAAGATGCAGATGTTTGGCATATCTTAAATTCTTATATGCCACAATAGATGTCGTTCGAAAGATGATCAAGCGTGGTAAGATTTACAACTTCTATTTATTATCCACGTTTTTTCTATTTTCTTTCTACCTTTTTTTGACTCATGTAAAAATTTTAACAATGAATTCACCTGTATGGTTTGCCCACCCTGTATTTGTTTTGTATGTTTGTTTATGCTTTGTTATTGGAATATAAATAGTTTAAACTTTTCTGTTGATTCGTTGATGTAAAAGGTATCGTACGCTAAACGCTCGGGCCGTTTTCCATCATCAGTCCGGCCCTGTTCGCTAGATTGTCCCAAATTCAGTTAATAATTGTAAAAACAAGACTAGATTATACCAACTGTAAAATATCGACAATTTTAGTGCCTTTTACAGTTTGTTTCGCAACAAATTAGAACCCGACTTAAGAGTGAACCCTGGATTTTCTCACATTAAGTTGTGGCGCCGTTGACTCTTTATTTTTCATTTTTACCAAAGTTTGAAAATTTTAAGAAAAACATTATTTTGTGCTCGTTTACAATGGTAATGGGCAATAACCCCAAATGGAAATTTACTGGACATATATCGTCGTTCCTAACAGTTGTGAAAACTTTCAAAATTCAATGTCGCACCCCATTTAAGTCCAATTTTTCGTTGTCTACTTTTTCAGAATAATCATTAGAGCTCTTTTTATTTATCAAATTTTCTTGCAAAGGCTTCACCCTTAACACCTCTCATAACCGATAATCTGTTGGGAATTAGATTTAAAGTCAAGTCATTAAAGTTGCAATAGACGCAGTATATAATTATTTGTTTTCCCAATCTTTTAATGGCTGTCTAATAACCATAATAATAAACATATTAATACAGATAAGACTAGAAATTTCTTTTCAATTAATAGTTTAATAAAAATGAATTCCACATCGTTTATAAATAATAAAATAATCGACATTGGATGTTTTAAAGAACATCCGGACGATTAGAGGAATTTTATTTTTAAAATAACACCGGGGAAAAATACAACAAAAATCATCCGTTTGGCATCTTAAAACTGTTTCAATTAATACGATAAAGAAAACAAAAGAAATTACTAATTAAATCGCAAAATTTCGGATAAATTTGGACATAACTAGGTTTGGTTTGAATGTTATTTTTATTTACTGATGTCATTGTATTGATTGCCATTTAATAGCAACTGTGTCATTCTTTATAATAACAAAATAGTAAGGTGTGATTTCCTGTAACCTGCAATCTATTTTCTTTTATCATTAAAAAGGAAAAAGGCTTTTAACGTAATTCTTAAAGGAAACTGATAAAAATTGACTTTATCCTTAATTTAACGTTTGTGGGAGAACTTGTATAAAAGACCATGAATTACATTCTTAAACTACGATATATCATTATAATTGAATTAACAAAATACATAAACAAATATTTAATATACGAATAGTAATCAATGAATTTAAATTATGAAACCCAATTACATACTTAAAATAACTTTAAGTAAATTCATAATTTACTGATAAGCAAACTGTAGCTAGGTGTGTTTTTATATTGATATACTTTTGATAAGCAAATTAATTTGAGAGATAAAAACACTGATAAATATACGAGTAAATTTTTTCTAAACCATAAGTACTTCAAAATAATTAGTTAGCTTGAATACAAATTAATAAAAATTTGTTTAAAACACAAGTTGAGTGAGGTCAACTGCACAAATTTAATAAATGACTGATACAAATTCTTTTAACAACTGTTAGAGCTATTAAAACATTTGTTAAACTGATTTAACTCAATAAAACCGCATTGTAATTGCTCCTGAATGACCCAAAAGAAACATAAAGCAACAAAAAAAAAATTGTTCAAAAATCCCATTATCTCTTAATTTAATAATATAACAACAATGATACATGGATTTTTTTTAAATTTTTATAATCAACTTAATATTTTTGTTTATTGTTTGTTTTCGCAATAAATCATCTCTACTTACAGTGTTTTTGTGAATTCCCGAAATGAGTTGCTCAATTTAAGGGTGGATTTACGTTTCGGCTCTTCCGCAAACGGATTCAAATGTTCCGGATATTTATTAAAACTCATTATAAATTAATTTAAAAACGATTAATTTTCCGGAAAAAAATCCTACTTATACGTTCACAACAAACTATAGACTAAGGTATGAACTGTAAATTCTAAGTCTCCCACTACAACTGCATTACGTTGCGTCGTGACGTCGAATGACGCGTTTTTTTTTTCGATATTTTTAGGTAGTAGATAACGCGAATTGTTTATGTTGTGTGACTTGTCACCTGAGACGCCTTTAATTACACAATATAATTATAAAATAGAATTGTTGGAAATTGGTTGATGGAATCGTACCAACTAACAAAATTATTGATTCGGTTGTGTCTAGTTATTTTTATAAGACCTTGGCATAGAATAAATCAATGATCTATTTTACTATTCGTAAGAAAGGCAATTAAAATTACTTCCGATTAACACAATAAAAGAAATTATAAATATTTAAAAATGTTTATGATAGTCAGAAAAAAAAACGACGCAATTCGACTTATTGCAATTCATATTGCATAAAATTAACCAATTATAACAGTCTCTAGTTATCCAATTGAAAGAAAATTTCAATTAGTATGACAGCTTTATTAATATAAATATTCAATTATAATTTAGCCTTATAAATTCCAAAAAATTGCGCACGTAATTACCAAAATTGATTTGACTTTTATTTCTATCATTACCAAATCAATTTCTATTCAAATCGATAAAAATAATCAAATAAAGCCGCTTAGATATCATTTATATGCGTAGAAATGGTCTCATCTAATTTTTTATATGAATACAAATAATATATTACGTCGGTAGATTTATGACAGAGCGTTTGTATTATACGCGGCGTTACTCCGTATGCAGCGGCCTTAAGAAATAGCACCAGACCGCATCCGATGCTTATTAATATTTGTCCATTATGCACAACATTCTAGCACATCACAAACTGAAATTTATGACTTTATCTAAATACGTTATTATTCACAAATACTGCTGAAGAGAGATTTTAACTGTTAGAGTTGGATTTGAAACAATCGATGATTACGTACTGTCAATAGTTGTTACTTTCAGACAGTGCTGCCAGTACTTTTTCTTTTTCGGTGGTTCCCCTTACGTCTTTCTAGAATCCGCGGCCAGAGTATAGGTCAATATTGAATCAGTTGATTGATTGGTAATTGGCTATTGGCCATCCTTTTGAACAGGAGCCTGGAGCTTTCATTAATAATAGATAGATTTAACTTTTTTTCATATAAAGTAACAAAAATTATGCTCAAAAGTTTGGTGACCGCTATTACTTTTTCAATTTTCTACCTCAGAGGTTCTAAACAACAGCAGAAACATTTGACAATCCTATAGAAATTTGTTAAATGTTGATTTGATGTCTTGCAAATTTGGCGCACAGCCTTAAGTAACATATACAGAGTGTTTCACATAACTTTTTAAACTCGAATATCTCGCTCGTTTGTGAACCGATCTTAGAAAAAGTTCAAGAGCTCCGAGGACAGTATTAATGAGTTAGGTGAAACACGTTGTATAACCAATGAGAGAACATAGATAGGTAAAGTGCCGTTATAAATACCCTTCGTATATAGGCAACCCAATATACATTTATCAAGAAAGGATTCAAATGGACTCTGTGCCAGTTCGCTGGTGCAGAAGTTCGTGGGGGAGGAGAGTTTTCTCTCTCTATCGTTTCACACAAACAGATACACAACGTAAAAATAGACAGAGAGAGTATGCAAGTGTCCCTCCAAAGTTGAATTCACTTTAATTCATAGCCCCCCCCCCCATACTACATAGTACGAGAATATTGGCATTAATAGTAAGTCTGTGGAATAACAATAGTTCCATATTTGCAATTAACTTGCTCTCTAATAGTTCAGTCCTGTACCATTTAAATCCGGACCTTGTAGATGTATTTTGGGTTGCAACCTATTGTCAACATTAATGATGTCACTAATTATGTCAGATACCTATTGTAGTGGGCGGTCATTGGTCAGGAATAGCCCTTGCGAAAAAAATTGCGCCACACTTTCAAAAAAATGTCTCTTACCTCTCACTTTACACTTTTTTGGAAACAATGGCTAGTTCTGGCCAATTAAATTTAACAATAAAATTAAGTTCCCCTTCTTTTACTTTGGCAAGGTACTAAAAATTTTAGGCTCTCAACTCTTAGTACCTTTTATGGATCATAGGTGAATATCTAAATTGCCTTCTCCTGGTCTATTGGTAGTTAGCACCACGACATTTCAAAATGATGGATTTTTCTTCAAATCGAGTAGAAAATAACTGCTCTATACTTTTTATTGAATTGATAATACGGATCATTATTCCCATGGGAGTAAAATAAACTTGAATCTAAAGGGAATAATGTTCGTCACCATAGAAACAAACTTGTTTAGTTAACTAGGTCAGGTAAATACAACGCAATATGACACAGAAAAAAATTATCTAATTAAAGGGTTATAAGGTTATTAATTTTCGGCAAAAGAAATTAGAGAGAAAATTTTTGTATTCACCACGGGAATATACCTTGTAAATCCCCAGACTGGAACTACCCATACTCCTTCCGGTCTCTAGAGGATCACTTACAGTCCCGGGATTAGAATTGCGGTCAATTCCCTTGGTGAATAAATAACTATAATTTCCATTTTTGAAAGTCATAGAATTATATTAATTATAATGAAAAAATATATCGATTACAATAAGTAAAATTATAAGAGTGCGCAGCAAAACAAGAACTACTTTTGCAATCAAGTAAACTTTGTTATAGTCTCTTTCGTGATAAATATCCGTGAGTTTCAGAGAGGGTAGATAGACGTCTCTTTCTGATCTTCAGTATCAGCTATTTTATCTCTCATTCTAACAAGACAATCCTCCACAAGTCACACATTTATAGGGCTGCAGTTACCTGAAGCGACCTCTAAAGAACATTGATTCTGGTTGAGAACGACTGGGTCATAGTTTTAACTAATCAATATTTAAAAAACTGAAAATATGACAGTTACAGTTGTCGCTCCTAATTTATAGGTTATAGGACGCCGTTTCAATTTACTGTTCTTTTCACCGAGAGGAGGCGCCAAAGGACGGACGATTTTGGGTTTACAAATATCTCTCTCACCTTCATATCATCTCTCCTTTTATCTCTTTCACCTCTTACATGGCCATCCGCATGACACCCCTACAGAAGGATAAATTAAGTGAAATGCGCTAAAGATGTTGAACATAAGTAGGATTGTAAGTAAAAAAAAAACTGTTTTGCTGGAATGATATATTAATCATAAGGCATACAAAGTAAGCAAATAATTGAATTTATTTTCGTTACTGCCATAAATGATTAGTTCGATTTTAAGGGAAAATCAGGATGAACCGATAAGCTGGAATTGCAAAAAAATATAAACGTATAATTTATATATTTCAAACTGAACAATTCTACTTACTAATTAATTAATCCAAAATCACAAACTCTTCCTTTTTCCCCTTTATCCAATTTCTTGAGTGCTTCCATATCAGCTTCATCAATTTGAAAATCCGAAACGTGTCCAAGAGAATTTGGATGTTTATGATTATACACATCAAAATTCTCTTGGACACGTTTCGGAGTTACACTTTTTGGTATAGCAGCAATATTTTGTTGTATCAAAAAACGTAAAGCAATTTGTGCTGGTGTTTTTGAATATTTCTCAGATAATTTTTTAATTAAATTATCACCCAAAATATCCGGTAAATCGTCTCTTTGTTGATTGAAACGTTTCAAAAATTTATTCATACCCGGTGAACCTAATGGTGAATAAGCGACAAGACTAATTGCATTCTTACGACAATATTCAACTAATTGTTGCTGTTGTAAATAAACGTGGATTTCAATTTGTAAATTTGCCGGTTTGATACGGGCAGATTTCAATACACGATCGATTTGTTCAATCGTGTAATTTGATAAGCCGATGAGTTTAGTACGACCAGCATCGACTTGTTCCTCCATTTTCTGCATAGAAAATTAAACATTAGTACCAAATCCAGGACCGGATTTAGGATATTACCAAATTGCCTAGGCCTAAACTCAATCCTTTCTACCACAAGGTTATTCAAGTATTTCATAAGCATGCTTGAGGAAGGACTACGAAAAGAATCATGCTTATGTAATACTTGAACAACCTCTTTGATTTTTTGACTCGTTACAATTAGAAAAATTGTTTAAGGTGCAAAAGAAGGCTTATCTGGAGCGCTCGGTTATTTTTACTGTGGTAGCAGTCAAGGGAAGCTGCCATATTGATAATGTCTCCCTTAAAGTATTGTTAAAAACGGCAAAACTGGCAGATAAGAACAAAAAGGTCCGCATTTTTACCACTGCCAACCTTCAAAAATGTAAAAGAATCGAAACTGCTCACTTAGGCCAGGGCCGGCCCGAGACCACAGCAAAGCAGGCAGTTGCTTGGAGCGGCATAATTTTAGGGGCGGTACTTTTTATGTATAGAAAATTTATTGGATATTGAAGAAATTTCAAACGTCATGTATGCAACTGAACGCACCAAAAATCCCTATCTATGTGATATGGTGTTTGAGACATATCTGCGTTTCATGAATACAGATACTTTTGAAAATCACAGGAGTACTTAGAAGAGTCAAAGGCATAAAAAACAGCAAAATTTGAAATTACAAAAAAATATCAAAACCAACGCATAAGGATTTTTGAAGAGTTCAGGTGCACATTTGACAAATTTTCTACAGCATTTCGTTAAGAGTACTCTATTATTAATTGAAAAAGAAAACGATAGAACAATTTTAACTTTGATGAATTTGTTCAATATGGGATTGGGGTAGTACCTTAAAACTCTTTAGAACTACTGCCGGAAGATATTATTGACTTTTTCTGGAGGAGTTATTTGCTGTTTCAAGGTGGAAAAGTTTCAAATTCGGGGATAAACTGGTCAATTCTATATCAGATCTTCAGGCCGCGTAGATCGTCAAAGAAGTTCGGTTTTTGGAAAATTCCTTCAATCAAAATCAAAGACAATTACCTTTATTTTGAAAGTACAAAAACTGACAACTCTATAATTGAATTCTAGGACCTGAAATTTTCCAAATTTTGAAGTTTCCAATTGTCTCCTTCATCTGTATGTGTCCCCTTTATTTGATTAGCCGTACTTTCATTTACAAAAGACACTTTTAACACTGTTGTTGATAAGTATCGAACAAAGGACACTTTTTCCAGTTTTTGAAATATAATATTGTTTCCAAAAATTGTGATTTTTATTGTTGATTTTGTCTAGTGCTGGTGTTATTATAAATGCCAGTGCCTTTTGTATAAAAACAGACATCCCATGCTGAAGGGTTTCGTGGCTCCATAAGGATGGTAAATTTTTAAATAATTACGTTTTTTTTTTATAATACAAATAGTTTTTCTTTCTATTAATGTTACAGTTATACAGTTATGAACTAGAACCGAAACGTAAGTCTGTTCCATTTTTCTCAACGATACCTTATACGAAAACGTCGGTTTTTTAATTGTTTTGAATTGTTTTAATACGAAATCTTTTATAACACTTTTCGATGGGACTTTTTATTATCTTTTCGGAGAGGACTGCCGAAAATAAGCGTGCCTGGGGCACCAGGAAAGCTGGGGTCGGCCCTGACTTAGGCATTACCTAGGCAAGAATCCTTGTTTCCTATCTAATTTTTTCCCAGTTTGTAAGGCCCTTCTATTTGGAAATATGCCAAAATATTTAAAAAAAACTCACCTTCCAGATAGCTTCATGATCTGTAGGTCCTTCGGGTTCCAATTGGCCTTTATCATTAACTATCGGTTTATCGTTTGTGAAATCATATTTTAATCCTATAGGAAAATGGATTAAATACAAATCAACATAATCTAATTGAAGATTTTTTAATGATTTCTTCATAAATTGTTCAACACGATCCGGATGAACACCAAAAAATGGTAATTTTGTTGTAATAAATAAATCTTCACGTTTTAATTTGCCTGAATTAAACCATTCATTTAAAACACGTCCAATTACCGTTTCATTCTCATACACAAAAGCTGTATCGATATGACGATAACCCGCTTCTAAAGCTGTATTGAGAGCTGCCTCTAATTCTTTCTCATCTTTAGCCTGTTGATTACATCATCATCAAATGAAATATAACATTGAGTAATTGTAATAATTAAGAATAATGATAAGAAATTACCTCCCAGGTGCCAAGGCCTATGGTAGGCATTTTAATATCGCCCGGCAAGGTCAGAACAGTTTGAGCCATTGTTTTTTGGGATACTTTTCAACGCACAAAAACATGCAAAATAAAGTTGTCATAACCAAGATTTGGTAATATTTATATTATTTACTTACTTAAATTGGTCGATGTAGTAGCAAAACGCGCTTAGTAACTGCAAGAAGCAATAACTATCTAGAAGCGTTTAGTTGTTCTTGTAGATAATAAAAAATCTTATCTTCACAAAACTGATAACTTAGATATGATTTACCTGTTTATTTTGAAAAATAAATTGATAAATAAAATTTATATATTCTCTACAACCAATGCACTATATATAATTAAAGGAGACTTCCACTGTTGCCTATATTTCTACTGTAGCGTCTGTAACGTCACCCATTTGAAAGCGCGACTTGTTGTTATTGTAAAGATGTAGTGTCAAGCACGCGGCTGAAGCGGCTAGAGTAGCGCGGCTGGAATCGCGTATCTAGAGTCGCGCAACTGGAGCGGCCCATATGAGTGTCAAGTACGCGACTGCAGTCGCTATTACACATGCGCATTTGCTTTATTTGCGCACTGTGCATTTGTGAGATTCCCACCTACATCTACAAGAAAAGAAAGAACTTATAAAAAATAGTAGTTTTATTTGTAAATTGCAAATTCTTTTATACCTACAATGTAGGGATGTAGGCAAAGAATAAAAAAGAACTGTATTTTTTATTTCATATATTTGTTAATAAGTTTGTAATGTATTAATTGATTTATTTTCGTCTTGACTCTATAAAAAACAGAAGAAAATCTGAAAATAATATAAGAGACGTTTATTTATTTATATAATTTATTTAAATCTGTAAAAAAATCATCCATTTCGCTAGAAAACGGCTTTTAAACCATATAAAACTTTATCTGTCGCGGCGGCTGTGGCGGCTGGACTGCTTTCCGAGCAGTCGTGTCGCTAGAGTCACCACAGCCGCTTCTGTCGCCACGCGCCGGCCGCGTCATTGACAACGGGTCCATATATTTCAACGTAAACCAGTCTGACGCGACTCCAGCCGCGCTGCTCCAGCCGCTTCAGCCGCGTGCTTGACAATGCACCTTAAAAGAGACAGAGACAACAAGAGAGATAATTGAAATAAAGAGAGATGTGCGTAAAGAACCGGATACTACCATAACGCTCGCTGTTACACTATTGTTGTTTTAATTTTTATACAAAAATTATACGTAACTATAACATGAACAGCGTATTTAGGTGCAGGCCGCAGCGGCACTAATCGCGATACTGCACATACTCATATGTGTCAATTCGACGACTGTGTGTTAAATCTGAGAATAAACTTTACTTACTTTAATCGTAGCCGACGTCAAATAACTAGCCGTGCTGAGAAAAAGGCAACGTCGCACTTCTCTCTACTAGCGGACCGATCGGTCTGATCGAGGGCATTTCTTGCTACAAATTGGCAATGTTTATGAAGTGATTATTGACACTTTTATTTGGAAATTGATGTTTTCCCTAATGATGATGATAAACTGCCATGCCTCTGAGATTTCTAAAGAGACTAATATTAAAAGTTCAATACGTACGTAGACAATTTAAAATAATTTTGATTGCTAGAATCAGAATTGCTGAAATTTGGAATGATGAAGATAATGATTGTAAATATCTTTTATGAGGTAACTTTAAAAAAGTTCGAATTAACTCGTAGCATGAAGGTGATTGAGAATATAAAATAAAGACCATAATAACTGTAGAAGAAGAAGTCTTAGGTTTGAAATTTCTAATTTGTCGTAACTGATCAACAATGATTTCTAACTGTTTTATTTGTTCAAAATTTTGTTCTATAGCTTGTTCTTGAGGTGACGTTAATGAATTTAACCCCCTTTTCAACCAATGTAGAACTGGTGGAGAAACCAAATCATATGAATCTTTGTAACGAGGCCACCTAAAAATTTTAAGATGAAAAGGCAAAACCCATTTTAAATCAATGGGAGTTAGTTTTTCTGTTTTGATAAAGACACTTACTTGAAGACTGTTACAAATATGTATTGATGAATTTATAGTCAATGATTCACTATAATCTAATGTAATAAAATAAATTCCATTATCAACGATTTTAAATTCCCATCCAGATAAATTTAATTTGGTTGAAAAACTATTTATTAAATCATCAAAGTTTTCTATTACATCTGACCTCATAAATGCTTCGATATCGTCATTTTGTCTTTGTAAAATAGATTCCCGTCTGGATTCTGGATCACTTCTTACAGTAATTGCTACTTTTAATAAATTTGGAAAAATACTGGGAACAGCTGAGTCTTTCGACCGCGGTCGGTTTAGAGGAAGATGTTTAATGGTCCCATCTGGTTGTAAATAGTTGTCAGACAATATTATGCCGTTACTATTGAAATGTAATTGGCAAACTACACTTGAAGACGAAGGTGTAAAATCTTTCCGTGGAATTGCTTTCAACCATGTTTGTTTTCGTTCTTCGTTTTTGGGAAATTTATACTTATACCGCGATGATTTTGTGTTTTTTTTTAAGCCGAATCATAATTACTCTTTCAGCCAGTAACACAACATCTACTAGGCATGATTACAAGAATAAATAATTAATTGTTCGTAAATTAAATAGGTAGTAATCCACTCCGACAAATTTTGAGGTTATGTATTGAAACTGAAATAGATAATTTTACGCCTTTATTATAGCTTACTGGGTGAATTCCTTCCAACAACACATTACACAACCTTTAAACACCTTCATCAGTTAAATTTGGTATAAAAATAACGCAATTTCTGATAAATAAAGCCAAAGAAAAATCGCCAACAAACAGACTATTTACATTCAGAAAACGATTGACCCGGTCCGCTAGCATTGTTGCCAGATTTCTCTCTGCACGGCTAGTATTTGACGTCGGCTACGCTTTAATATAAAAACGTCTTATCTCCATGCCATCGACAATCTCAGCGTCGATGAGCAAAAAAGTTTGCTTACCTCTAATTTACATCGAACTATCTAGGTTTATATCGCCTCAGGCATGTCAATATTTTCAGAATTTTGTAGTATACACCTTTAAAGCTTGAAATTTATCAAATAAATAGTGAATTCAGTATATAGTCAATACTAGGCGTCCACATTACGCGCGACGTTAATCAGTGTGAAGACACCTTTAGAGCATAACCTCATAGATCATGTCCTGTATCGACAAAAAATATCAATCATATAGTTGCAACAATAAATTCAATATTTATCTAAATGCGTAATTATTCGAATTAGATAATGTTAAAGTAATAAATTAGATCAATTCCTGCCAAATTTAGATAAAAAAAGCCAACGATGATTACGTACTGTGAGTAGTGATAATCATTTCCTTGCAGTGTTGCCAGATGATTGCTCTCTTTTCAGGATTTTACTCCAATTCCTGCTGTTCTCAATAATTCGAATTTTATTGTTTTCAGGAACAATCTTAATGTGAGCAATCCTTATTCGACACATAATGCAAAAGAAACTACCGAAAACTAACAGAACAGTAAGTCTTCTTTAGCTATGATAGCATAATAGCAAATTATATTTTGCATCAATTACAACAAGCAACGAGCAAAAAGTAATTTTATCTTAAACGTCGACTCAGAATCAGCTTTTTCTTGATTTTTAATGAGCATTTTTTATGTATCGCATCGCATTGGGTGACTTTTCGGTAGATTTTCAGCCAATTGTGCACGATTTGGCAACCCAGCGTCTTGAGTGTTGTGTAAACGTCAGTTGTCAAAGTGCGACGATTTTGGTTTTAATTTTTTCTCTTTTTTTCCAAAATCAAAAATTAATTACTCAAACTGTTCTAGGAATATTTCTATAAAATTCATCAATTAAATAAAATGTTTTTCATCGATTTAAATAAAGTGGTATTATATTTTATTTAATATATAATTAAAATGGCTCCGCCCCCCGTTGTAACAGGTTTGTCCCCGAACGAGGGGCCACCAGGCACAAGAATCAAAATACGTGGGGAGAATTTCGGGACAAAACCGCAAGATTTAATTGGTATAAAAATCTCTAAGTTTAATCAAATTAATAACGAAAAAACGTGTTAATTTATGGTGTTTTAAAGGTTTAACAATATGCGGTTTCGACTGTCTCCTGTCGGCTGAATGGAAATCGCCGAATAAAATCATTGCAATTAGTGGCCCGGCTAAAGGTAAAGGTGAAGTTATTGTAACGACACGATCAGGCGGTGTTGGCACTTGTAATGTTACCTTTAAAGGTGCGATTTCATATTGAATGTGATTGAATTTAAAATTAATCGATATTTATTTAGGCTACTATGAGACCATAGGTCCAATGAAAGAAAGTGCAGTGTGGGTGGAAGAAGCCCCATTATTTGCTTGGGGACGTCATTCGCTATCGCCTAGCAGTTATCAACAAGAAGATCCACTAGGTTTATCAGTGGAGGGCATTGAGAAAAAAATACCAGAAGATGATCTAATCACATACTTTCCAGGAAAATCAGGCGATATAGCATCCGATAATTTCTCACCTGGTTGGTTCCTATTAGAGAACCATCAAATGACCTCTTTCAACGATCTACAAGCGGGGTAATTGCGATATTTAACAAATTAACGTTTACTCAATATCTGGTTGTAGATTGATTTATCTGAGGAGAAAAGTTGAAAGTCAAAAAGAAGGCCAATTATCGTTCTTGAAAGCCAATATTGGTTCTGTTATGGATCAAGTTGATACGTTAGTCAATTTACGGGAGAAATACGAGATTGATTTACCCAAACTCGGAAATGAGCCTACTTTAAAATTGGAGAAATCCATAAAAGGTTTTATACAAATCAAAAGAAAATTATTTGTGATAATTATAGTTTTATAGAATCGGAACGGGAGGGTCGTAAATTATTCGATGACGTCTTAGCAAGACGCGATCGTGCTGAAAAAACACGTAATGCTTTAAATGTCTTAGCAAGATTTAAATTTTTATTTTGTTTACCTTGTGTTATCGATAGAAATATTAAAAAAGGTGAATACGATATTGTTATCAATGATTATATAAGAGTTAAGAATTTATTCAACAAAACTGATGTGCCTGTAAGTCGTTTTTTTTTTTTTTTTAATTAGCTTTAATAATAATTAATTTTGCTCAATTTTAAGATATTTAAATCAGCATTAAATGAAATCGATAAACGTATAAAAGATTTACAAGAGAAATTATTAAATGATTTACAAACAATGCCAATAACAGTTGAACAACAAAAACGTTTAATTAGATATTTAGTTAATTTAGATTCTCAAATAGATCCAGCATGGGTAGCTATAAAGAGTCGTTCACAATATATAAATGATAAAATAAAAACAATATATAATTATCATAAAAATGAACAAAAAGATAATAATAATAAAATAAAAACAACGCCACAATCAAAATATTCAAAATATACACCACCACCTGATTTACTATCAAATACAATACCATCAAATGTTAATTTTATTGATGAAATATGTTTAAATATAACGGAAACATTTCCTGATTTATGGAAAATTGGTCAGGCGTATTTTTCTGGAGAATTACGGGTTAAAGTTGAATCAGGTCGTCATGTAGAATTTAAGGTAAATTAATCAATCGATATTTGCAATAAAATATCGTATTTTATCGTGAATATCTTATTTGTGGAAATTACACGATTTTCATATTTTTGAAATGTTTCACCGGCTTAAACTTGAAATTAGAGCCGTTTTCTACATCTTAAATTAAATTTTAAGTCATTAGATGCATGTTGTTTCCAAAATTTTCCAGTTATATACAGGATTGGTCACCTATCTAAGCGTATTTGAAAAATATCACGTGAGTCAAGCAACGATACAAATAGCTATAGTCCATTTCAGTCAACTTATATAGGTAACAGAAATGTACTCGTTTGCCCTGCTCCTGACCTGCACTATATTTGTTTCTACATTGATCACGCCTAGACGTAGCCAAAAATCCTGCCAACAAAATTATATTAACGTAAATGTATTGGAAAAGAATAGTAACACATGAATATGTTTTCTCACAACTTTATTTCCATAATTTCATTCATTTTTATGGTTTCCACTCTGATTCCCGGAGAAATACGAGAATTATACGTACTGATATTGATTTGTGAATTGCTTAGTCATTATTTTAAGAGAGTATAAGAATCAAAGACGGATAAACGAGAAATCGCATATCCAAGAAATAAAAATAACAGGAAATAATGATTATACTGGGCGGTCCATTTTCTATGGTATTTATTTAAGAAAATTTTGTACTAAATAGTTGGAGTTATTTTCAAACTAAAACAGTAAAAAAATATTTATTTACTGTACAAGGAGGTAAAGTCATACTTTATCCATCCGAGCAGAAGTTTCGTTCACGATGCCGGAGGGCGAGTGAGCCAATTCCGTGAGTGGATAAGGTTTTTTTCCAATACTTGCCCATAAAACTCTTTTTAATTTATTTAATTTTTAAATGGTTGTTGGTTGCTATTAGATTTCTATAAACAACTAGCAATCGTTTTTGTTCATTTGCTGTGGATTGCTATGGGTTTCTATAAACAAGTAGCATTTGTTTTTATTTATTTAGTTGTCAAATACAACACTTTTCTTGGTAAAGTAGCATTTTACCGTTTAGATGGTAAAGTGATACTTTACCATCGAGTTATTAGTTGATAAAGTAGTACGTTAACAGCAAAGTGCTAGTTTACCACTGTGTTATTAGTCGATAACGTAGGACGTTAACAGCAAGTATTGAAAAAAAATTTTTTTCAAGGAATGTGCTATTAGGTCTCCTTATAGGAGATACTCTTAAGTATCACTGAAATGGGCCACTCTGTATATCGAGGTAGCGATATATCTACTTCAGAAGAAAAGCCTGAGGAATAGAGAAACCATTTATAAGTATAAACGTTATTTTTTCAATGTGCTTAGACGATCGGCCACTACTGTATATACACTAAAAACCATGTGAATTATGTCGTTTATTTGTTTATTAATTTTAATAATTATTTTTCTAGCATATTGTTATGACAATAATGGAAAGTTTTTGTAAATCAATTAGATCATCAATATTACCAAATACATTAGATAAAATTGATAAAACAACATGGGGTAATTGGTCTATAATAGATCAATCAGATATTGTACCATATTTACCAGAAATTTTACGTTGTGTACGTACAACATATACAGCTTTAATTAAATTAGATTTACCAAGTGAAGCATTAGATATTGTATCATTATTATTACTTGATTTACGTATAAATTGTATGAGTCTATTATTTAAACAAACATCTGAACAAGTTAAACAATTAACAGAAAATTGGAAAATCGATTTTAGTGGTAAACATCCAGGAATCACAGAATTAGTAAGTATTAGTAGAATTTTTCTAATATACAGGGACGGCTTCTGGTGTAAGCACCACGCACGAGTTTCTATCTGTATATTTCTTTAATTGGTGTTGCTGCTAATCGCTTATGTGACTTCTGGAAATAATCGAGACCTTATCGAATCGGTTTTTTAACCATTTATTTATTTCCAATAAAATTTCAGCCAATTAAATTCGAGCATATAATGCAAGATGTTATACAAATCGTTAAAGAATCGGTGTTTTCAACAGAACAACGTGAAGGTTCATTATTAGATAATTCGACAGCATTAAAAGAATTAAATAAACAAATCGAAATTGTATTAATGGCATTCCATAATGTATTAAATGATTTATCATCAAATGATAATTGTGATGATGATGATAATTCACCAGTTGTATCACAATTAATTGGTATACCAATAAATGGTTATAAAACAAATTATACAAATAATAATATGCCAATATGGGAACATCGTTTATTAATAACATTATCAAATTGTTTATATACGAAAAATATTGTATTTGAGAATATTATAAAGAAATTTAATGAAATTGGTTTCCCAACACCAGATCTACCAATAAAAAATACAAAAGATAAATTGGATAATTTAGAAAAAACGATATTAGAAAAGTATTTAGAACAGAAAAGTGATCCATTAGTTGGTACAATTGAACCCTCAATGTATTTAGGACGTTTCGATTGGGATTTGAATGTAACACCAATAAATATACGTCCATATGCAAAAGAATGTATAAATAATGTTATACATGTACATTCAGAAGTAAATAGTATATCACCAACATTATTAGATAGTGTATTACCACAAGTTGTTTTAACAATTGCTGAAGAATTATATAGATTAATGTCGTGTGTACAAAAATTTAGTAAGGCTGGTGCCCAACAAGCAACAGCCGATATTAATGCATTACAAATATTTTTTGATCATTATTCAACGCCAAAAGCTAAAAAGTATTTTAAAGAGGCTTTAGCCGTCATACCACCACTTCAAAATTCGGAAGCAACGTAAGTAATAATATATGGGTCATTCCACCAAATCATTTTTACGGGGCGACCCCCGCCGATTTTTTTCAAATTTTGTGGGAGTGTTCTCTAGTTTGACAAAAAAAATCCCTGAAAGTTTGAGTTCTTAATATGCGGCCGTTTCGAAATTATGAATTTTTGAACTTTTGAAGAAACAAAAATTTCAAATTTTTCATCAATTTTTTTGAGGCAAAAAACCTCTTTTTCAAAATTGGTAAAATGTAGCTTTTTGTAGGAAAAATTCTCAGCTTTTTAACGGGAATATTTATTTTTTTATACATGCAACGGAAGACCCTTTAAAATTCAATCAAAGTGAAAAAAGCGATTTTTTCCACAGTGCGGCGCTTGGTACATCAAATTTGACTGATTTTTCTGAAAGCTGAGAGTTTCTTCCACAAAATATGTAATTTTCGCGATGTGCATATTTTTTGTTTTCTTACAATTAAATAAAATGTAAAATGTCGACAATTAAAAAACGTATATTTTTAACCTTTTTTCAGATATTGGCGCGGTTACTATAGCAACCGCGAAAAATACTGCAATCGGGCATATTCGACAGCTCTAAACATGCACGTAAAATAACCGATTACAAACGATCGTAAAAAAATATACATTTTTATTGTCAAGATTTTACATTTTATTTAATTATAAAAGAACAAAAAATATGCACATCGCGAAAATGACATATTTTGTGGGAAAAACTCTCAGCTTTCAGAAAAAAATATCAAATTTGATGTACCACGCGCCGCACTTGGTGAAAAATTGCTTTTTTCACTTTGATTGGATTTTAAAGGGTCTTCCGTTGCATGTATGAAAAAATAAGTATTCCCATTAAAAAGTTCAGAATTTTTCCTACAAAAAGCTATATTTTATCAATTCTGAAAAGAAGGTTTTTTTGCCTCAAAAAAATTGATGAAAAAGTTGAAATTTTTGTTTCTTCAAAAGTTCAAAAATTCATAACTTCGAAACGGCCGCATATTAAGAACTCAAACTTTCAAGGAATTTTTTTGTCAAAGTAGAGAACACCTCCACAAAATTTGAAAAAAATTGGCGGGGGTCGCCCCGTAAAAATGATTTTATTTGGTGGAATGACCCACATACAGGACCTGCCAAAATGTGTAGACCAGCGGTTCTTAACGTGGGGTTCATACACCCCCGGCTCTTTTGCAATTTTAGTTTAAGCGAGTGGTCGCCAAAGTATGTGGCACTATGGCGAACAAATTTTGGCGATCTCTGGTTCAAACACTTATTTCTCTAAAAAACGTTCAGACTCGATGCCTACATTTTTTCTCACGTCTACATGTGACGACATAACTTTGGATGCAAAGTGTCTCCAAAAAGTTGAGACAGATTAACTACCGATTTAATCCAACTTAATTGTCTCAATCATTCGATACAATACGAGAAGAGGCTGTAGTTAAGCTATGCAGAGCCGGCTTTAGCTAATTTGACGCCTCCTGGTGAGATTAATTTTTCCGTCCAATAAAATACAATTATTATGTCATTATATCAAGGCACATCAGTGTAATTTTCTAGATTTTTTTTATGTATTAAAAATGGATGTCTGCGCCCTTTTTCTGCTTGTCGTCACCCAACCTCCCCCCTTAAAGCCGGCACTGAAGCTATGCCCCAACTTTTGGAGACACTGTATGAGTAGAGGGTGATTTAAGGCTGAATTTTAAGGCAACTATAAATTTTAAAATGAGTGCCAAGATCCCTAATGAACTGATTTTATTAGGGTGCGTTCATCTCGAACATATCTCATTGTGATACCTGGCTTCCCTAAATACCAAAACCAAACTATTCTATTCTGTATACACGTTTAGCGCGATGCTTAGCGGAAAAACAAAAGAGTTTGTTTTTTTCGCGATCCACATCCATGTATCAATGTAAGCTTGCATGTAATTGGTCTAATCAACATTATACAAGCAATATCGAGAAATAATCGGTGGAATACATCGCTATGTCAACAGCGAGGATGAATCGGTATGAACACCCAACATTTATTTGTAACCGCAAGGGTAAACAGCGAGGTATCGCAATGAGATATCTCCGACATGAACGTACCCTAAGTCAATCGTCCTTTAAATTCGAGAAAAATGCATGTCCACTATGTAATTTTCATTCTGCAAATCGTTTAATTCACCTGTATAGTGCGGGAGTAGTTATCATGGACTAACTTATAAGTCAATGAATTGCTTTATTGCTATCAATTATAAAAATATCGTTAATATTTTGGCCGCATCTTTACCATTGGTAATAATAAAGTAATTTTTCTTAAAATTATCATAAAATATGACTTATCAAGCAGTTCACTGAAAGTAGCCTCGCCCTGTACGCCACAGTCACGAACGCTGTTATCGATTATTTGAATTGTTGGTTGCATAACTTGTCAAGTTCTCTATCTGAATTGTTTGATTTTGTATTATACAAAAAAGAAATAATCAAATAATGGGATTTGCAATACTAAAAAGAAAGTCAACTTTTCATTAATTTCAATTATTTCAACTGTTTTTGAAACAATTAATAATTAAGATTAATCGAAATAATTTGATATGAAGAAATTGTAATTTGCTTTAGATTTTTGTTGAAATTCTTCCCTAGTGAAACTTTCAAGTAGAAAACACAGTAATTCGATAACCCTTCTCCAAAATAGACCACTTTTTGGCGGACCCTGTATATATCCCTTTTTAATTATTCTAATTGATTATAATTTCAGGATTGTTCAAGATATTTTGAAACAGTGCAAAGCTAGAATGCGAATACAATATCTTTGTTTAATGTCACAAACCAATGGGCCAGTTAATAATAGATCTCGCTAATTTCTTTGTATAATAATAATGAAATAGAGATGAAATACGAAAAAAAAATCGACAACAGGCTTAGTGTAACTGTGATTATATTGCTCATTGTTACTCAATTTGAATATAATACAATTAGCCAGTAAAATTATGTAAAATTGTAAATATCATCGATGCCTTTGACGTAGAGTTAATATTTTGTGCAGGTTTAAGGGAAAATCTAATTTTTTTTCCAAATGTGTGATATATCATTGAAATATAATTATTTATTTACTTATTTTGTTACAATTTTCTTTTAATTATTAATTTATTTAACGATAATTAAATATTATCGATCTTTAAAATGATTGGTTCGTTAATAGTTCAGTTTCTGTCAAAGTTTATGTAAATAAAAAGAGATGATCAATTGAAATTTGAATTAATTGAAAAGAAATAACAATATTAGACATTTTCATTAAAAACAACAGAGATAGAGATACGGAAATTGAAAGTGACAGAGTGAAATAGTAAGTAACTGGAAATTTGGCGGCATTATTTGAAATTAATTGCAACATCAAAAAAAATTAACAATAAACTACCGTTATAATTATTGTACAAAGGAGCAAATATAATTATTTATTTAATTATTAGCAGTTTCTTTTAATTATGATTTAACCTCTCAATTACTCAGTTATTTCCATATTATTTAAAATTATCAATCTTGATTTTCATTGGTTGTCGATAATACCTCTGTCAAAATATACATAGATAAAAAGAGATATTGTACACAAATTCAAATAGGTTGGAAAGAAATAGGAAAACTATGCGCCATTTCGTGGAGAACAACAGAGACAGAGATACAAAACCAAATTTACAAGAGTGAGATCAACTCACTCGGTATTTGGCGGCATAATTTCAAATTACTCACGTATCAACACGCACTATCTCGGCGAAATATTGACTGTATGTGAATATTTATTTAGTATTTCTTTTCATTGCTAATTTAAGAATTATTTATATCATTCATTATTATTATTATTAGCGTTTGTAATCATTGATTTATGCATTCTGTCAAAATATGCGTAAATAAACAGAGATAAACAATAGAAATTCGAATTAACTGGAAAGAACTGAAACAACAAAGACAGAATACGGAAACTAAATGGGAAAGAGTGAAATAACAATAATACAAGTGCGCATTCTATGAGGTAGTAAAGTCCAAAAAAATACGAAATTAAACGTCTATTTTGTTCACACATTTGCCATTAATTGTAAATGCCAAAACGACCAAATAATGGTGAAAATCAAATAAAAAATAGTCATCCTGAATAAAGACGGAGACAGCGGCGGAATTTCTTCATTATCATCATACGACAAGGGATGCAGGTTAGATTTTGATGTACGGTAACATTTCAAAGAGAATGTTACTCATTTCGTAATAATCGTTTCTTAATTAGTTAATTTAGCAATTTTAAAAGATATTTATAAATAATTCTTTTATTTAATTGATCAATAATCCCGCGTCTGTCAAAATATAGGTCAACAAACAGAGATAATCAATAGAAATTTGAATAAATTGAAAAGAGATAGTGTCAAACGCCATTTTGCTTTTAACAACAAAGATAGACATACACAAATTACAACTTGAAAGAGTGAGATCATAGACATGCTGTCAAACCACAAAATTGGCGGTAGTTTTGCTCCTCGATGTTTTGTGATTAATCGGAAAAGAAAATGTGAAGAAAACGTCTTCAATGCGTCACGAAAATGGAAAAGCCGTTCTTAATTAGCAGGTAAATGTATCAAGAAATTGATGTTAGATTTTGATATATGGCTCCATTTCAAATAGAACATTACAATTGCACTGGCGTATGAATATTTTTACTAATTTTGCAATAATTTCCTTTTAATTATTGACGAATTTAGTAATTAATTAATACGCCCTTTAATAATAATATTTGAAATGACTTGTTGATCAATAATCGCGCTTCTGTCAAAATGTGGACTAATAGACAGAGACAATTAATAGAAATTAGAATAAGTCAAAAAAAGACAGTATCAAACGCCATTTTGTTTGTTGCAAGAAAGATGAACATACACAAAATTACTCTTGAAAGAGTGAGATAATAGACATTTCTGCTATATTTTGCAATTAATCAAAAATGCCAAAACGGCCGTATTCGGATAATAAAAATGCGTTAAGGTAAATGTTCTACCAAAAAATTGAGGTTATTTGTTATACAATTTTGGTTATTAATAAATTTCATATATTATTTATTAATAATTTTTAAAATGATTGGTTGATCATAATCGTGCCTAATAAACAGAGATGATCAATAGAAATTTGAGTACATTGAAAAAAGATAGTATCAAACGCCGCTTTGGTATATAACAAAGATAGTCACATACAAGGTTATAGTTGAAAAAGTGAGATAATAGAAATTCTGTCAAACAAAATTTGACGGCATTTTTATTCTTACATATTTTGTGGAAATGAAAATCAATAATAATTAAATTCTCAATTTTTCGAGATTACGAATATAATTATGTCTACTAATTTTGCATAATTTCGTTTTAATTATTAATCAACTTAATATATCATTTATTAATAATCTTTAAAATGATTGGTCGATTAATATTCGCGCCTGTTTCACAATATGGATTAATAAACAAAGATAATCAATGGAAATTCGAGTAAGTTGAAAAGAAACAGTATTAAACGTCATTTTTTTTGTAACCAACAATAAAGATAGACATTCAATAGTTTGTAGTTGTTAGAGAGAGACAAACGAATTCTGTCAAACACGAAAATTGGCGGGTAGTTTTGTTCGTATCGATTTTGTGTTGGATGGAAAATGCCAAAACGGCCTCATCCGGATAATGATGAAGAAAATGCAATAAAAAAACACATCGTCCACAATAAATCACGAAAATGTCGTGAAATCCGTTCGTTGTCATCAGGTAATTTAATCGACCGAAAAATTGAGGTTAGATTTAACATACGAAAATCTTTCAGAGCGAACATTACAATTGCTGTATCAAGGTGCTAATAAATTGAATGAAAATGGGCATAACATGAATGAAACTAAGGTGAGTTTGTTGTTTTTTAAATGTTTATCTGATTGTGGTTTATTTACTTTGTAGATTATGTATAAATGTTGCTATTGTTCTAAAACGTTGTTATCAAAGACGATTTGTAATTATTGTGAACGATTTGTATGCGAACAGTGCTCAAACTTTTGTTATAATTGTAAGGAGGAGTTTTGTCGAAATTGTTCGTTTCTTACGTGAGTTATTGTGTTAATTCCACATTATAATTTTCTTATTTTATATCGTTTTAGTTACGATCAGAATGAAGCTGCTTGTATAGCCTGTTATAAATAGTATTTATTGTAGAAACTGTTGTCTTGAATAATATGTTTGTTTATAAATTTGTCGTTTGTTAGTTTTCCCCTATTCCTGAATAAATTTATTTAATTTATACGCACGCAACAGAACCGGCCTGGGGCTCCAGGCAATTTTAATTCCGGCGCCCCTATCCGGAAATTAATAATTGAGCGCACTAGTTTTATATATTTCGTAAGCGAATGCTTTGACGTTTTTGTTAATTACTTTTCTATTTATCTAAAATTATTTTAAGTAAATTTCTGATCGAAAATACTTTCTTTTCATAATAATAAAAATAATGCGATAATTCTCCGTCGAATCTTAGAAATCCGTAATAGAAAAAGTTGGTGTCCTAAAGAAAAGTGTCATAAAAGACTCTAAAATTGACCTTTGAGAAATTGGACTCACGGTTTGAAAGAAAAACTGTTATAAAAAAGCATGCAATTATTTGAAAGACACTGGCACTTACACTAACACTAGCACTAATAACAATTTTTCGAAACACCATTTACACTGAAGACTGGAACACAACTGAACAAGAACGAACAAATCTAAAAAGGGTGTTAAGTAAGTCTCCTTTGTTCGGATTCTTATCAAAAACGTATATTCGCGATTAATCTAATTTTCACAGTAACAAAAAAAAAACGGAAAAATATTAAAAATGTCTTTGCAGATGAAACTGCGGCTATCCAAATAAAGAACACAATACAAATGAAGGGTGGGGAGCTAAGGAAATTGGAAACTTTAGAAAAACTCCCAAGGGTGGATTTGGAAAATTCCAGGCCCTAGCCAGAATTCAATTGTAGGGTTGCTACTTTTTATACTATTAAAATAAGGGCAATTGTTTTTGTCATAAAATTTTGACTGAAAGAATTTTCCAAAAACTGCTCTGAAGATCTGATATAGAATTCTTCAATTGTTTATTCTTGAATTTGAAAGTTTTCCACTTTCAATCAGAAAATAACTACTGCAAAAATAAATATATATTTTAAATCTTCCGTATTTAGCAGCAGTTCCAAAGAGTTCTAAGGTAGTACCCCAATTCCAATACTCTTAACAAAAGGCTAGACATAAAATCCAGTGTAGGATGCACTAAAAAGAGCCGTCCCTAAAATTATGCTGTTCCAAGCAGCTGCTTGTTTTGCTGTGGTTTTGGGCCGGTCCTGTTTATGGCAGTTTTGTAGATTTGTGCTGTACAACTTTTTATATCAGATTTGTGCCATTGGAGCTAAAATTTACTAAAAACACTAATTGACGTTATCTTCCACCCTTCGATAACTGGAACATAACAGAACAAGAACGAACATGTCTAAAAAGACTGTTGAATAAGTGTCTTCTGTTCGGGTTCTTATGAAAAACGTACATTCGCGATTAATCTAATTTTCACAGTAACAAATAAAAGGGGGAAATATCAAAAATGTCTTTTGTACATGAAACTACGGCTACCCAAATAAAGAACACAATACAGATAAAGAGTTTCGAAAAACTTCCAACTGTAACTTTGGAAAATTCCAGGTCCTACGCAGAATTTAACTGTAGAGTTGCCAATTCTTGTTCTTCAAAATAAAGACAATTGTCCTTACCCTAAAGTTCTGACTGAAAGAATTGTCCAAAAATTGAGCCTACTACGTGGTCTGAAAATTTGACATAGGATTGATCAATTGTTTATCCCTGAATTTGAAACTTTTCCACCTTCAAGTAATTTAGAATCAGTTCCAAAAAGTTCCTATATGTTGAACAAATTCATCGAGTACTCTTAACAAAATACTACACATAAAGTCCAGTATAATAAAAAGTGGCGCCCCTAAATTATGCTTGTTTTGCTGTGATCTCGAGCCGGCCCTGGGTAAATAAATCGCGATATTACGTCAAGTTTGGCGAATTGGGTCAATAATGCAAATTTTATGGATGAACTGCTATTTAAGACGGATCACTATTAAATAAAACATTTTTTCTGGTTTGCCAAATGTATAGTAGACCAAATCTGTATTGATTTTACGTCATAACGGCTTTGCGAATTGTTGACTGTTTTGAGTTTCATTGCTTTCTCTAATAAATTTTTTATCAACAGATAAGATCTGTAAAGTAATACAGTGTTAAAATATCTACTGAATTCGGTTTACTATACAGATTTGGTCTGTATTTTCCTCATATCAACAAAATTTGTGAAAGTTCTAAAATCGGGCGTATTGAGTAATCGTTTGGAAAAAAATTCGTTTTGTTTTCCAATCACACAAATAACTTAATATGCGGATTCTAAATCGAATCAGGGCATTTTTACCCTCCTAATTTTCTGTATTGTGTGTATCAATGAATACAAAGCGGGCCAGTGAAAGTTACCATAGAACTATTAATCTAAATTCTAGTTTCTGACTAGAGTGTTGTTTTTTTTTGTGTTAAATATGGTGAAACGATTTAATGCAAATATAAAATAATTTGCAATGATCTAAAACGACAACGATCTAGACCTAGACGAGTTCAAGGTGGTCACATTTCTTATCGACTCCACATACCCTTGAGACAATAAAATTAAATAACAACACAAAAGAAACAGAACAATAGGTTGTTTGTTATAAATTTAAATCGAAACAATTCACTAAAATATCGATAATTTTATTGCAAAACAGTTAATTATAATTGCAATCAAATTGGATGAAAAGTTCGTTATAAAACAAAACGATTTTTTTCGTTTATTTTCTTTTATTGTTATTAGATTAACGTTAGAATACAAATTATTCGTTATTTATGTTAATAATCAGGGAATGGCTTTATCATAATTTAAAATTTTGTAACAGAATTTGCCGTCGTATGGAATGCGGTTTCCGGCTGGTCAACGTTTTTGGGGGTCGTCTGGTGCAGGTGTTAGAGGTCGTTAGAAGGAGACAGGTCCAAAAAATTTCCAGGGGTTGGCCGTTGTTTCTCCCGGGGGTTGTCATCAACAACAACAACAACAACAAAAACAACGACAACCGGTCGATTTGGGGCGTGCGCGCCACAAATTCGATCTGTACCAAAAATTCTCTTCAATAACAATTAACAATAATCGTGATTGGATGAAGAATTAGGTCTTGGGGTGGAAGTGATGCGCCGCCGCCAATCCGTTACGTAACGGTGATAGTGATTGGGCGGCGGCCTAAACACCAACAATTTATACACGAATTTTTTTGCGTAACCGACAATTTTTCCTGTTGTGTGTGTTTTAGTTTTGTGTGTTTTTTTTTCTCTGATTTGTTATGAAAGAATTTTGGACCCATTTAACGGGAACCATAGGCCCCCACATAACAGATATAATGCCGCGCCGCCGCTCTCTAGCGCTTTCGTTTCATCGTATACGGCGGAATTCAACCCGGTCTCTAACTGAATGAATCCAGTCTGTCGTCTGTCTCGTCGACTGTTTCGTTGTGAACGATGATGATGATGATGTGGTTGTGTGTTTGGTGAATCGTGTTGTTTTTGTTTTGTTGTTTTGTTTTATTCTTTGACACACAAAAAAAAAAGACGTTATAAAGAAATTCAGAGACATAACAATACCCGCCACCAGATGATTTGAATCACGTAGAGGTAAAACGCCAACCCCATCGATCCGGGATACAACAAAAACAACGACGACACTGTTGTTATTATTATAATTATTATTATTATTATTATTGACGCGACCCTTGCTCTTTTTATTTTATAAATAAATCTATTGTTCCCAAAATAGTAACAGCCCCTAATGTTCTAAATTTAACGGCATCGATATGCGTTAATTGAATGATTGTTGATTTTTTCTCTCTCGTAAACAAGATATAGAACAAATATTGATTTAAATGGTGGATAATCCAACCAAAACAACAATTGTTATTGTATTATCGAAAATGTGGCGCCTTAATCTATCAATATTAATAATCATAGTAACATAACAAACAACTGTAACCAATCTAATTAACGAGTAAAAAAGGGAGCGTGAGATTTGTTCGAATATTTCCGACCGGATTGTATATTTGTTGTTTTTTTTTTAATATATCGGATGTCCAAATATTGCCGGTTAATATTGGATAATTAACGCGAGCGCAATTCGTGTATTTCCAACAAAAACCAAACATCACACAATTCATCTATTTCTGTATTTCTCGTATTTATTGTAAAATCGAAACCGGTTTAGTAACTCTAAGCTTTCGTGATGGCTGCCAGCTTTTTTGTATATATATATATATATTTTCTCCATCATCTTCTTATTATTATCCTCCTTTTCTCTTAGTTATGTTGCAGTTGTTGTTCTTGTTGTGTAGTTGTTGTTATTGTTGTTGTTATTGCGATTCCCTTCCTATTCCGCTAAATTCCGGGATATATTTTGAGATAAATAATATAAAGGCGTGTGTTGTTTGATTTACTAAACTAATTCGAAATATTTTCGACGAAATATCTAAACATTAGCTTAATATAACATAAATGAATTGTCACGACCTCGTAATGTTAATTTAATACATTTATTTTTTTGTCAGAGTCCAAGGTTGGATTTTTTTGGTCAATTCTATGCATACATCTATCACACACACTAACACAAACAAAAATTGTCGAGATTTCATCATTAATCACGCTTAATTACGGTTTGGCACACACAAAAAAACACACCAAAACGTTGGATCGGTTGACAGTTTTCCCTATTATTTCGGCATAATGGAAAACGATTTTCTTATCCTTGACTTTGTACGAATGTCTGTTTATATGTATGTAAACTGTCAAACGAAAATAGAACAGTGAAATTTATTTGGTTTTCCGTTAACTACTTTTAGAACAGTATACACAAATTATCGACACGACAATTTTAATCAAAATCCGCTAATTATTTATTTATTTACGAATTTGCGTCAATTACAGTTGACAAAAGTTCGCAATACTGATAAACCGCCACAAAACGATAAGATTTAAGCAAAAATTCTGTTTTAAGAGAAAGTAAACAGATTATAAGCGAATAAAAATGAAATTTTTCGAATAACAAGTGAAATCACCGGAAAAAAAAACGAGTGAGAGTAATGAAAATTTTGTTTCAAAAAAAAAAAATAGACGCAGTTTGTCGAAAATCTCCCAAGGACACCCTGTATAATAATGAGAGAAAGTATTTTCTAAATAAAAACAGAAATGAAAATTGATGAATATTAAATGAGATTCCCTCAAAAATCCGTCTAATTAAGATGGAATTCGTTGATTTGAAAATTATATCCGATCATCTACAGTCAGTCGATGGCTATAGTGTTTCGCAACTCGAAACTGTAGCGATTTATTAATAGAATTCCCAACAAACAACTGAAACGAATTTATATAAATTTTTTTAGTGTTATTAAAATTCATTGCATGCATGTGTGTTCTGTGTGAAATGTGAATGAAAAATCGCATCGGTTTGGGGGTCTAATCGTTAAACAATAAACCGACAATCTCGTCATCTGTTTAGATCGGTTTTTTTGGAAATCACTATAAATTTCCCATTTCCAAAATCTTAATTGGTGGTGAAATCGTCGGCTTGTTTGATTTATTGTTTTATGGCTACTCACAAATTGAAAAAGAAACACTTTATAGACAGTGACAGAGTATACTTTTATTAAAACATTCATCAATAAGAGAAAGTATTGATTAAAAAAAACGTAATCAGTTTTTGATGAAGAAAATTATTTAAAATATTACAAAATGTTACATTTTGTTTATTTATATTTATAAATGAATGGTTGATTGTAAATAGGTATTGTTAATGTCCCCATTTCGTTTTTAAATAGCGGTTTAAAATGATGTTTAGATTATCAAATATTGAAATGTTACCAAGAATACAACGAAACCACAATAACGCTTTTGTCTAGTAAAAACCGAAAACCACTATGCCAATTTTTTACGTTCTAAAATATTTTATTTATTTATTTCGATATAAAGTTAATAAAAATGTTATATTTTTTTAAAATTTCTATTTTAAATCAATATCAATACCATCTACAGGAGCGGCGAACGAAGTAGGTACATTGCCATGTTTCTACTCTCCACGATGAGACTTTCGAACTGTCTATACAACTACTTCAGCCAGGACTGCCCAAAGTAGCGCATGTTTGTATGTATAGAGTGTCTTTATTAATAACGTCGGTTGCAAAAGTTTAAATTTTTAAATATCTTCACAACGGCGTACTTATTGTGCTTATTTGTCATTTTTTCTTGGTTAAACGCGTGTCGGTGTACGTCAAGATACAGTAGCGGCAAGTGAAGTAGATACACTGCAATCTGTTTTATTCAAGTTTTCTGCGAACAAGAAAATATTTTAGTGATACTACTCATAGAATAGTACAATATATCTATTTTTTTTAGTTTCTTATGTTGATGATAGAGATGCTATAGCTGGCTTGATTTTCATAAAAAAAATTCTAGTATATAGAATCGTAAGGGATTTTTCAGGGTCATTGTAATGCTGCAGTCGAGATGAAAGCGATTAAAGCCAATAATCTTTTCAGTGATTACGTCCGCTTCTATGTTTTACTTTTGCATTACTATCTAAAGTTTATTGTCTCCACATTACATGTACCTCCTTTTGACTCATGGAGAAGGCGTATGATTACTGGCATGTCTATTTCTTTTACTGTATAATGGTAAAGGTTTCCTACACATCGATATGAACATTTGAGTTATGAGGTCTATTGTTTCCATATTACTTCTTTCATGTACCTCTTTTTAATCCATGGAGAAGGCGTATGATTAGTGATATGTCTATTTGTTTTTCCACTACTGTATATTGTTAAAGATTTTTTACACATCTATACGAAATTCTGGGTTGCAAAGTCTATTGTCTCCACGTTACTTCATTATGTACCTCTTTTTGACTCATGGAGAAGGCGTGGCAGGTCTATTTGTTTTCCACCACTGCATATTGGTAAAGTTTTTTTACACATCTATACGAAATTTTGGGTTATGAAGTCTATTGTCTCCACATTACTTCTTTCATGTACCTCTTTTTGACCCATGGAGAGGGCGTATGATTAGTGATATGTCTGTTTGCCTTTTCCACCACTGTATATTGGTAAAAATTTTTTACACATCGATACGAAATTTTGGGTTATGAAGTCTATCGTTTCCACATTACTTCTTCCATGTACCTCTTTTTGACTCATTGAGAAGGCATGGTAGGTCTATGTGTTTTTCTACCACTGTATATTGGTAAAGTTTTTTTACACATCTATACGAAATTTTGGGTTATGAAGTCTATTATCTTCACATTACTTCTTTCATGTGCCTCCTTTTGACTCATGGAGAAGGCATGGCATGTCTATTTGTTTTTCCACCACTGAATAATTTCGATACGAAATTTTGGCTTATGAACTAGGAAGTATCTGTATAGATTTATGGTGTTTTCTTCTATGAGATTTTTGTTGCTTGAGAGCATCGGCGGATCTGGACTTATTGGAGCTGGAGGCTAATTCTTTTAAGATCTTGCCTTCTTAAGGCGTCTTTACAACGGGGACCTATAGCTTATTTTTCTTTAATTTCTTGGTGCCTACACACCTGCTGAACTCGGTCGTCTGATATACTCAAAAAGAAGTATATGCCTTGTGGCATATTTAATGATTCTGTGGTTATCGATATTTTCTCAATACGGATAACAATCGCACTCCGTACTGATAAATTTGGGTTATCTATGATTTGGCCTATTTGAGAAAAGTCAACAAAAAACTTTTTACGCTTCATAATGTTACAGTTATGTGTGAATAGCTCATAAAGTGTTGTTTGAGTTGTATTAAAATCATTGATAACGATAATGTCAATGATCTCGAATTTATCAAAGAAGAAAAATGACCGGGTCGGAAATGGTGTACATGTGTACTGTAAATGAATGGTTATGATTGACTGAATGTCGTGAAAATATTATATACGAAGGGATTAGAATTGTGTTTGTGTTTTATAAATAATAAGAAGAAAATGCTTATTTGTTCCGGGGTTCAACTAACGGCTGTAAATTAATTATGTAGTCACAGCCTTGCCAACAACTAACGGTCAACTATAATGCAACTAAAATGCAAAATAACATTGCATTTTTCTATGCATTTCTTAGACGTTATGAATAACCGTGCGTCGGATTCGATTCCAATAATTTTGATTTTGAAATCTTTCCTTTTTTATTTGTTAATTTTAAAGAAAAGTAGGTGACTAACTAAAGGTAAAAGTACATCATACAACGCTAATTTATTAACATTCTTTTTTCCAATTTTTTGTTTATACCTGGCTTTAGCGAAGTCCCAAAATAACACCCAAACTGTTGACCTACAATGGGGCCAATCAACTTTCGCTGCTATAAATGGAAATCGTTTATCTCAAAAATAAATGCTCCTCGATGCATATATATGTGAATGTGTAGAAATTTTGTATGTGTTTGTGTGTAGAACCGAAAATTTCAACCACTTCAACACCCACTTATATTTGCGAAAATTTATCGATACAACCTTAAACTTGGCCAAAATTTTGACTTAACTCAATTACCGTCAATCACTCAACATAATGGAGATTTATTAATTGGTAATTTGTAATATTTTCACCTGGTTCTTGTTGTTAAAAATTTTGTTTTAACGAAATTGGTATTTCTAACATTTCACTAGTGAAAGTTTCGACTATAATTTCACAAGTATAACGAACCGTTTTTTTTCTAGTTGTTTTTTTCGCACAGTCAATTTCCAATTTTCGTTGTAAAAAGTATTTGGAAAATTACCAAAATTCGAAATTGAATTCTTTTACGTATTTCCGGAGTATTTGTCCGAAATTGGTCAAAAATTTTGACAATAGGTGGGTGTACCAAAACCATCTTTGGAGAGATCTAATACTACCGGCACTACTAAGACTGGCTGTTCGCGAAACTATTAGATAAATTTTGTTACAAAAATTTATCAATTAGCCGCTGATATAACAATTGGCGAATGTTAGAAAGGGAGGTGTATAAAGACGGCCTTTTATGCTCTAATTAACACAATAAAGAAGACTGAATAATCTAAATCTTGTCTCATTGATAAATACATAAAATGTTGACGACATGTTTTGATAAATTACTATTTTCGATCATAGATCAAAGATTTGGATTCAAAATAGGTTACTATAGCTTATCAAAGGAAATATTTTTCGGTACACATTTTCAATTGTTAACGAATAGTTATATTTAATCGTAAACAAAGAATGAGGTCGTTGTGATAACAAAATAGCGATTGAAATAATCAAACCCAATATTGTTCAGTTGTAATCGGAAGTAACCAGTAGCGGCGGTAATTCATCAAAAATTAACGAATCAAAAAACGAGTACAAACATCCAATATGTTCCGTTCCAGTGAATCGATTAAACTTGCAGTAAACGAAAACAAAACAGCCAATTTTTAGGTATGTAGATGTTTGTTCAATAATTATTTATAACTCCGGAAATACGTTGCGAAATTGTTAAAATCTTGTCATAAGAATTTTTGGGGATTGGGTATTTGTGATTGTGTTTCGGATGCGTACTGAGCTCTTGTTAAGGGCTCCCCAAATTTTGCCCAGGGTCGGTAATTATCTAAGTCCGGCCCGGGAGATAAATAGAATATCGCCTCGATTCGGTCGTCGGTCATGATGCGCGCTAAACGTGTCCGAAAAATAAATTGTCCCTAGTGCCGGAAATTTCCTAAATACGACCCTGGAAGACAACATCATTTCCAGTAGCGGCTCGGTTAGATAGTAATTTGTCGGGATATCGTGTGTATTTTTTTTTCGATGTTCGAATTTCGGAACCGAGGTTTATGCAAACAGCTGACACCCGTGACGTGCTATAGTAATCCTCCAAGTTTTGAATCTTTCGGAACGAACTATAATATTTACAAAGAAGGATTGTTCTGAATTATTCCAAAAGTACAGGATGGCCCATTTTTGATGGTATTTGAAGGTATCTCTTATAAAGAGAGTTTGTGCAAAATAACTGAGGTGGCATTCTGTGGTACTTTTTGAGCATAATCAGATAGTCTAATTAGATTTTTCCCATATTCTTTTGTTTTCTTATCTTATCTTTGTCTTTGACCTGTGACACAAATTATATTTTTTTTATATAGAAATAATAGTTTATTTATTGCTCATTGTTTTCTACGTTTCAAATATACAGTGTGTCCCCGGATGGAGTTAACAAGAGAAAAACGTCTTAATAAACAATTTTATGATAAAAAGTCACTCTTTTTAAAAACTATTGCCTGTCAAGAGCATTATAAATCCTAAATTAGATTATATAAAAAGTTAAGATAGCTGAGTTACTATTGAACATGAAGGTACTAATAATGGAACAGGCACTGATGAGCAAAATGTGGTTCCTGGACAAGCAGTCTTGGTGTTGCTCTTGCATAGTTAAGTCTTGATCTTGCTGTATTAAATTCACTTTTTCTGCTTCATGATTTAGATAGACATGTTTTACAGTTGAGGGAGTCTTCATATATCGGCTTGCCAGAATTTTGAAGGGTAAGGAACCATTGAAATTACTGTTTGCTCTTTGTTGGCTTCTAGTCTTGCTCTTGCACAATCAAGTCTTGGTGTGGCGCAATTAAATTTTTGTTTGTCTTGCTACCTTAAATATAGTGCTAGACTGCAAAAACAAGGGCCAATTTGCTCATCACTAAAAACGACTCTCAGTATTCAAACTTATAGTCATAAATCAAGAAAAACATATATTGACTAGTAACTTAGCTATCTTAATTTTTTGGTGCTAACAAATTTGAAATCGAAATGTTTTTTTTTCTTTTTTTTTTGATATAACACACCGTAACCTTATCTTAGATTTTTATGGTAATGGTAACGAAAGAATGACTTTATTTTCTATACAAGTGGTACAGTCATACTTCATCCACGAGCGGAAGTTTGGCCAGCTCCGCGAGTGAATAAAGGGACTTTACCACCGTGTGCAGTACAAGATTATTTCCAATACTTGCCCTTAAAACTCTTTTTAAGTTATGACATTAATTATTCATTCAGTTGTCAATGGTTGTTGGTTGCTATTGGATTTCTCTAAGCAACTAGCAATTGTTTTTGTTTATTTGCTGTCGGTTGCTATGGGTGCTCGATGGTAAAGTAAACTCTTTACCGTTACTACGATGGTAAAGTAAAGTGCTACTTTAGTCGACAAAGTAGGACTTTAACAGCAAGTATTGGAAAAAATTTTCCCCTCTTGTCAACTCTACTGTAGAGACAGTGTATATATTTTGCCCTATTTATTTTGATGTTAGAGTTTTCTTAAAAATTTGAATAGATATTCTTTTTTTTTTATCTCATAGTAACAATAATCACTAGGTAAGAATTGTTTCATGGCACTCTGAAGTGATTGAAATTGTAATTTTCATGAGCTAAATCGAAATTTTCAAAAAAATTCTAACATTTTTGAAAATAATTAATAATAAATTAATTAATAAAATAATCAAACTGTGCAGGATGAACCAGCTAATTTGGCAAAATTTTCAATATATCTTATATTTTCCTTACTTGTGGAAGGACCTTCAAAAAATTAAGAACTTAAAGTGTAATGTGTACACTTTCTTTGAAGAGTGCTATGAGCTAATTCAGGGATAATAAAAGAATAGCAATTGCTCTTAGAGTTTATGCAGTAGTCAAAGAAAAATAATTGAATCTTTTGACATGAAAGTGCTATTTTAGGTTTTGAAATCTGATGTTACTCTTAAAATTGTTCACGATAGAAGACAGTTCAATTATTAAAAAAATTAAAAAACTTTCAAATAGTAAAAAACCTTACGGAGCAATAAAATCGAATTATGTTCTATGTATTTAACTGGCTACAAATGCTTCCATTATGAATCTTTTTAGTACTGAAATATCAGATTTTAGACCCAGAAAAATTCAGGAGATCAGGCACTCAATTGATGAATTTTTCTTTGGCTATTTCATGAATTACTAAAGTCATTGTCATTTCTTTCGTATTTCCAAATAAGTTATATTGGCACTTGTAGTAATCAACAGAAGTCTTAAAATTGTATAGTTTTTAGAACCCGTTCGCAAATAACGCAGACATCATATATATTTAAAGTGTTCCAAGTTAGTTGATTCATCCTGTGTATATTTGCAAGTATCAGACATATAGGAGACCTTCTGATTAGGCTCTAAGATGTAGCACGAGAATGTGCCATCAGTTGTTTTTCACGAGCGCTCCTTACAGGAGACACCCTTAAATACCATCGAAAATGGGACAGCCTGTATACTACTATCTTGTTTCTCGCGTTGTTACACGCGTTGTAGGAATCCAATTTATTGATAATATCTTGAAATATACTGTCTAATTGAAGATTGAAATCATGATCAAGATTAAATATTTTGTAAGAGAATATAAGTGTTTTGATTTCTAGTTAAAACTGATAATTTTGATCCTCAATTAGAGATAGTAAACGTACAAACTCCTATCAAAGTTCAACTAACTTTGAATTGAACGTTTTGCAAATTAAATTCAACTTTTTGCTAAGCTGAAACGCGGAACTATTAGTTTTGGGCACTATTTGAGTCCACAATAATCAGGAATTTCTTGATTTTGTTGCTGAATCCTTTTTATAACCATATTCTCTTATATGAAGTGCCTTGGAAGATTTTTTTACTTGTACAAATCATAACTATTTGATATCCGCAATTATTGACCATGTTCAAAAAATTATAGTATTCCAAATTCTAAAGTGATTTTATGCAGAATGACTTTACCTCTTTAGATTTAATGAACAATTATAATTCTAGTACGTTATATAGAGGATGTCCCAGCTGACAGTTTCACCTCGAGTATCTCAACAAATTAGACTACAGTTTCTATACTTCAATTGACCGATACGATTTTCTTTCTAGATATTTTTGAAATGCCAAATATAAGATCTCGAAAATTGCTTAATACTAGGAAACCAATTATCTGCAATGAATACTGCAAATGAGTTTGATATGAAAATAACTTTTGTCTTTTCAAAATTTCTCATTTGCTGGTCAAAAAAATATGAAATTTTTCTAGGATCAATAACCTCTTCATTGATAAAAAAATACTTGCAATTTTCATGTAATATTTATTTCATTCAATTTGAAAACAAATTCAAGTATTTATTGCAGATGATTGGTTTGCTTGAGTAATTTTCGAGATCTTATACGGCGTTTGCCTCAGATACTTTTCCATTTGAATTCAGGAACAAGTGAGTTATTTGAGGTGAAACTGTTAGCTGGGACACTCTGTATACTTATACAGTGCGAGCCATTTCACCTGCAAAAATTTTGGGTATATTTAATATCTTCGTTATTTGGAAGAGGGGAAAAAATAGCAGCCCTTTTTAAGAGTGAATGTTTGGATTATTTTTGATAAAAAAGGCCTTTTCTAATTTAAAAATCTGCTTTTTTGGCCTCAAAAATATTTATAACAGAAGCAAGGTCAATTATTAGAAAAATAAGTCTACTTCATTACTACTCAAGATTATTCATTATTTATTATTTAAAATTGCCGATCTAGTAAAGTTGATTCAATCCAAACTATCAAATAGTAAACAGTCTTATAGTAAACAGTCTTACGACTTATTTTTTCAATGAATTGACCTTCAAACAAATGTGTCTATCGTGAATACTTTTTGGAGTTAAATAAGACGCTTCAAGACTAAAAGAAACAGAATTATATCGAAAATAGTTCAAACATTCGATTTCAGTTATTTTTCAATAACTGCAAGAATTTCTAAATTTACTACCATTTTGCCATATTTCCAAATTAGCTGCAGGGGACTTTTACTAAGCATTTTTTTTTAAGATCCCTGCATAAATTGAGAGATATCACATGTACCTTAGGGTGCTTCATTTCAGAGCAAAAATTTTTTTTTCAAGTCACACCTAAAAATCTTGTAGTCGGTGGAAAAACAAAAATTTTGAGCCGCATAGTAGCTCTTATTTCCGATTTTAACCCGTTGCTAATCCATTTTTTATTTTTCCCATTTAAATAATATTGAAAAGTATTTTTTTTAACTTTTTCCTTCCGCTCACCGTATTAAACATTTTTTTCGGATTTTGACTTATTGGTTCTTATAGAGGACTAAATTTGCTACAAAAAAGGTCCTTTGAGTCGAGTCGGTAACTCGATTAGATTTCTTCACAAATCTTATTTTAAAATTTCGTAAAAATAACGTGAAATCTCATCTAGTGAACAAACTATTGAAAATGGATAAAAAATGTCAGGTATAATTTTGTAGGAAATTTTATGCCCTACAATTTTTGTAATTAAACAATTTGTCGTAACTCTCATAGTTTAGCAACTACAGCCTCTTAAAATATAAAATTTTAATACAATAAGCGATTTGTGAAGAAATCTAATCGAGTTACGGACTCGAATCAAATGACGTTTTTTGTAGCAAATTTAGTCCTCTACAAGAGCCAATAAGTCAAAATACGAAAAAAAAGTTTAATACGGTGAGCGAAATGAAAAAGTTAAAAAAAAATTACTTTTCAATGTTATTTAAATAGGAAAAATAGAAAATGGATTAGCAACGGGTTAAAATCGGAATTAAGAGCTACTATGCGGCTCAAAATATTTGTTTCTCCACCAACTACAACATTTTCAGGTGGGACTTGAAAAAAAAAATTTTGCTCTGTAATGAAGCACCCTAATGTACCTACTCTAAATTTTTACAAGATAGATGGCTCACCCTGTATGCAAATTTTATCAATGAATATTGACACAGATAGACCGTGGACAAAACATCTGTATACATTTTCCGCTGAGAAGGAACTTATTTGAAGAAGCAACAAAATTGAAAACATTTATTATTACAATTTAGCAAAAAATCTGAAAATCTTTAGACCCCAAAAACGATTCATAATTAGCTCTACTATACTTGCAATGCTGTTGTTGCATAGGATAAACAAAAGTTGTATCATAAACCATTTCCTAGAGTTTCTAAGAGGCCATATTGCACACGAAAGGGTGAATTTGATTTGCAAAAAGTTGAATCATATATCTATTCGAATATTGGAATCGATAACTTTTTTGTAATAAGTAAAGTGGAAAAATGCGTAATGGATTCTTATCGGAGGTCCGGCTTGTCTTCTTACCCTTAGTCTAGACACTCTCCATAAGGGGATTTCACGAGGGGCAAAGATCCACTGTTGTTTAGTTACGCAGCGTTAACTTTCAATTTTATTTAACAAAGAATTGAACACTTTAAGAAGCAAATCCTTTTACGTTCATTCCCAATGATAATGAGCTATAATGTCGAATGAAAATTTTTTGGAAAACTTATTCAGTTTTCCTGTATCATGTTAAAATTCAATTACAATTCCAATTTGAACCGATTTGTCGTCCTTCTTCTTAGTTTATTAACAGAATTAAATGAAATTTATGTCAATTATAGTCGGTAGTGTGTTTGATGTCTGTATGCATTTATTTTCCAAGATGCACATCCATTTTCTAGAAAAAGTAATGACTTCCTTCAAACAATTCTTGTTTATCAGTTTTTTTGGGAAAATAAATGCGAATTCTGGAAAAGCAGTTTCGTACCGATATTAAGTAGGTACATCAAGAACTATAACTAACATAAATTTCATTCAATTCTGTTAACAAACAAATGAGAAGGACAACAAAATCAGAGTTACGGGAAAACTAAATAAGTTTTCAAAAAAATTTTGATTTGAGGTTATAGCTTATTAGCATTGAGAACGCCTGTAAATGGATTTTCTTGTTAAAATCTTCAATCCTTTGTAAAAAAAAATAAAAGTCAACGCTGTACAACTCACTAACAGTGTATCTTTGTCCGTCATGAAATCCCCTTAAAGATAAGATTTGTAATATATATACAAGGGATAGCGAACCTTTTCCGCTTTTGTAGTATCACTTTATTGAATTTTCTTATTTTGAGATAATGGTGTGGCGAGGTAAAAAGTATACAAGACTGGCGCTTGATCTAAGTACACACGGAATAATCCGAATTATCGACTGTTATTGTTACTAAGCAAACCACGGTAAAATTATTATTTGAATTATTAAAAAAACTCATTACCTATATTTAAAACAAAGACAGCAGATGTTTATCACCTGTTTGTTTCTTTATATGCATTTATCTGCTATTCCTAGGTACTTAGATGAAGTCCCAACATTGTATTCTCGTTAAAATAAATAAGCACAAGTTTTTACTGAACTTCACTTGCTGTCATTTCATCACAATTATACACAGGGCGTCTCAAGTATTCTTTTACCTCGACGCTTGTTTGTGAACGTAGTTAATTTGGAAATCATTTATGTGAATATGTCGGCTGTTTTTGATATGAAAGTGTTTTTTTGGGACTTAAAATCTGACATTATTTCGCCTTATTAAAAACTTTTAAATATTGCGTAACAGATAATCGATTCATCTTTCAATAAATTTCTCAAACCACAATTAAAATCAAAAAAACTATTTCGTATCAAAAATAGTCCGCAAGTTCAATATCAATGATTTTTCTTTGGCTACCGCTTGAATTTCAAAAGTTTCTATACTCTGTCCAAAAATTAAGTATAAAATTTCAAATTACAGATGATAGGTTATATGCAACTTAATGTTTGAAAAGTTCCTAACTTTTACATGTTTACATGAAAGAAAAAGAATATTATATTGTGGCACTCCTGTTTGAATAAAACCCTACGCATTTATTTACATATTTTGGTGGTAATTTTTTACTATTAACCCTGAAGTTCGATATTTTATATTTCTTTGGAGATTGTAAAATTATTTTCGAATGAATTTTCTGTTTAATACAATAAAGAAGTTAAATTTTGAGGTCTTAATAGAGGCACTATTTAACGTTGCGTAGGTTAGCTGCATTTCTGTCATTTGAAATTTTATACTTAATTTTTGGACGGAGTATACTATTAGCCACAGAAGAACTTTTTTTAGTCAAATGTTAAGTTCTAAGATCCATTCACAAACTAGCGAGATAATCGAGTTTAAAACGTTACGTGAAACACTCTGTAAATATGTGCTTTTTATATCGAAATTGATAAGATTAGGTCATGAAGTATTTCTTCAAAATACATGTTTCATTGGCCGTTCATGTATAATGCAGTTTTTCAAAAAAATTTATCGTGGTTCGCCACCTCTTAAATAACGTACAGCAAGCCTATTTTTTCTTCGTATAAGTATCATTTGGCAGAAGAAAATCACATGGCAAAGAAAAACGGAGTATAAGGATGATTTTTGACTAAACAGTTCCTGAGTCGTGACTTAGGCGCGGAAGATGAACCGGCCCTAAACACTAGCGCCAATTAAAATAAAATATCCCGCGGATCGGTGTACGACAATACAGATTGAATAATCGAAAATATTATCTTTAATTGGAAAATATTCCAAATGTTAAAAATTAATGTTATCTTAAACGGTTTTGATTAAATTCAATGATATTAAACTGGCCCAATTCAATACAAGTTGTTTAGATTAAGTCATACAATGATAATGTAGGTCAACCAATACACATACAATAAATATTAGAATATTAGCAACAGGTGTAAATAAAGAAAACCTCCACAAATTCCGCCTACTTTAAATTCAATTTTCCCCAAAAAAAAGAAATTAGTTTTTATTTTAAAATACACACAGGTAAAAAAATCAATATTTAACCTTATCAGAAGTTGATCGTACAAAAATATTTGTTTATTGATTAGCTTGTTATTAAAGTCGACCTAAATTAAGTCGAGTTTTATATATAAAAAAAATAACGAAAAAACGAAGATCGATAGGTAAAAAATACGAATTAGTGAAAGACGCGGGGTTTTCCCCAAACATTCTAGACTCTTTCTAATAGAGAGGCGCTTTTTTTCGATTATTGATTTATTTATAATTCAAATTATAATAAATGTGAAATAGATTGAGAAATATTGGTGATAATGATAGAAAGGGATGAAAATATCTTAAGAGTGGCATTAATTGAAACGAAATTATTAACAATTATGATCGCCGTCAGCTGTTTGTATTTTAATGAATTTTATTGGGAGAGATATTTTTGTGGTCTCCTAGAAAAATTCCGGTCGAAAAAAAAACGACTTTATCGATAAATTAATAAATAATTAATGACTTATTATTACAACATGATTGATTTTTCTTTTATTTATTGAATAATTATAATAATTATTTTGTAATTTAGGTTAGAAAATGGGGGCGGAGAATTTATTATCGTCGCCATTTTATGTCTATATTTCAAATAATTCACTTATCTTATGTGTAACATTTACACAAACACTGTCTCACGACTAGTTTCTATATACATTTATTGGTTGTTATTGCGAAATTGTTTCGTAAAAGTGCTTATATGTGAGTGTCTACTAACTGTTGAATAAACAAAATGGAGAAATTCCACGATGGTCTCGTTTATTTTTTTCTGTTTTGTTTTTGCCCCCCAAACTTTTGTCCCGAAACTGTAGACGATCAAATTATTATGGCCGTCTCGGTGCAATCCGTGTTTCAATTATTCGAGTGCTTTAAATGTAAAATTTTATGACTTAAGTACATTTTGCACTTAATCTCGTTTTCTATTCACCTTAATTCCGAAAAATTGAGGATGTAATTCGTCACGGCCTCTGAATTGTTTCAATTTAAACAACAATGATTCATAAACGCAATTTTTTCGTTTGAAAAATACCCAAATTCTATGCGATTCCAGAATTTTCGTCAGTTCGTTTTACAAAAATAATTCTCTGTTGTTGTTGATTTGCATAGAAATTTTTGCACTACGTCATTATCAAAACGATTTCTTTTCTTTATTCTAATAAACCGTGACTCAATTATAATCTCTAAATTTGAATAGTTATATGATGATAGCCTTGAAAGTGTCTACAAAATATAAAAAAGTAACAATACTGAATCTTGTCGTGAGAGAAAAGAGATTGGCTTTTATACCGGATGTCCCAAAATTTCAACAGTTAATCAATAAAGATCAGAAGAGACAGAGAGCTAGATAATCTTAGTCTGACTTTATGTCATCAAGTACATCCCATCAGAAAAAGTTTTTTTAATTCTGCCGAAACCCTTTTCTATTATATTTTCATTTTCTTCAAATATGGTAATTTATATCCAGAGCCGGACCGACCTTTTCTGGGGCTCCAGGCAAGCTTAATTCGGCGCCCCTATCCAAAAAGTAATAGTGATTGAACGCACTAGTTTTCTACATTTCGTCACCGAATTCTTTGACCCCTTCGTTAGTGCCATAAAATATTTCGTCTTAAAACAATTCAATGCAATTAAAAAGTCAGTTGAGGAAAAAAGAAATAGATTCAGGGTTTGATTCTAGTTGATAACTGCATAACTATAACAAAAATTGAAAGAAAAACTATTAGTATTATAAGAAACAATATAATTATTTGAACGACACTGTCACTTACACTTACACTAGACACAATTAATTGTTAATTAACAAAAAATCACAATTTTTCGAAACAATATTAACGCTGAAGACTGGAACACAACTTAACAGGAACGGACAAATCTAAAAAGGGTGTTAACTAACTGTCTTTAATTCGGGTTCTTATCAATAACGTATATAAGTGATTAATCTAATCGGTAATCTGCACAGTAACAAAAAAGGTGGAAAATATTAAAAATGTCTTTTGTAGATGAAAATACGGCTACCCAAATAAAAAACACAATATAGATGAAGGAATGAACTTCAGAAAAACTCCCAAGGGTGGATTTGGAAAATTTCAGGCCCTAGCTAGAATTCAATTGCAGGGTTGCTACTTTGTGTACTTTCAAAATAAAAACAGTTGTCTTTATCATAAAACTTTGACTGAAATAATTTTGCAAAAACTGCTCTAAAACCAGTAAATAACATTTCCAAAAACAACTTTTTTCCAAATCTTCCGTAGCAACAGTTCCAAAGAGTTCTAAGGTAGCACCTCAATTGCAGTACTCTTAGTAACATGCTAGACATAAAGTCCAGTGTAGGATGCACTAAAAAGTGCCGTTCCAAGCAACTTCCTGTTTTGCTGCGGTCTCGGGCCGGTGACACTTATGGAGATTTGTCCTGTACAACTTTTTATATCAAATTTGTGCCACAGGGGCTAATATTTAGAAAACACACTCATTGATATTATCTTCTACCCCAAAATTGATGTATTTTCCAATAAGATTCTTGTCCTTCGATGGCAATTGCTGTTTGTTCAAGATTTCTCTAACAAGCGATTCTCTAAATTTTTACCAGTTTTTTTTTTGTTTTTTTGTAAAAACTTGATGTTGTTAGGAAGATTCTGTGACGATTTTATGACCCAGTGACTTCGTAAAATTATTCCTATTCTAGAAATCTAAAGTTCCTTTACAAAATAAAGTTTCTATAGATATTTTGGTAACCGTTCTTTATCTCCGGGTCGGGTTTAATTTATCTTCAGTTACAGAGATTTGACTCAGAATTGACTTTATATTAAATTAAACTTTTTGTTACTCTTTTATACATACGGCTCATTTTGGATTGGCACAGATTTAAGTCCTTTGTTAAAATAGACCTTATGTAAAGAAACAATAAGGCTCTTAAAGCTTAAGACCAACCTTGAACTGGAATAAAAAAGATAAACAAGAATGGGGCCTCTATATAAGAAATATAAAGTCATTAGTTCATGAAATCAGTACAGAATTTGCCCAACTATAAGTGACAGCTATCTAGATATTCTCATGTTGTATATCACAAACGGTTTATATTCCTCGTTTTCTTTTGGAAAAAGCCAAATTTAGTCGCAGATTGATCATTTACGATACGTTAGCAGTTTTTTTTTTAATTCTATTCACACGGAAATTGGAGACAGTCAGTTTGTGCCCACAGCAAATATACAGTCGTAACGGAACTTAGGAGATTAAAGTCAAAGTAATAAAATTAGCTCACGATAGATGTGGTAATGCGGTAATAAAACATGTAATGTTATAAATAACCATAATAATGTGTCTATAGGGTTAAACCTGATTTTTTCAAAATTCCACACAACACATTCAATTATTATTAGCCACATCAATTTTAGAAAATATAAAACCGGACAATCTATCATCACTTCCTTTACATTTTTTGTTATAAAATCTATTGTGACGTAATTTTGTTAGTTTGACTTTAATCTACTACGTCCCTTTGCGGACTATACGAGCACTATTGCGCAAGTGTTTGTTGGTTAGTCCTGCGTCCACATGATCGGCTATGGGTTAAGCATACGGTTTTTGTCCCCGACCCGAAAGAAAACTTTTTAATTAAATATTAGATACTAACAATAAGACATTTAATTCAGTGGTTCTTCATTATTAAATCTGTTTATAAACAAAATAATTTATACAGGGACGAGGCGCGGTAGTTTGGAAGGATAGCCTTGGTTGAGCATTAGAAAAATCAATTTCGCACCGGAATTTTCTGAATTCGGTCCTGTTTCTACAACCTAATTCATAATTTATGACTAATAAATATAAGGTTTAATCTTTATTTATAGATTAAATTGATTATAATAATCAGGAACGGCTTCAAAGACGCGCAAATTGCGCATTTCGCCAATTTCTACAATTACATCAAGGCCGCTCATGTAGACCAGCGACGTTCAACCGATTTATTGTGGGCCGACCATTTGAAATCAAAAAAAAACGTCTCGTTAATTATCTTATGACGGGAAAATATCAACGTTTCTTAAGCGAATGGTATTTCTTCACACTTAAATCCGGCCTGAAACCACCCCAGAGACATTCAAAGAATTGCAGGATATTGTACAATTATATAAGTTTGAGGCAATAGCGTCGATTGCTCAACGTCTGAAACCTTCTTTTTATTGATTACGAAAGTTTGTCATCTCTATGCCGGTCCTGTTCACGAATTCCACCTACAGTTGAACTCCCAAAAATTTATTCGTCCGTTGATTTGTACATCCTACCGTTTCTTTTTTTTGTTTCTAGATTTCTCTCGCGCTCGCTCTCTGTTTCTGTCTTTCAAACGTACTTAGTATTCAACAAATGTCTAAAAATGATTATTGTTAAATAAAGGGTATATTAATTGGTTACGCCACTGGCAAGGACGTTACTTGTGTTTGTATGTAGTTATGTTGTTTATGGCTAGTAATTGGTTTTGTTAGATTTTGATTACGACCGGCGAGACTTGATATGAAAAGAAACAAATGACGTTGTGTCGGCTGATATATAGAAAACATTCTACAATTAGACAGCCGACATATTTATTTTTAGTCGATTTTTTCGTCAATTAGTTAACGAAATCCGTATATTTTTTCTTGTTGTTGTTGTTGTTTAAAAAATACACACTATAATGTTGATTAATAAATAAAAAAAGAAATCGACAACTTTGGCGACAGTTGCTAGATTTTCTGGCATGCGTTCAATTTTAATTAGTCACTTTTCCTTTTTCAATTTCGGAAAAATCATCAATTTTACCTACAAGAGTACAGTTGAATTGATGATGATTTTTATCAATTTTTAGGCCAAAAAAATAATCATTTAATATTTCTATTTGTCATGAATTCAGTTGGAATGATAACAAAAGTGGGTTAAATTTATTAACACTGTAAATAAGTTGGAGTTGGGACAACTTAATAAAAATCCGTCTATTATAGAAATTAAGGACAATAGAGCGACAGTTTCACAACATTTTTTCTTTTAATTATTTTTATTTCAATCGAAAATCGGACGATTGCCGGCATTTCATCGAATTTTAGCGATACGTTCGGAATATGATGAGAGGGCTGAACTGTGTGAAATTCTCAAATATTCAGTGGTGGCATTTCGGTATAGACAGACAACAACGGTGATAATACGGCGCCAAATCTGGATTGTAGATCTAGCCCAGATTTCGGCGATTGGTTGGCGTGGGGAATCTGTCCGACACCGGTCCTGTTTCTTCATGTATGTTATAACCGGTACCGTTGATCGGCTATACACACACACATACACACACCACACACAATATAACATACCCGCGGACACCGTTCTATGTATCTCATTATATCAATGTGTATGCGTGTATGTCTGTCGCGTAAACCGCGGAGAAAGTCATTTTTATTATAAATTTTAACGTCTGGTATAGAAGTGAAATAGTGTGATTAGAGTGTTGTGACGTTCCGCTTTCGTCGACAAAAACACTTAAGAGGCATCGGTGTGCGCAACCTAGTTGATGACAGCGGCGACGACATGATTTCTACAAGCGCACAGGTGAGACGACGGCCTTAACATACACACGCTCACACACCGCCATCGTTATACAACCTTTCTCTTTCTTCATGTATCTATCTTGTTTTGTTGTAGTCGTCGACGTCGTCGTCGAAAATGAAATTGCATTCCGACGCAATCGATTCGCTTTTCAAAAACTTTCGCGCTCCACCATTTTATTGACGAAATAAATCGCTTAAATCACTATATTGTGATTGATCAATAACCTATACGAACATCAGCAACAAATCATAACTATGCGGTGGATATTTTCGTATTCTTAGCGGTCACATTTAACTGGTAAATTTAGTATTCTAAACTGGCGTCGGTGCACATGTCAATTCGTTTTTTTTTTCTAAATGTACCAATCGCATACCCTCGTTTAACCCATATACATAAATTTTATTTTGTTCGTGCCGTTGACCTCCCATTTATTACCACTTACATCACACACACACAGTTTATAATTAGTTTAACTTGAATATTTTCAATAGATGATGTTCCATTTCTAAAGAAATTCCCCTTCGAACAACGAAAAATTTACGAAATCTGAAAATACCCAACTGAATCATCGTTAACGATTTCGTTTATTTTGATTAGCATAATATAAACATGTCGCACAAGATCATCTACATGTCCACTTGAAATTTAATTTGAAACATATTCGGGGCAGATAAGCCACTTAAAAGGCAAACCGAAACAGCTGATCCAATGTCGTTCAGTCAACACCATTCAACTATAAAAGCGTCCATTCTCAAGTTCAAAGCTTGCTACTGTTTATAAATTTGTTTCTCGAAAAAATCATAATAAAATAAATAAATAAGAATAAATATTTCATCGCTAAACAGGATCCAAAATATTCACAAATTTCTCAACAACTTCTATAAATATGAAGTAAACATCCGAATTACCTCACGATACCGCCATCACGAAAATAATGAGATTCACGACAACAACCATAAAAATTCGACAATTCTTATTTATAATAAAATCAAGTACGGCTAGTTTTTAATCGTACATAGGAAATTCCACAATTTTCATTTCGGTTATTTGTTAGTTTTAATAGGCGTGTTTACTGTTTTCTTTTTCTTAAAATATATTTTGGGGCACTTAGACGTCAAATTCTCACAAAACGTAATCATTTCAAACAGTCCTGAACCACTTACCAAACAGTAGTGCAAGTTGGTAAAAACGCGTCTAACCGTTTCGAGTAATAAGTCGCTTTTTTGAGTGATTTCAAGTGCCATCGAACATATTTGTGTTTCAACAACTAACAAAACCATTTACTGGAAGAAGTCGCTTTTACCACCACAACCAGTGGCGTAACTAGTATTAGATTAATTAATTAGTTTATCAGACAGAAAAGACGCTTTCAAGGCTCTGAAAATGTCGATTTAAGTAAATCCAACAAAAGCCTAAGAAATTAGCAGAAAAAGTATAAAATTGGGTTTTGCTAATTGATTATTTTCGAACGCCCCAACATCCTCAATTACTCTCGAATTTAACGTTTTCGGTTAATTTTACCGCATCTTCATCTGTACAAAAAGTTGCTTATTTTTGTTCCATTTATTGGTGTAATGCAAAAAGAAATGGTAGCGCCGTGGGTAGTAGCAGCCGTATAAATGTCCTCAGCAGGTGTACCACCTGGAACTAATACTAATATTTTTTGCCGAATTTTAACATAAATCCTCATCTGCCCTGATTTCACGGCTAATAATCGATTTATGAAGTTTGACAGGTGTGCCTGATATCAATTGGGATAAATAATCGCTTCAATCATATTATCACAATACTACAGGTTTTGCACGCTAAATTGTACGTTTTTGCAAATTCAAACGAGACATATTTAATATCCAAGATTTTGGCCAATTATTGTGCATCTGCTATAAAACTAGAGTATGTGTTGTTTTAGTCAAGATCGTGCAAAACGTGCAAAATCTGCAATTTTAGTGTTTCTTGTTGGATTGATATGGATTTTATAATGTTACAGGGACGACGATAGACTCGAATTATAACTATTAACGTAATACTATAGGAAAGCGAAATTTTCAAAATAAAATGTCGGATAGTAAAAATCACGTACCGAATGGTACAATTTGGCCGAAACAATCAAACAATAACGGTCCCTCGAATGGTAATACTCGTTTAAGTTCCGATGAATTACCGGAAGAACAAACAGCATTGACTGTACAAAATCAAGTGTATAAATCGCAGTGTTATCCTAGTGAAGGTGATTTTACCGATGATAGCGATACAGAATGCGGTTTAGGACCATTAGCACCCAGTTGGCTACAAGTATTTGCATCGAAACAGGCATTTCTAATTGTATTTTGTATAGCATGGGTGTTGCAAGGAATGTATCATACATATTTCGTTAGTGCTATAACAACAATTGAAAAACTATTTCAAATACAATCGAAAATAACTGGTATTATAATGAGTGCTACTGAAATTGGACAAATTGGTTCGTCACTTTTATTAACGTATTATGGTGGTCAGGGTCATAGACCGAAATGGATTGCTTGGGGGATGGTATTGTTTGCAATATCATCATTCACATGTTCATTACCCCATTTTATTTATGGTAGACAATTGATAAATGCTAATGATTTATCTGGTATTACAAAAGATCCAAATTTATGTAAAATACCAAATAATTACGATACAACAACGACAAATATTTGGAATAATATAACAATTGATCAATTATCAACACCGAACATACCAAATATTCTACAAACTTGCCAAGAGGAATTAGTAACCGGCCATAGGATACAACCATCTGTTACAAAAATCGTTTTAGCTATATTTTTTATTAGTTTATTAGGTGTTGGAATGGGCCAAACAGCCGTTTACACATTAGGTATACCATATATTGACGATAATGTTGCCAGTAAAGAATCTCCCCTATATTTCGGTAAGTTAATTGTCTAATTATTAACAATAATAACAATAAATCTACCTAAATATATTGTCCAATTGTTGACCAAATTGGGCTCAATGTCAATGTCAAATTTATCTAAAGGACATCACAAGCAAAAATGTTTACAGTAGAGACTAATAAATCGGAGACAACAATTAATAACAATAAATTCTAATAATATGAATGTCAAGGTTTATCGAAAATATGAACGAATTATTGATAAAAAATTCTTTGACAATTTTATTTTAATACAATTTCTGGAAATAAAACCGTATTATCCGTATCGGTTGCGGCTAGATAACAATAATCGCCAAAATTCAACATCATTATAATTAATTATTCGATTATAGTTCGTTTATTTCGACTTGACCACCGATTTTCTTTGTTTTCCCATTTGTAATAGTCTAAATCGGCAACCGATGGTTATTGTTATCTGGCACAAGTTGGAGTCAAGTTGACTGAATCGAACTAGACGTACTATAAATGTTGTAGACAAGATGGCTCAAGTTTATCGTTGTACCTTTAGTCTCTGGTCTTTTTTCTTCGTTTTTTTTTTGTTTAAATTTAATTTTAAATGGAACTATCCTTGAATTTTATTTTTATCTGTTGTTATGCAGAAAAATTAAAATATTTCGAAAATTTTATTTCCAACTGATTTATAATGAGTAGGATGGAAATTTTTATAGCGTCTTTACAAATTTTATCGGCGCCTACATTAATTATTGTAATTCGGTAATTATAGTTCGTGCAAAATTCAACGATGCTCCCAAATGGAGAATATCTGATGACTAATTGTTTTCTAGAATTTAGAGGAAAGAGCCCTCATTTGGGAAACGACTCTATTTAACTCCAGTATAGTCGGAGAAGGGAGTTAGGAGATTAAAGTCAAAGTTAAACAAAACGTAATTGGTTATTTGTAAGAATTTGTGTCCTAATTCAATTAGTTTGTCTTTGATTTCCTAAATCACTTCTTCGACTGTACGCACCGATGCACACTCGCAAGTAAATGTTTTTGTGCGGTGTTCTGAGCTCGCGCAAAAATTTTGTTTAAAACAATAGAAAGCAACAGCCAGTTTTGTCGAGAGATTACTGCCAAAATTATTGTTAGTTCTTCTTCGAGAAGGTAAGCACTGTCATCCACACTGGCACATAATACCAAAGGTTTGCCGAAAAAAGTTGTCAATAAAACCTCGGTCTTGCATTGTGTAATCGATTTTGCATCTTGCCTCAAAATTCAACCTTTTGGAAAATACCATTTCCGGATCTACTTTTAGATCTTGGAAAAAATATGTGCAGTGTAAGTCCAAAATACAGTCATGAAAATACTGATTGTAGCTTGTGAAAACAAGAAGTGCCTTCACTACTATTTTGGTCGCCTTCGTGGAGCTCCATAGAAGAAGTCCATTGTGGCTGGCTCTTTAGAAATAATGAAGGCTTCAATTTATAGTCTGTAGGAGGAACTAATTCGTTTGGCTCCAATAAAAGCTAAATCTTAAGAAATACTGCAGATTTGCGGTCGTCACCTCAATTAATTCTTTAATTAACTAATTATTTTCAAATTGAATAACAAAAACTGGTTTATGTATTTTTTCAGTTACTGAGATCCTTGATCTTTCTAATAAGTATATCCGTTAAACTATCACTATTGCTTTGAATGATTCTAAACTCTTATTAAGTAATAAAAAAATTATGTAAAAAATAGATAATAACGATTAGACAGTAGGTCTATATTTTTTAATATGAACTGTGCAAAATTTAATTGAAGGCCGACGTGTTTCAAGACAGTCAATCATCAGAATTGTATTTTTATGATTTTTTCGTAATAATAACGCACAATAAAGGCTAAATGATGTAACAAATGTAAAAGTATCGGATTTAAAGGCCTAACAATGTTGGAAATCCAAGCCATCTGAACTCTTAATTGCCACAGAAGCCTCTTTGGCAATCTACTGATTATAGGAAAAAATATATAATAATATTTTGATAAGAGATGTTTTTACTGCCACACCGTATGTTTGGTTAATTTCAAAATGTTGGCGTCACGCAATTTCTCAGAAAAGTTATATTTTACGTTCAAAACGAGGTCAATGAAATTTCCCGCAAAGAAAAAAACAACAACAACAAGAAAATTTTCATTTATTTATTTCCAGCAATCACCATTGGCGTCCGTATATTGGGTCCGGCATTAGGTTTCATTGTTGGTTCATTATGTACAAGTGTTTATGCTGATTTATCGGTTGATCCAAAAATCGATACAACTGATCCACGATGGGTTGGTGCCTGGTGGTTAGGTCTAGTCTTAATATCTGGTTTATTAATTTTAGCATCGTTTGCAATGTTCGCATTTCCGAAACGTTTAACGAGCGCCAAACGTACCCCCAGATTACATCAATCCGGACGAAAACATCCCAGTATTAGAGGTAAATGTAAAATGATTAGGTTGTTGAACTCAATTGATAAACAAAATGTGTGAAACGTTTTAAGTAAATTGTTTACTTAATTCACTGTAAATATATTTTTTCCTTTTCATATTAACTACAACACAATGATTTGAATTGTTAATACCATTGACTGGTACAAATCATTTGTGGCAACATAGATAAAAGCAGGTTTTTTTTGCTTCTAAATTGATGTTTCAAAAAAAAATCACAGACTATTTGTTGTGTTTATTTACAACCCACGCCACTGTGTTTATTTAACGGAACCATGCCAGATACTCAGAAAACCAGTGAAGTAGTGTTCAACGGAATTTTAGACCGACATAACGTATTGGCCACCTCAAATAAGTAACTTTGACAGTACTTATTGTTAGATGAACGATAAAGGAGTGCACAGTAAAATAGGGAAGTACCACAGTACACCAATTATTAATTAAAGGACGAAAATGTTTGTCGTACACAATTAACTTCATGCATCTCCCATGATGGCTATCAAAATAAATTGTATGTCATTCGTATATATTATTGAACCATTAATGGATATGAAAATGGTCGCATTAATAAGCAAATAATAATTGTTTACTTGACAACGGGCAATTATGGCGTTGCGATGGCGTTATGAAAAATAATAGCTTGCTGTTAAGACGCGTTGCTATGATAAACAACTTTTTTGCTGACATTAAAAATGTGATCATGACCTCAAATTTTCAGATGTCAAAACAAAAATTAAGTAAATTGCTTCTTTTACTTATGGCATAAACTCATGAATGCACCACGGGCGTTATTTGTCTCATAACGCCCTTGATACATTAATTACTATTAAGAGCCTTTCGGATTAGAGATAGACGAAATTCAGGGAGCTTAAGTCTTGATGGAAAACCGTTTTTCGAAAAATCTGAAGATTATCATATATAGAAAGCGCAGTGATGTAAAAGACTGGCTTTGAAATAATAAAATGGAAGAGAAGTTGGTGAAATCTATTTAAACTGAAGAGGTTTTTATCAGTTCCCAAAAAAGATTTTGAGACCTTTTTTTAATTATAACACGCCGAATAATAACTTAGATTTTGGTTTCTCCTGAAACGTGCTTTTTTTTTAATTTGCACAAAACATACCTAATCATTTGAGTATTGAAAAATTACATCCGAATCTATTCTATAGTCTGGTTTTATGATAATTTTGAAGTCAATCTCTTAAGTCAGCGCCCCTACTATCAATTTTAATTTGATTTCGTTCCAACGCTTCACACTTTTTTCAAACAGTAGCCCTCTTTTCAGGCGCATTTTGCAAAGTAAAAATTTGCTAAACTTCTCATTGTGCACCACGAAATTGGCTCAACTTTCAGTCATTAATCATGCCTCGCCATAAAATGGGAAAAAGCTAACTGCTCGCTTAGAGAAACGCTAAAAATATAACTTTACGTTTTACTGTGCGTCTACTTGTTTTACTGTGCAATCTTTATAATTTCGTGGTTATATTTGATTGATTCCTTCAAGTGAATCCCATTTTTCTTAAGGACTGTTCGAATTTCAGATTTCCCAAAAACCGTTAAACGTTTATTAAAAAACGATATATTGATGTTCCGTACGGCCAGCAGCGTGCTGCATATACTTCCGATAGCCGGATTATACACATTTCTACCAAAATATTTGGAATCTCAATTTCGTTTACCAACACCTTCCGCTAATATGATATCCGGTAAATATTATTTTTGCATATCGTTTATGTTATCATTAATAATAATAAATATTTGTTATTTATAGGTGTCGGCGGTATATTAGTGATGGGGGTTGGGATAATTGTAAGTGGTGTATTTATTTTGAGAGTAAAACCGAATGCTCGTTTCGTCGCTGCATGGATAGCATTCACGGCGATTATTTACGCATTAGGTAAAAACAAAAAAACTAAATAAATAATAATAATAGTAATTTACCATTTAACATTAACATTTAACCTTCGCTAAAATCTATTTGGATTTCAATTGCGATATTTTATTCAATTTTATATTCTAGGAATGGGTATATTAATGTTTATCGGTTGTCCAATGGATGATTTAGCCGGCATACAACAACATAACGAGTAAATTAATCAGAAATTTCGTATTTTATTTATATTTATTTTGATTCTGTTGAATATTTTAGATTCGCTACATTAGAATTGAATTGTAATAAAACATCGTGCGAATGTGATGAAAATAAATTCGCACCGATTTGCGGACACGATGGTAAAACGTATTTATCGCCGTGTCATGCTGGTTGTCGAAATTATACAGAAAAAGATGGTAAAATAACCGAATATTATGATTGTTTATGTTTACCATTCGATAGTAATATAACAATAAATCAAGAGATTTATTACGGCAATGCGACGATCGGTTATTGTGACATACAATGTCCAAATTTCGTATGGTACATAATATTATTTTCGATATTCGTTTTTATACATTCTACCTCAGAAGTGGGATCGATGTTGTTGATATTGCGTTGCGTTGATCCGCGCGACAAAGCAATGGCATTGGGCTTAATACAATTCGCAATTGGATTATTCGGTAATGTACCGTGTCCGATTGTTTATGGGGCTGTCGTCGATTCAGCTTGTCTTGTATGGAAGATGGCGTGCGGCGAGAAGGGCGCCTGTGGACTGTACGATTCCAACATTTTCCGCATGTTCTATCACGGTAATCACCGCAATTTCTAACAGTCCTTACGGAGGCTCGGCGAATCGCATCGTCGAAGTTCGGCGGTGACGTAATAAGAAGCTATATAAAATGGCAAACACCGCCGAACATCGACGCATGCCCGTACCGCCTAAATCCTCCTACCACGGCCAATCGTCGGCGAATTATTGATTATTACGCAAAATTTAGGTACAACCGGCGCCATATTGTTGTGTGCATTCTTCGTTGATGTTATCGTTTGGTATAAGGCAGGCAGTATAAATTTTGTCGATGAACAGGCACCGTTAGAAGAGGAGATGCCGGCGATATCGTCGCGTGTCAAAATCGAACCTGAATAATATTCAAGAATGGTGGATGCGCCACCGAAATTTTAATCAACAATGACTGAATTTTTTTCAAATAAAAACCCATAAAACAATGACGACGACACAAAAAAAAACACGGCAGCTTTTTGTAGGATGGTTAATGTTGTTTAAATGTAAATAATATATAAATGTAGAAAATTTATTACAAATTTTTTGTAAATAATAAGAACAAATTTTATTTTAGCAAAGTTTTTATAAATATATTATAAATAGAATTTACAACAATATAACGAAATTTTATACAAAATTTTACAATAATCAAAACTCGGGAATGCTTCAATTATTGTAACGATTAATTTTTTCGATTTTGAGATCTGATACCGTGCATTCATCAACTGTGATACTTAAAAAAAATAATAATAATAATCATCTACTACCTAATTTCCATTAATTTTTGTTTATTTTCAATTTTGTAAATATAAAATTTTGTATTTAAAAACACAAAAAAACAACTCAATACTCCTCAATAACATTATCGTCGAAGAACAAGTTTTAAATACAGATGTATATTTTTATATTAGTTGTAGTTACCAATTAAAACAAAACACATAATGAAGATAGTTTAAGAATCGCCTACATTTTATTTCCGAATTGTGCCATAAGATCTCAAGTCCTGCAAGAACGATTATGGGCAATTTTCTTCAATCGATTACAAATATTTTATTAATAATAACAATAATGTAATAATTGAAGTTTTTGTGTTTGTATTGCAACCAAAAATGTAGGTAATTTAACAATTTTTAAAATACACCTATTTTTACATGATTTTCATAAAATTTGTTAATTAATTGTTAAAATGAATTTAGTAAATGACGGGTTAAATTACAAATAATTGTTTATTTATTTACATGTTTGTGTGTGTGTCTGTATGTGTGCAGTATAAATCAATTATATCGCGTTACATAGTAGATCGAACGTATTCCGAGCCAATTACGATCTCGATCCCACGATTGGTGCACAAACACAGAACTTTAATTATCTTTTAATAATTGTCAATTTATATTGTTGATTAGTGGAGATTTTATGTTATTGAAGCTCAAAACTGTGATTAATTCACATTTGTTAAATTGTGCAATTTTGTATAGAAAGATGTCTTTTTTGTTCGATAAATTTTCGAAAATTTTTGTAGAATGATGATGAAAACAACAAAACAAAATTAATTAAAACAAATCGATATCAGAATATATTAACAAATATAGCTAGTTTCTTTGTTGTTTTAAAGACGATTTAATTGCCTGAAAAGTTCAAGGTTTCTATTAAAAAAAAACAATGATGTTTATTATTTATTGACGATTTATTATTAAAAAATAATTATTAATCTAGGAACAAATTTAGCGTCCTCCGTACGATTGTGAGTAAGCGTTGGCGTTTGCTGTTGCTTGAGAACCACCATAACCGCCCGGTCCGCCAAAACTGCTGCTTTGTGCATTCGCATTGGCGTTGGCCGTAGCACCACCGCCACCATAACCACCAGGATAATGACCACCGCCACCATTGCAACTGTGACAAATACCGCCGCCATTATAGCCGCCGCCACGGCCACCACCGAAGCCACCACCACGGCCGCCGCCGCCGCCGCCACCGTAACCACCACCGCCGCCGAATCCGCCGCCGCCACCGTAACCACCACCGCCGCCGTATCCACCGCCACCGCCGAAACCACCACCGCCACCGCCTTTTCCATAGGTGGGTGAACGGGCGATTCTTGTTAATGGCACTAAAACAGCTAAATTTTCAATTAATTTTACAAATTAACACCGAATTTTTATTTGAATATTTACCACTATTGGTGGTGTGCACCACTACCAGTAGAGCAACAGTTAAGACTACCGTGTGTTTCATCATCTTGGATTGTTTTGATGAAGATCTGGATGGTTACGCCGTCTTAAATAGTCGGAGTTACAACTAAAACTGGTTTTTTATTCGACTATAATAATCAGCAAAAAAAATTACTATATATTTAGTTTGTTCAGTAGGAAAAACGACCTTCAAAAGCATTAATTTTTACCGTGGAATACCGAATTTACATCTTGCATGCTAATTAAATATGGAAGCTGGGAATTCCCTATGATTTACTATAAAAATTCGATTACTTAGACTTTGGAAAACCTAATTTAAGGGTATCATCGGTAATTGTTGGTGCCCATGACCGTGAAAATCGTCAACCAAATCAAGAACAAAAAAAAAACAATAAACGATCGGGTAAATCCTAGTTCCTAGAGACTGTTCAAAATTTTTGATAACTATCTTTTTTTTTGCTCATTACTGTCGTAATTAATTATTTATTTATTTAAGAATGTAAAACTGCCTTTTTAAATTTCATGTCTCCGCGTTAGAAAAATTTCAATGTCAATCCGTGTCTCATCAATTTTTCATAACAAATTGTTGTTTACATTTCAGTTTCATAATATATTATTATGCCGGGTCCAGACGAGAGCAAGTACAATCTGAGCACGCACACACAAGTCGAGCACGCATATGTATTTGCTCGTTGTGTGCGTAAACAGGAATGTAGTGTGTTTGTTGTGCGTTTTATATTTAGTGTTCATACTGCTCCAGTTGTATGTGGACCCACAACAATATGAAATTAATACGAAACGCGTCCAGACAGAGCAAGTCGAAACACGCACAAGGCGCACATTTCCTTTGAGCAATTCCAAAAAATCGACAGCCGCCGGCTCAGGTTGTTTGTGTGCGCTCGCGTTCGTTTTACCGTCCACACTTGAGCATTTACGTGTGTTCACCTTGTTTGTGTGTGCTCATTGCTCTCGTCTGGACCCGGCTTTACGAACAAGACAAATGAAAAACAAACAAATTTTCTGATATATTTATTCAAGTCTTGAAAAAATTCATTAAATTATGGCAGTGTTTGATAATAAAATCCAAAATAATGATCCTTCACTCTTCGTGTTTTCTATTTTTGAAACCGTTCCTGAACAGGGTACTCATATAGGGATCACCGAATGATGTAGCATGACTTGTAGCAACACCCCCCTTTCCAGTACTGAAACTGTTAGCAATTGCCGTTGCCGATCCTGGATAATATCCCTGATCTTGTCCAGACCGGCCACCACCACCACTACCACCACCACCTAACATAATCGGGAAGAAGGCATTGTACGATGGTACACGTCCGCGATTCTCAAACGGCCAATTAGCAGCAAAACTATCGCTATCTTCATCGGTGTCTTCGTCTTCAGTATGCGGTTTGCGTTTTGGTACACGATCGAATTTCTCCTCAACTCTTTTGGTGGTCTCCTCAATTTCCGGGATTTGTTCGGGATTTTCACCAGCAAACGAATTGGTAGCGATACTATCACCGGATGCGTAGCCCAGACCGGCTTGAGGGTGACTTCTGCCGTTCCATGGATAGCCGCCGTAATAGCCGCCAAACATTACAGTGTGTCTTGGATAAGTGGAACCTATTGGGAAAAATTTTTGTAAACTTTGCTTAAATTTGCTATTATCTCACCATTGATTTGAAGTATAAAACACAAACATATAGCAATTACGATCTTCATACTTGCTGATTGCAAACACTGTGTTAGGTTTATCTTCGTCTCTTTACTGTTTATGCCTTCTGAAACTAACCATTTATATTGCGAAATACTATCCCCACCTGTTTTACAACCCTGTAATGTCCATTTACAATGAGGATGTACACGAGTCAATCAAAAATTCAATACGTGTTTTGCGTAAAACAAGAGTGTCAGTATTTTTTAACACTAACATGGACGATGTGATCTGCTTGGTTAAGACCCAATATGCCTTATTATTATTACCGGTCCGTACAGGAATTCATGTAATATTGTTAGAACGTCTTAACAACAAATCGAATTCTTAAATGATATATTAGAAATGTAAGATTAAAACGAAAATTGACAGAAAAAAAAAACAAATTTTTGATCTATTCGCCAGTTCGCCAGGAAGTCACATTTTGTGACGCAATTTGATTCAATAAACAATACCACCGATGGTATCTTGCGGTTTTGTTTCTTCTTTGAAAAATGCGTCTCGAGACGTGAATTTTAATCCACTTTTTCCCATGCAAAATACATGAATTTTACTACAATCGCCACCTTGGGGGGCATTCTGCCAAAAGTATTGCCCAATTGATGTTTACAAACACACAAGGGTCAAATGTACAGATTTGGCGTACCGTCTAAGCCAACCGTCGCGATTTGCGCATGTTCTAGAGCGTAGTGCAATTGTAATTACAGTTGCCGTCACTGTATATTATATATGATGGCGCCAAAAATGGTCGTATTAAGAAGGTTTTATTGTAATTGCATAATATTGATTCTTATTTCCTGAACAATAACAATAAATCTACGAATAGCGGCGTTGAATGGAAATAGTCAAGGTCTGAAAATCTTGAGACTTCCATCTTATTAATTTTAATTTTGTTTACTGGATGCTGTATTTGAATAATGTGGAATTAAATCAAAATAATGCCATAAATAATAATAATAATCCGTACATTACCATTTATTCTAACAATTTGGTTTTGTGCAAATTTTCGCTAACTTTTTGCAAATCTAATAATAACCGTTTATATTAATGAATTCCAAACAGTATTCGTGTACCGTTAGATAATTGATTGTAATTTTCATTGTTAAATAATATTGTAGAGGATAAAAAAATGTTGTTCGAACATCGTTGTTTTTATTTTACAATGGATTTAACGTAAATTAATAACAAAGAAATTGATGTTGGTAATTTTAAAAAGGTATGAATCACAATTATGTTTTATGGGTTTTTTTACAAAACGACACCTGCAGATTAACGCTTTGAATTTATTCCAACAACAAATGTTATCTTTGTATGTGATTTGGTTTACAAAAATGATTGTCGTTTTTGCCCGCCGATCTCGATGCGTCTCTCGAATTTACATAATTTTCGGCGAACAAGTTGTGGTGAACAACAGCAAAAAAAAAACTTGCATTTAGATCCGTCATCGAAGAAAAACGACAAAATCAACATTTTGTCAACCAAACAACAATTTACGATCGTTAATTGACCAAAAAATGTTGAATGTCACATTAACGAGACTAAAGCTTTCGAAAACGTGTTTTTCACAAATTCTAAATTATATCTGTTTGTTTTTCATTAAATAAATTTTTATTGAAATTGGTTACGTTTTTAATTAGCACACGTCTGTTCAATCGAGTTTCTTAAAATTTGTGGAATTTTCTGTTAATTACGTCACATTTCCTCAATAATGCCAAAACAAACACTTTAAAGTGATTGTTTTTTTCCTAATTTTTGTAATCAACCAGAAACTTGACGAACTGGTGCCAGACTCTTTCGCAACTTTTACTAATGGATATTTTCAAAAAACAGTTATACGAAAACAAAACATTTCCGAGATTGACAGATGCGTGTCCGGGGACCGGAATTGCGCTGTATCTTTCCGGGAGAACTACTTAGCATCTTGCAAAATCATTTTGCATTAAAACTACGCACATTTAAAGCTGGAATAGCCTTAGGCTTGAAACCGACCACCTCAGGATGCAAAATTTATGTAAGTTTATATCATATTATTTGCACGTGTAGAAGGCGAAAGTTTGCATCGGATTTATTCTTCCAGGTGGTACGGGATCCTGCGTGGGCACTACTCTATTTCGTACCTCTTCATTTCACATCTTGGATTCTGCATACTTCCTACATAACGTGACAGTCTTTAATCATCTGCTGGCGCCCTCAAAAATTTCTCCTGTTTTGGAAAACTTCCAGTTTTCATCACCTACTATGAATCGTTCAAATTATGGCCCTTTTCCTGCGCTACTGTTCCATTGAAACTAAGCTTAAGCGTAAATTAGCTCAAGAGCTTTGCTTGTGCATATTTGCTTTATTTATAGAGAAAATTTCCTGAGGGAGTCGATATATTTCTTCCTGCAAATACTGGAGCATGCAGTTTTTCTTTCAAAGTATTTAGAAGTCGATCAGATCTTTTATCGGTCAATTGTTGCGCCACCATCTTATACAAAACTAGATAAAGTGAAAACCTCTTGGAAGCAGAGAAACTTTACTGAGTAGAAAACATGTTTTGCCATTCCTACTTCCGAACAGATAATAATCAAAAAACAATGTTTACCAATACTCTGTACCCGAGGAATTTCTTTTGTACCACAACTATACCTCAGACGACCTTATTCAAGTATCTGAAGGTTGCATTTGATTATTCTAATGAAGGAAGTTTCAATTACCAACCCCGATCAGTGAAATCGTGTGTATGCTAAAAATTACGCCACGTGTAATTTGGTCGTTAGTCACGCTCCTTGCCTTCAGCAATAATATTAAATGATATTATAGTATTCGGTAAACAAAAAAAAAAATAAAACATAAGACAAAGAAGAATAGTCAATTATAGATTTTGCCGCCCCCCAGAAACGGCCACTCGTGTTCGTTCAATGTACTGAATACTAATCGATTACGCAACTTGTTGTTTCTAATTTCTATTGATAAATATCTGATCTTAATTATATATCTAATAAATTTAAGATGTCATGTGTATAGATTAAAAAATTTGTTACATTGGAGTTCAATAAACTTAACGAAATTTGAACGTAAAAATTCTAAAACACTACTCTTCTACTAAAATTGCATTATTCATTTTTTCTCCAAAATTCTATGGAATTCTTAAGTTTTTCTGAATAATAAAACAATAACAATATAACATTTAAAAAAACATTTATTTATTTTTAATGATGATGGCATGTATATTATACAAATCGACAATTAAGTTGGAATTTATCCTTGAAATGGTAGTTTTTTTCCATCTGGTCCAGTCACAGTAATAGCAGCACCGCCACCGTTTGCTCTACTGCCCGGTGCACCACTAAACGCGTTACCAAAGGCGATATCAACTGTTTGACCATTAAATTTGTATTGTTGGGTACCAGAGAATGCGGCCGAATTGAATAAACCACCAGGACCGGCTTGGAAACTTTGTGTCTGAGCACCAGTTGCTGAAGCACCAAAACTACCAATTGGTCCGAACGCATTGAAGGCTTGCGCTTGAGAATCAGCTGCCGAACCGCCGAATCCTCCAACACTGTAAATTATTATTCAATAAAGATTGTTTTTTTGAAAAAAATTATTATTTGTTTACCTTCGCGGGGTTTCACGTTTCGTTTTAATTACAGTTGTGTTTTGATCTCTGGCTTGTCTACCTGGCGTTTTCCGGCGGACCGTTAAGGAGGATTCGACGACGATTTCGTCGAAAGGCGTTCCAAATGCGGCTAGAATCAATTTCCTAGTAATTAGGGGGTTAGGTTCTAACAAAATTCAAGTAATACTCAACATATGGTTAAAAAAGTCGTGCTTATTATTATAAAAAAGTACTCACATTTAGCATCTTTATTAACTTGTTTGTTATCAGTTTGATCAGCTCGTGTATCACAAAAAACGAACAAAGTAGCACTGATAATTAACAGTAAATATCGCATTTTTGAATCGTTAATTGATTATTGAAAAGTGAAAACACAAAACTGACTGTACTACTTGCCACACATCTACGACCTCGACGTTTCCATCTCGATCTTTATAATACCATAGAATATACAAACATGAATATTTCCTATGAATTGATCCCCCGAATTTGCCAATATTCTCGATAAACACACTTTTTTTCAAAAACCGGTTGGTGCATCTCACCGAACATTGATCGTATTTTTTCTGTTTAATTAACAGTTCGTTTATTTTTTTTGTCGTCGACAAAAAATCCCAGTCTTTACACGAAATTAATTGATGGAAACTCCAAACCGACACGAACAGCAGGTAGACCTTTCACCGCACAATTTCTAAAGTGAAACGTTTTGGCATGAAAACAACGTATTGATAGAAAAAAATTATTATATTTTACAAAAATAAATTAACATTTAGATTTAACAGACGATTTAATAATCGTAATCGTAACCGCCCTTCGCCTGACTTTGGCTCTGTGAGAAACTTGCAGAAAAGGGGCCAAAAGCGAACGCTGCTGCTTGACTTTGACTTTGGGCTCCGCCGTGTCCACCGGACTGTGCTTGGGCTACACTGATGGCTCCTTGGGGGTGATAACCGTCACCACCACCACCATAATGGCCGCCGCCACCATCACCACCATAGTGGCCGCCACCGCCGAATAAACCGAACGGTTTTTTGTGTTTAAACAAATGGGGCGTACACGACCCCACAATCAAAATAGCCGAAATACAGACAAATTTGAGCAACATTTTGGTATGGGTTGTTTTGGAGTTTTTACGATTTTTATATAAACTGCCCCTCTACGAGTGTTGTTGTTATACTTGAGAATTTTTGATTTGTTTTGATGAAGGTTAACTAAAGATACTTCATCTTAAATCCGCGATTTTTGTGTATGTGGAGACAACCTTAATGGCAAGGTTCCTCTTGCATTTGCAATAAGGCGTTCTATAATTATATCATAGATTATTTATAATTAATGGTTATTAGGACAAATAAATAAAAAAATAAACAAGTAAATTTGTTCAAGGAATTTTGTGAAATTAATCGATTCTGGGAAATTGTTGAATTGTTCATTTATTTACTTAAACACTAGTTAATCTGCGTATTGTTTAGTTTTAAATGACGAAATTAATTATTTCCAATAATTAGCATCTGTAATTCAACACATGGCAATAAAATTTTATATGCTATAGCGCAACAAAGATATATCTTTGTTGCTATGAATTTGCAATATGGCAACAAAACTAGTTTGACATCTAGTTAAGTGATTATTTTTAGAAATAACCGTAATATAAATAACAAGGTAAATGATTATACCGTATGAAAGTATATATAATTTTGGCGCCAGCTGTGCAACAAGTGACCTAGCCTGATGAGAGCAATAAAAGTAATAAAAGTAATACGATGGGAGATAACTGGAAGAATGTTTGTAACGCGGAAATTTCTACCATTGACACTCTAAATAACTATAATCTTATTCATTTATATTATTTGATGTCAGTAAACCGTAACACGTGTAACGCAAAACGTACAGAAAGTTTGACCCTGAAACACCAGATATTTGCACAACTTTTGCCGGTAGATTGTTGCTAGAAAGTCGGTCTACCTGCATTCTAAGAAGCGTTGGTTACAAAAAAAAAGCAAAATAGATCAAGTGAATCATGTTCGATTATTAATTGGATGTAAAAACGACTAAAAAAAATCATGTATGTGTTTTGACTTGACTTTTACAAAAGAAGGTTAGCCTGGTGCAAAATATTTCTCTCTTAATTGCACTATGCAAACAATTAAAAGTCACTTGCAAAAACTACAGCTTAACTACTCAAAATCCACATCAAGTCTAACAATGTGCATCGAAGGGCAAATATGCCAGAACAAGACCAAAACTACCATGGTCTTCGCTTCGGTCTTGTGTTGCTCAACCGTAGCCGTTTGTTGTCGTATAAAGTCTTAGAAGTAATTTGTTTTTGGAGGCGTTACTTGCTGAAATGGAGGAGAAATCCTAAATTTTGAGCTGCCGTTCCAAATCTTCGTCGTAAAAAGACAAGCGATCGCTAAAATTTATTTTTAAATTCAATAAAACACAGTTAATTTACATTGATTACGGAATACTTTTGTGACATTATAGGGCATGTAGGAATTAGCCAGGTTTTAAAACGGGGCCCATAAAGGCCCCCATCTAAAATTGACTCAAATTTAAGGTTTAGGTGCAGTGATTTCGATCATTATTAGACTAAATTTAGCATTTCAAGAATTAGATTGTAACGTTTGGTCCAAACTTAATTCAAGGTGCTTAGACTTATAATCGACAACTTCTTTGCTACACATGGATAGGCTACTAAATCTTGGCTAAATGGTTCCACCCATGTAGGCTAATACAAAAGGGTCCCAAATTGGCTTACTGATTGTCTGTCTTGATATAAAATTGATCTTTAACTGTAGCCTGTTGCTGGGCAAATCTTGGGATGATAACAACACGTCAATCATGCCATTCTTTTGCAAAGATTGATCATCAATAGATGAAATGGTGGTATGGCGGACCAAAGTATGAATTTTTACACTTGATGTTCCAAGAAAGGCCCGGGATGAGACTTTTGCCTAGGGCCCGACTTTGCCTTAGTCTGCCTCTGGATGGTAATAATGGTAATAATCAAAGACAGGCCGATCTTATTCCAATAGTGATAAACAAATGACGATTGTGGAATAATAAAAGTGATATTTTGCTTTGTGTCAGTTTTTTCGACCCATGAAACAAAGTCAAAACTGCATACAAAGTATCACGTCTATGATCATAGCAGTGCTTGAAGAATTTCAACGAATATTTTTTGTTCTATGAGCATCTTCCACTTTTGTACAGATGCAGTCCTCGAAAATTATAATTTGCTTTTTGATAGAACGATTTTGACATGTGAAAAATCAAATTAGGGTGCATATTTTGCACCCTATCTTGAGTGACTGCAATTTGAGAAACACAGTTGCATCCAAACCGATCAAATTTCAAAACAAAAAGGCTTTAACAATGTTCTAAGTGAAGATGCTTCTATTTTAGCTTCCTAGTAATCGGGTGGATTGTTGGCAGCTATTCGAACAACAGAAAACTTGGAAAAACATAGGTAAATAGTAATAAATATTATGCACATATGAGGGTTGTGTACTTACGAGTTAAATTCACCCTTTGCAAATGTGCCTGTAGACGGACTAAGGCTAAATTTGATGTGCAAAATGTTCAATTTCATCGACAAAACGCGAATTTGCTATGCAAAAAGATGTATGCTGCTGGTGAATTGAGACACGGTTCAATTCTTGATGGTTGGTTGTTTTGATATGGAATCACGGATTCCTTTTTTTTTGTTTGTTTGCTCGAAGGACCAAATTATTTCAAGGATGAATGATAGTCTTTTATTTTTTTTTGTTTTAACTAATGTTTATTGGGTGACTGTTACCCTTGGTAGCAACGTGCTATCTTTCTCTACTCTTTTTTGGTACTGCCCTTAAATCAATGCAACGCCTTGCAAATATTGTTCAGGATGTCGAAAAAATGAGCATGTGAAAATATCAGCTCTTAATTCTAATATTAACAGGTGCCGTATCGCGATTTTCCATTTTCCATTTGATTAACATGGGAAAAAGATTCTCTTGCACTTTGGAATTTTATAGCTCAAGTTGGCAACAATATTTCAGAATAACTAAAATATATTCTTATACAAAACTGAGTGGTCTACAAAAGGGGTCTCTCACAATTTTTTAATTTATTTAGTCCTTCAAAAGTTATTCAAAGTTAAAGTTGGATTAATGGTAAATTTTTTACATTTTCCCAGTTCTTTGACAGAACCATCAACTTTATAGGAAAATTTTATAGAACATTTTTTGTAGAGGATTTTATTGTCTATAACTTATATTGATAAAAGTTTTTGATATTTTTTACAGGTTGTAAGTTATTTCACTCGCAATATTGAATAGTTGTCAATATGCAAATATTACTGAAATAAAAAAAAATAGTTCATTGCAAATAACTTACGACCTGTACAAAATATCAAAAACTTTTATAGAGATAAGTTACAGAGAATAAAATGCTCTACAAAAATATTCTATAAAATTTTCCCATAAAGTTGATGGTTGCGTCAAAATTTGGAAAAATGTAAAAATTTACCATTAACCTTGAATAATTTTTCAAGGACTAAATATATCAAAAAATTGTAAGAGACCTTTTCTGTCATTCCAAAATATTGTTCCCACCGTGAGCTATAAAATTCCAAAGTTCAAGTGAATGTTTTTCCCATGTTAATCAAATGGAAAATGGAAAATCGCGATGAGGCACCTGTTCGTATTAAAATTATGAGCTGATACTTTTTCAGGCTTATTTTTTTTGACATCCTGAACAATATATGCAGGGTGCTTTTTCAAAAAAAAATAGTCGATTTTTTGGTAGTCTAATGCTCCATATTAGCAAGTAAAAAAAGCCAACGATTCGGATAATCAAAGATCAAAAATGTGCGACTAGGCAAGTACGCAAAGGCAAGGTATAAAAGGGTGCGAAATAACCGAACTTAGCTACTTAGGTACGAGAGCAGCAGCTATCAGGATTTTCTTCTGCCAATGCGAACTAGGTGACTTATAGTCGTCCACCCGCAAGAAAGGTTTGAATACCACAATCTAGGCGTGCCACAAAAAAAAATCATAATTTATAGCATGATAAATATATTTGATTAAAATGTATCGATGAGAAGGGACAAAAAGGAACAATGGACGCTGGATGAATTACGTAAATTACAATTAAAATTTACTATGATACAATCTAAAAAACACTTAGGGATAAAAATGAATTATATTCAACGATATTCTGTAAGAAAATCCCTATATCTACTTTGTTAAAATTTTACTGAAAGACAAATAGTGAGATAGATATAAGTATTTTTTACAAAATACCAATGAATTAAGATTAAAATCTAACAAATCCTTATCAGATATAAAATTACAAAATTAAAATAATATCAATCTAATTTGACACCACGAATTCTGAAAAATGTTCAGGTACTGTTATAGAAACAACATAAAAATCATTGATAACGGGGGCAAGCTAAGACCGGAGAAATCAAATAGGAACCGTAATAATTTCAATTAATAATCATTCATACACCAAAATATATTGTAATTAACATCTGATAACGATTTGATATTAAAATTAAAATTGACAGATCCTTGATTAAAATTATATACATAAATTAATTAAAAAAAAAAATTATAGCATGTTTTGTTTTGTTTTAAATAAAATAAGCCACGTGCTATAAATATAATTTGTGTTTTTTTTTTAAATAGAACATATCACTAGATTGCGTTGCATTTTAAAAATCCTGAAGACTGGCAAGTTATCTAAAAATTAAAAGAGCATTAACACACGTTTTCAGTCAATTTAAGGCACCAACATACACCATTTTCATTTGGTCAAAATAAAGCGACAACGACTTATTGTTTTTGAAATAAAAATAAATTTTCTAGATTATTTACAATGTTGTAAACGGATTTTTCTAATACTCTAATATTGATATGTACATATAAAACATGGTAAAATATGTATATGGACGAACATGATACAGTATATATATATAAACGGACATGGTACAATACAAAAAAAAATTAAAAGTTTAAATCATATAAAGTAACTTAATAAAAACGTTTCACATAAAATATATACATTCTTGTTACTTAGCAATTAAAATCCTCGATAAAATTATAATAGAACACGATCAAAATCAATTATTTTATAGAGCATGATATGATGTGACTTGTCTACAAATTTAATCTAATTTGCAATTTTTAATACCAGCAACAACATAACCGGTATTTTTATTAACAGGATCAGTCTGATTGAACGGTATATAACCATTACAATTTTTAATACCGGCAATAACATAACCAGAATTTTTACCAATTGTGTCAGTCTGATGATTAAACGGTATATAACCGGGATTAATTGATTTAACAACATCACCGGTCATCACATATGGTGATGATTGATTTGATGCAGCATCACACGATATATACGATAAATTATTTGGATCTTTTAATGTTGCCACAATCGGTACATACGATGATGGATTATCGATTTTTTTATAATTATTCAAATCATCAACACCTAATACACAATAATTACCGGTGATTTGTTGATCTGTACCCGAATCGGATGAACTTGTCGATATATGCGTATTTGTATCTAATGATGATGTGACACTCTCCTGTCCTGAACTACAACCACTCGAATCACCACTCAAATGTCTACGTTCACTTAATTTCTCTAATAATAATTCTTCATCGGCTGGTGAATGTTGATCGTGTTCCTCTTGATGTTTCTCATTTGTATTCCATGGTACTAATGTATGATCGGATACAGCCGGTGCCAAACCAGGTGGTAATTTAACTTGTACATCACGCATCATCTGACAACGTTTATAAAATTTATTCGATAAATACACCATTAATACGATAAATAATAAACCGAACGGTAATAAGATATAAATAATATAACTTTCGGATGCACGACAATACGATTCTAATTCTTCACTCCAAGGACCTTCGTGTGGTTGATCGTTGAATATATTTACCGCACGTACTGATACGTAAAATGTATTGTATTTACCATCATCACCACAATTCTCAATTGTATAACGGCGATCTGGTTTATAATAATAATTAATTAAATTTATTGACAAAAAATAAAAAGCAATAACTTACTTGTTACATTAAATACCGGTATTGTTCGATTTTCATGATGATATTTCTGTTTAACTTGCACTTCGTAATAATCATTTCTACCTCTTGTCTCTATCGGTTTATCCCAGCCGACAATAACGTAGGAATCATTTTGGAATATGATGCTAGGACGACGAATCGGACCAGGGTCTTTAATTAATAAACAAAAAATATTAATACGCAATTCAACAAGTTTCGTTACATAACCAGTCAATTAAGTAAATCGATAAATTAGATGATTGGCCTATACTGTTGTGCAACCAATAAATGTGAACGAAAGAGAAAGACAGTGTTATGAACATTTATAAAGTAAATCTAAACGGTTAGGGTGATGGGAGTATATCGAGTCAACAACATACGTTAGATAATAATGTAGAATATTAGACTGTATCAGAAAAATCGACTATTTTTTTTTTTTAAAAAGCACCCAGCAAATATTGTTCAGGCTGTCGAAAAAATGAGCATGTGAAAGTATCGGCTGTTAATTTTAATCTTAACAGGTGCCTCATCGCGATTTTCTATTTCCCATTTGATTAACATGGGAAAAAGATTCTCTTGCACTTTGGAATTTTATAGCGCACGTTGGGAACAATATTTCGAAATGACTAAAATATATTCTGATACAAAATTTAACGCTCTACAAAAAAGACTCTTACAATTTTTTGATATATTTAGTCCTTCAAAAGTTATTCGAGGTAATGGTAAATGTTTACATTTTTCCAAATTTTGACGCAACCATCAACTTTATGGGAAAATTTTATAGAATATTTTTGTAGAGCATTTTATTCTCTATAACTTACCTCTATAAAAGTTTTTGATATTTTGTATAGGTCGTAAGTTATTTGCAATTAACTGTTTTTTTTTTATTCTAGTAATTTCTAGTAATATTTTTGCATCAATACTGTGAGTAAAATAACTTTCGACCTGTGAAGAATATCAAAAACTTTTATGAAAATAAGTTATCGAGAATAAAATCCTCTACAAAAAATGTTCTATAAAATGTTTCCATAAAGTTGATGATTCTGTCAAAGAATTGGAAAAATGTAAAAATTTACTATTAATCCAACTTTAACCTTGAATAACTTTTGAAGGACTAAATATATCAAAAAATTGTAAGACACATTTTTTGTAGAGCGTTAAATTTTCTATAAGAATGTATTTTAGTCATTTCGAAATATTGTTCCCAACGTGAGCTATAAAATTCCAAAATGCAAGAGACTCTTTTTCCCATGTTAATTAACATGGGAAATGGAAAATCACGAAGAGGCACCTGTTAATATTAAAATTAAGAGCTGATACTTTCACAGGCTCACTTTTTCGACATCCTCAATAACATTTGCAGTGCTTATTGAAAAAAAAATAGTCGATTTTTCTGATGCAGTCTAATATACAGGGGACCAAATTGATCTAGGTACATTAGAAGAAAAGTGGGATGAAGACTCCTCCTATTCACGGTATACGATAGAACAATTGTGTGGTCAGAGTAGGTCGAATAGGAGGAGTTTTGTATGTTTATTAATTAATTAGACGCCCACTGTTGTTAAGACAGCAATAACAACAAACACGTGTTGTTTGTTTTCAGAATCAAATTTCAATCAATATTTATTAAAAGACCAACTTATAGAATCACGAATTAAATCCGTACATAAGTAAATTATCTCAAAATTCATAAATACCAATTAGGAAATTGTAAAAATTACAAAAGAAAACGATTTTTTATCAACCAGACAAAACTATCTAATAAATGAACATTGAAATGAAAAATCAGATGCCTAGTTACTTTATTTTCGAATTATCAGATAATAGTTCTAAGAAATTATACATTGTGTGCAAAATTTAGTTTAATTCCATTGACGCCAACTGGCGTCTAACTAGATATTATGTCTATCTAGCAACGGACTATTAAATTGTTTGTAACTTTGAAAAGAATAAGACATATCTTTGTCGAACGCATTTACAGCATGAGATGTACCTATTTGGTTATGGGCAATTTTCAAACATCATAATGGGTACGACAAGGACAACAGATAATTGTTGATATATCTCGCTTTATCAGTTAAATTAAACACGTATTTATAGCAACTATTAACCAAGACTAAGTATGCGTATCTTAACAGAGGGAAGTGTGTAAATAATAAACATGAAAACCTCCGACCATTTGACGTACTCTGACCCCATAATTGGAGGAGGAGCCTTCCTTCCACTCTTCTTCTAATGTACCTAGCTACATTAGTTTTGCTGTATATATCATGAATTATAATCGACAGCATAAATAAAAGACCAAAAATTTTGTTGAGGATCTGGATGATTTTGTCATAGTCTTTTATTATTTAGCGGATTTCTCAGAGAATTGCTAGAAAAAGGCGCACTCATCTTCATGTACACGCAAACTTCTACAAGCCACGCCCTTCAAGTGCTTAATTACATGAAGTGTGCTATAATTACCAGAAAAAGTCTGGGATACCTAGTTAGACAAAAACAGTTTTAAAAACGGGCTCCTGAAACACTACACCTAATATTAGAAAAATCCCTCTGCTAACGTGTTTTTTTTTAATTTACGGGGACAATTCTTGAGCCTGCTCTAGCCGCTTTATACTTACATGACATGTTCGTCTGAATACTTATCGGCTCCGAAGCTTTAGAACACATTATTGTACAAGCTACTAAAGATATTGAATAATTCTCATAACTTGTAAGTCCATTTATCTGTAATTTACGTTAACGTTAAAAAATTATTAGAAATGTGGTAATTAACTGGATTTACCGTATAAGATGTTTGTGGATCAATTGTCTCTTTATAGCCATTATAATAGATTATATAGAATTTCAAAATACCATTCGTAGCATTTGGTGGTAACCATTCTAATGATACAGATGAATTTGTAACTTGTGTCACTGTAACTCGAAGCGGTGGCGTACTTGGAGCTGAAATTAATCATTTTATTAATTAATAATTAATTTAATTAAATTTTAAAAAGTAAATTTACCAGCTTCAAGTGTTGTATTAAATAATGGATCACTTTGTTGACTGTATGTTGTATGTTTTGTAATAACAGCAACCGTAAGCATATATGTTGTATATGGTGTTAATTGTGTAATATTACCACCTAAAACACTTGTATCACCATATAATGTTATATTCTTTTGTGGTCCTTTGCATTCAGTTTGTATCGGTGATATAATTGGACAATAATATATAATAAAACCTTCAACACTACCAATACGATCGGCACAATCCAATTTCCAACCAACATCAATAAATGTTGAACCAACACGATTTATCCATACATTCTTCATTTTACCAACAATTTTATTATGTAATACAGTACATGCTGCCCATAACATACCACTGCTGCTATTTAACGAATTTGCTGATATAGCAAATTGATAAATACTATTCGTTGGTACTGTTTCATTATGTACATTTATATGGCCCGGTAATGTTTTCCAATATAATTTACCAGTACATTGATATGGACGATCACGATCATTACTACACCAAAATATTGTATAATTCGTTATAATTTTACTTGTTTTCGGTGTTTCCCATGATAATTCAAATTGTCCATCGCCAAATTCAACTTTTGTAAAACTCATCGGTTCACTAACACGTTCAGTTTGTTTCGGTATAAATACAGTTGATTTATCAATTGATCGACCAATTGAATTACTCGACCATATATTGAATTTGTACGTTTTCGATATTGATAAATTTATAAATTTTGCATATGCATTTGTTATTTCAACTGGTTTTATTGTATCATCACCTTCAACACTAACAATATATTTGAAATTTGGACCATTACGTTTCTCTTCAGGTAATTGTTGCCAATATATATATGCTTCACGAACTTGTAAATTATTACCAAGTGCAATTGTTTCAAAGCTGCCAATATTCGTTTTTGGTGGACCGTCGGGAACTAGAAAAATAATTCAAAAAATAAAAATCCAATCAGAAATCTCTTTTACGCGATTCAGAACATAAATCGAAAATATATACCAGGTGTTATTTCTAAACATGGATAGTTTTTACTTTTTAGCGTCATCACTGTTTCATTCATACCAGGTGTTTATTCTAAAAACAGTCGACCAAGTTTTTTTTTCTATTTTATTAAGTTTATCGCGTGTTTAATATCATCTAAATCGCGTGAGAACAGAGCAGTCTGGGTTTACGTTTCTTTTATCTTCATGATTATCTCCTTCTATTGTCTCTGTTTTATCAGCACAACCATACACAGGCCACGCCTTCGAACGGTTAATGTTACATGAAATTCAAGTATCACAGTACACGACTATATTCAAAGAAAGAGAAAACACCCGGTATATCAATCTTTTGTATCAGCGACTGTTTGAATCTTATACAGTAACAAGAAAAAGAATTGATGAAAAACTACGCGTTTCTGAAGCAATAACTGATACATACCTGTGCTTGTTGTTCGTACTGTAACAGATGAATTTTTCGACCACATCGATTCATCATTTAGTAACGCCGCCGCTGTACGTATCGATACTCTGATATCACATAAATTATGTGGATACATTAAACCGGTTAAATTATAATAAATAACACTTTTATGTTTATCTTTGATGAGACCACCAAAATTCCATTTTTTCTCACCAAATTCACATTGATATAAAATACGATGATTAACACCAGGTGGGAAACTTTGCATAGCAAATGGTACTTCCCATGATAAATATACAGAAGTTGTTGTTTTATTTAGAACGGTTAATTTATCTGGGGGATCCGATAATACTAAAATCAATACCAATAATTATTATCCAAATTCCTATAATTTGTACTGAAAATTCAAACTTTTACAAATCAAATCTATCGTGTTTTATATAACATGAAGTTTAGGGCCACAAATAACCACATTTAGAAAAGCAACCACGATATTAACACGTTGACGTCAAATATCGGAAATAATTCAGCATTGTTCCTTTGCTTCTGAAAACACGTTGGTACTCGACACTCACAGTCATAGTAAGTATGGCGTGACCGTCAACGTGTTTAGAAGAAACTATTACAAAAAGCGGTAAGTATTATTTTATCTTTTCTCTATGGGTAGAGATTATCAAGAGCCCAAGGGTACCATTTCAGTCTAATTCTTTGTCTTCAGTCTGAGTTTCGTTTTGGTAAAGTACGGATTTAAATTCAACATATCATAAACTCAGGATTTCTGTGAAGACACCGAGCTTGCGTGTTTCTCTGGACTTCATGCTTCAATTGTGAGTTGAATTAGCTCAAGTGGTTGCGTCGTTGTATCGCGCTCAAAAGTACGGGGTTCAATGCTCATGTGAAGAATTTCTCTTTTATTTATCGAAACAACTTTATTTTTAATTTTATTTTACTTTATATATTAAAGAAATCAAAAATTTATTGTTTTTTTTATTTCTTTAACGTATTTTTTTATTGCCATCAGTTGTCATCTCTAATTTTCGATAAAACGATTCGATACGCCTGGTATGCTTCTAACAATAAACTTTTGAATGAAAGGAAAATATTTTCAAATGTGAATAAAATCTGTTTTCCAATAGATCTTTTTAAAAAATCTTGTTCTTATGGTCAATCGTCATTTATTAATTGTTCGAGATGGCAGAATATTTTTTGTTTTTCAATGTTTTTATGATAATTACCATCTGGTAGATGTATTTAATGTATACAAAGTTTGAAAAATTAATAAATAATAATTTAAAATAATTTTTGGAAGCCTATTTTCCTATTTATATTTATACCTAATTTTCCTATTACATTAAAAATAATAAAAAGATACGTTAAAGTAATAAAAAACAATACATTTTTAATTTCTTTAATTTATAAAATAAAATAAAATAAAAAGGTTGTTTCGACAAATAAAAGAAAAATTCTCCGCGGGAGAATTGAACCCCGTACTTTTGAGCGCAATACAACAACGCAACCACTTGAGCTAATTCAAATCACAATTAACCGAATAACTTAATAATACTAAATGAACACAAAAAACTTTAAACGCTTTTTTCTCAAGATTGGCTGGCTATTGCGCTTTAGTTTTTTAATATGTTGTTAACCTAAGGGTATACTACAAGCCTCGACTCAAAATTTGCTTTATATTAAATGAACCTTTCAAGTAATAATAAGATTCTTAAAAGCATTACGAAATTTAAGGTGAATTAGGCCTAACTAAATAGATCATCAGCACAATAAATCAAAACAATAACACGTTAGGATATTTGTGGCAATACCGCATTTTACTGTGCCATCTCAGTTTTTTGATATAATGGGGTATCATTTAAAACATGGTGGATTTGATTTGTAAAAAATTAGATTTAGCTGTGATTATTACCGTGCTCGAAATGCTTGAATGTTTTGGTGATGTTTATTTTACCAAATGGATTTTCGGCTGTTAATAAAAAATAGAATACCGAATGTACTGGTCTATATTGAGGTTTTGTTGTTATATTCCAAAAACAGCTCATTTTATTTTTCTCAATTTTAATTTCCGGACATTCAGTAATCATATATCTAAAATCGATTCAATTTATTAAAAAAAAAACTAATTACAATTTAAATGAATTATATTTAATTACCTTGAAGCTCTGCCTCGTAACGTGAATGTTAATGTGTAATTTGTACGTACATAATTTTGCGGTGCTGTCCATGTACATGTTAAATTATTAAAATTGTATCCTATACAATCAAAGTCCGTAACTGGTTGAGGTTTAACTGGAAATTTATTTATCATTAATATTGGGGAAATATTTGAAATTAGAATAACGTACTGCCAACTGATACTACATTCATACAGACGCCTTGGCCCTTAAAAAGGCACGTATAAGAATCGCCTTCAACTTTCGGTGGTTTCTCAATATGTAATCTAATACTTTTCTCATCAACAATCTCAATCTAAACAATTTGGTAAAATTAGAAAATTCTTAGGAAAACAATAACAATAAGAAAAACTCACCATTTCCTGTGGTATCAATGTATCGTTTCTGGTAAATGCTAATTTACTACTAGCATTGGGGCCTTCAGTTAATGTAACATTATCGTATAATGTACACGTTATATCTAGGGGATCTCCATATTGTATAACAATATCACCTTTTGGTATTGTGTCTACAATTATTATTATTATTATTATTAATAATAGTAATAATTAGTAATAAACTTACATCCTGTGGTTATAAAGTGTGGTGAACATGTTTGATGATACGGTGTTGTTGCTAATATAAAATTACTAATAAAAATTACTCCTAAAACATTTATATACCAGAATTTGCAACATTTCTTCAAATCCATTTTTTATTCGATATACGAAGTAATACTAAACAAAAACAAAAAAAAAATACATTAAAATAGATAGAATATAGTGGAGTACATTTTAGAATTTTGATTAAGTTTAAAGTACAGTTGTTGCGTTCAAGTTTTTTTTATGTTTTTCGAAATACTGTGTTTTGAATATTAAATAACTGACTTTTTTGAAAACAAAAAAAATCTCTCTTCATGGAACTGAAATAGAATATTATTTTATTACAATATTGCCGTAGTGAAGTGACGAAACAATGCATACTTAAAGACAAAACATAATTAAACGTTAAGAAAAATTGAAATTTCTTGAACGGTATTATTTCTACAGTATGTCCCATTTATTAAAGTGCATGGAATTTTTAACAACACAACTGTTTTATTTGCTTGAAAGACAAAACATTCAGAACACCATTATTTAATAAAACTACTTAATCTTCGGTAATTGGTTAATAAAATATATAGCAACTTTATTTTCTAAAGATTAAATTCGAACACCGGTTTCGGCGGTATCTTGTTTTAATTATATGTATACTTAAAAATCTGTACATGAACGGTCATCGTCGGCTGGATAGTTGGGCTGATGATGGCCGAAACCGGTCGTTCAGATTAATGGTGATTGCGAATCACTTGGAACCCAACCAATACTAATGATAACGACTACATTTCTTAAACAGTTTTGGAAGCGCAGCTGAAATAAGAGACTTAAAACTACTTCAATAGAACTAGGAGACTGTATTCTTGTCAGTTTCTTTATTTTTTTAAGGAATATCGATACTGGGTGTGGCTAAATTATTTCCCTAGATCTCCAAAGAAGATGGATAAACGATAATTAGTTTGGATAAGATCGCAATTTTTCTTATTCAACATCAAAATTGACTAAATTTGAATAAATAATAAAAATATGTTGCCATGGATTTTTTGGAAAATTCACCAATAATTTTGTCAACATAAGAACGAAATCTTTCTTTTTTAGAAGGAAATACAATAATTTTAACAGATAGAAGTGACAGCGGTATTACCGATCAATCCGGAAGAACGTTTCACATAACTTCAACCATTTGAAGGCGTGGCTTATACTGTAGATGAGAGAAAAAAGGCGAAAATAGAGACGTCTATAAAAGTAGTAATAATTCGGAAAATTCGAATTATTTGAAAATTTCGAATTATTCGTGAGTTTTCAAATTACTGGAAAATTTTTAAATAATTCAAATTTCTCCTTAAGAGGGTACAAGGGTCACAAAATCGACTATTTTTTATCTTTATTCTGATACTACAACTTATGAGAAATATTCTCGGAAAATTTGAAGTTATTACAAGCAAAATTTTCTGAGTTATAGACGATTGTCTCCGGCGTTCGGTCCTTCTGACCGTCATTAATAAAAGTGTCATAAATCTTGTACTGCACACGGTGGTAAAGTCCCTTTATCCACTCGCGGATTTTGTTATCGATAAAGTATGACTTTACCACCTTGTACAGTAAATAATCTTCTTTATTTTATTCATGTATCAAACTTTAATCGGGTTTTTCTCGAAACTTTTTTTTAAAGTCGGTAGTCAAAATTTTTTGAAAACCTTCGGACCGATTTCGCCTAAACTTTGTACACTTCATTTACATACTCGTTTCTGAACGAAGGATTTTTTTTGTTTCAATAACAACTTACTTTTTAATTAATCAGAGAGCAATTTTTGACAAAAATCAGAGTTTTCTGATTGCACCTTCACCAAAAATTCAAAAAGGAATAGTTTGTTAATTCCTTCGTTCAAATACAAGATAAACTTATGTACTAAAAAAATTCCTTTGGGTTTTTAATTTCAGATGAAGCAATCATGAGTTATCCTGGCTACGGCATAGAAACTTTTTTTTGAGGTGACTCGGTTCTCAGAACTACCACTGGCTGAATTTTCAATATTTTTTTATGAAAATGTAGCAAAATATTCTTAGAATAATGCTTAATAATATACAAAAATTTTAAAAATATTAATAAATAAGGTACTCTGTAAAAAAACACGAAAATATGCTTTTTTTTGGTATCTCAGACTTTGTCCCCCCCTTAATTTTGGAGTACCTTCACTCTTAGAGTATATTTTGCTTGTTAAGTAAATCTAATTAATGAGTACTATATTTTTTTATTTAAACGAATTATTCGAACATTTCGAATTATTCGAAAAATTTACAAATTGTTCGAATATTTCGAACGCTATTCGCACACCCCTAGTTCCCTTTCTCGAGTCTTATTCGAATATTTACTGTTTTCCAGGAAATCACTGAAGACAAAAACTAATTGGCTTGTAAGTGGATCTCCTATAGATTATCGTAAAAGGGGCTGCCCTTTGTCATCTTGTCTCTTTGGCTTGAAACCAGATGCGCTTTCTAAACGTATAAAATTGCTCGAAGGTTTTTATTTTATGTTTTCTCTACAAATAAGGACCCATCTGCACGATAATTTATCAAGAACATTACTACTAACACAAACGGATTCTATATCACAATCAATTTTGCCAAATAATTAATTTATCAAAAAAAAAAACGACATAAAAATCATCATAAGGCTTAAATCAAACTGTTAGAAAACAGTGAAATTTTTAATACGTCTCAACTCTAGTGTTTGTATCAAATTAGTCACGGACTCTAAGGTTAGTATACCCATTAAAATAATTGTTTTTCTAACGAATTTATCGGATATTCTATATCTAGGTTTCTAAGGGACAATATGTAATACGGCACCGACTGACACTAATAATAAAAAAGGCCAAGAGCTAATTAAAAATCGATTTTTAGTGTTGATCGTCTATTAGTTGTTATGATTAGCAATGTGTTTCTATTTTTATTAAGTAAACTCTCGATAAGTTCCGTTTGCGTAAATATGAAAAAAAAAAATAAGATAATTTTTTTTCCTATTTTATCAATATAAATATTTTTATTTTTTATCATCGGGGCGTAATTTTATTAAATTACAAATCGAATTAATCTTAATGAATAAAAAATTATTATACACCGATTGATGTTGAAATTAATTATTTCCTTACCAATAAAATCGACTTAAACTCACTATAACAAAAGTATTACGAAATAGAAAGACTTTTCGTAAATATCTCACAAAACAAATAAGGCATAATGTAAAATATTCAACGATTTTATAAGAAAACTCGTATTGCGCATGTAGTTTATAAGGTCCGATTTAAAAAAAGAATTTCACTGGAAATTTGTTATTCTATTGCAAAATTTAACAACGATTTATACTATCAATTGTTCAACAATTACAAATAATCAGAAATCTAATTATTTTCAATAAATTATTATGATAACAATTAAATTGTTTGTTTGCAAGCGAACAACAATTCTGAAAATTGTAATTTTTCCTCTTTACGTTTGAATTATTTCTTGTTAATCACAGATATCTGTCAACCAATCTAAATATAAAAGGAAGATGAACTTAATTCATTGGCACTTATTATCACAAAATAACGTTCATAGTCTGTATCTGGTGATGGTGCGTTTGAACTATAGTAAATTAGGATCAGTCACTTCAACAGGGAGTAGCTGTGGCTTTTTCCAAAAGATCAAAGAAAATCAATATTTGTCTGCAATGTTTTTGGCAGGCTGTCGGACTGCAGAATTTCTCACTAAACTACAAATTTTTTTCCAAAGCTTAGAAACTTTTTGTTCCGATTTTCCATTCAGTTTCGGTTTGAACTCCTGCTTTTTTCGTCATTCTTGACTTTCAAATTTTCTAATTAGGTAGATTCTAGACAAAAATTACTAAGGTATCGGCTGTGAAACAGTCGCTAGTAGCCGTTTTTGGGAGTATATCGAGACAACAAACGTTGATCAATAATCCACAGTGAACTTTACTCGATTCTACCGCCTACTATCGAATTGGTCTTCACAATCCATATTTCACGAACACACACACAATGTAAAAATCAACTGACACGACCCATACGTATACCTGTTGCAACTGAATTTTATGCAACTAACAAGCAAGCTAGGTATCGAGTGTTATAATAATCGTCTCATAACATACAGCGACAGCGCCGATGCTGAACTCATCTCGCTTCATTTGTTAAAGGACTACTATCTCTATATATTATCTTAGCAATACGCGGTTTAGTGTCCGAAAATATAATTATTTCAATGTGGTCGATAACGACAGACACTGGCTAGTATACAATACGTGCAGAATAAACAATAGAAAGGAAATAGCGCCAATGAAACAATTACTGGTTTTTACTCGCTCCGATTGCCTAGTATCATATTTGACTTTTACAGTTGGCCTCCATTCAAAAATGTTTACAGTTTCACATGCAGAACGTAAAAATCAACCGACACGCGCCGCAAGTGTACCTAGTGGCCTGAACAATAGGTCACTGATATCATTTGATAATAAAACAAATATAACAAACGTATATTTAAAATAGACCTGAACAATAGGTCACTGATATCATTTATTTTGATTATAAAACAAATATAACAAATATATATTTAAAACAGACCCATAATGACGTAACTAGTACGTCACTATTGACTGTATTGAAACCCATACAAGTGACATTTGACCCCTCTATAAAATTTTAGGTGCGACCAAAAATTAAATGTCCGTAGAACTTTTCTAAATCCGGCCCTGTTTATTTAAAAAAAAAACACTATCGGATGTTTTAGGTCCGCACAATCATATCTTGTTACTCGAATAAATAAACACAGATAAATAGAAAAAAAATGTAAAGGCATTTTTTATTAATATCAAGTCAGCAATTCAGAGTACACTACCAGAGGTCATTTTCTATTGATAATTAAAGAATCTCTAGAATGCTATTTATTGTTTGTAGACGTAATCTTCCATTACAAAAAATTTTTAATATTGATATTCCAATTTAAATTAATACCGACGTTTATTTTATTTTCTCTGTGAAAAAAAGCTTGTTTATATATTATAAAAGATATTGATCTCGATATACAGAAAAAAAAATGAATATTCTGTAGAAACGCAATTAATTCGACGTCATTTGTTAATTCGAGAAAGCACGAGCATTTTCGCAATAAAAACATTCAAGTTTCCGAGTTTTATTAAATTCAGGACCGATTCTACAATCGCCTTGTTCAGCCCGATATTCCGATAGAAATTCAGCATATCAAAAACAAAAAAACGAAATTTTGAAAACTGACTGAAACCCGAACTGCAAGGTTGTGATTGTATAAGCTTCATTTTTACGAAAGGCTTAATTGTACGAGACAGTAGAACAAGCTTTATGTATAAGGAAAATAAGGTTGATTTGAGTAAAGCTTGGATGATGTTTACAAAAGTTATCTTATCCATGAGTAAGAGTTTTTACAATCACTCATGAAGGGAGCACAAAAAAACTAAGCGCCATATAAAAAATTATAAATAATTATTGTTGAAATTGCGGTCAAGTTTTCCACTACTGATATAATAAAAATATTTTCCATCTATTATTTCAATGATAAGGATATAAAATGAAACAAAAGATAAACTAATCAATGATTAACGTACATAGAGTAACGAAGTTTAATTAAATTCTGAAGTAAATTGAGTATTTAATGATATTTAAAGAAACGATTTGGGAAATTCAAATCCTATTATATAATATATTGTAATGTTAACACCTACAATAGCGAGAGAATTTGCTATGACATTTACTTTAATCTAGTCAAACACTTCCGTGAAAAGCTTCTTAGTTTAAATTAATGCACACAGAAAATGTCAACATATTACGTTAAATATGGAAATATAATCGCGTACCCATGTATCAATTTGTCTGTTACAGACAAGTAAACACTAATTAAATACTTATTAATTAGTAAATAAGCCAAACATTATGTTTAATAATACGTCAGTCGTTCCAGTTGCGAAATATGTCTTGAAAATGTGGTCTTATTATAAGTAACAACAATCTATTCGATGATTATTTTATGGTATAAGATTCTAGGGAACATATAAGGAATGTTTCGCTACTCATGAGACAGCCTGTATAAAGGAAATAACATGTTTCGTTACGACTACCCGCTGATTTTCAACATTTCTTTCAATATAAATACAATTAACTGCCTCTTATTTGGGTGTTTAGCCTTTATAATGAGGGTGATTGTTAGAAAAAAACATCCTAAACAGGATAATACAATTCTTTGGCTTGTAAATATTCAACTTTATACATCTACTTCGTAACAGCATGCGGGCAGATGAAAAACATTTATTATTATTAATATTACTATTATCAGAACGTGTTTCAGATATGTAAGACTGAACATAAGGCTGTAATATCTACATATGTTTTGATATTTATTGAGGATATACAGAGGACGGTTGCTTAACAGGGACGTTTGGTACTAAGCCAAATTGATTTCACATTTTTGTTTAACAAAAATATATATTTACATTTTGTTCGGTTATTGACATCAAAATTGGAAAGTTAAATTAAACTGAAGCTAGACTGAGAATGAATATACCAGTCGACTTAATAGAAGTGAAACAGGACGGCGAAACCGTCTTGTTGTAAAATCTTTCAGTTTGTCTGCCGGTTTTCAAGTCATCTTCAGTGCGTAAGGTTCTCAGTTGTAAAGCAATCTTAAGAATTTGCTTTAAATGATATAAGCTTTACACCTTTGTATACAATCTGGAATTTTTTTAAATTATTTCCCTCAATCGTGAACGAATTTTGAATAAAAAAGTCAATAACTTAAAGTAGTTCTTCCCATGTAGCTAGTTTGTAAACATGAACAAAATCGCAGTAACTTCTAAAACTTATGTAGTCAAATAATTGAAATTGAATGTTTAAATATTTAATGAATTAACTTCGCTGAACTTGCAAATTTAAATGTTGAACTATAAACATCTTTAGGATTATACTGCGTTCACTATCGGGAGGTGCAGAAGTGCGTGGGGAACGGGAGTATTCTCTCCATATAATGACACAACAAACATTGAACATGCAAGTAAAGAAGAAACAGAAATTCAATCTGTTGTAAGAATAATTATTCTTATGTTATTAACAACAAAACTTATTTTCTCGATTGTACTGTTTATAAATACTATTGGCCTTGCAATTGTTTATGAATCAAATGTTGTCAACAGTTGTAATAATAACATTCGCATTGCAAGTATAGTAAACAATTCTGACGTCGGCTTTTTTCATCAATGGATAGGCCAATGATCCCCGAGAAGTTCTATTTCTTTAGCAGCAAATGAGCGGTTTTTAAAAGAAAAAACATTATTTTTATATGAAATTCATTCGTTGTATTCATTATAGGTAATTGGTTTACTAATATTGTATAATTTTCGAGACCTTACATGACGTTTTGGAATTTCCAAAATAGCTACATCAAAAATCGTATCGCTCAATTGAAGTATAGACATTGTAGTCGAATTTCTTTAGATACTTTTCCATTTCAATTCATAAACAAACGAGATATTTGAGGTTTCACACTTGACGCGAACACGCGGTACATGTGATTTTCTCAGATTAGTTGGGTCACCCTGTATAAGTTGCTTTGTCACGAATTTAAGTTTTTTTATTAAAACAACCCTTATATAAAGAACAATAAGAATCTTATAGCTTAAATGATGTTAAGAAGTTTAAGACTCGATTTAGAATCGGAGAGAAAGTTGATTGACTTCAAGATACACCTTTGACATTAAGAAATTTAAGATGAACTGCGCCCAAGACGCCACAATCTTGGTTGGTGCTAGTCTATTTCCTGTCTCTTGACTTCATTTGAATATTATGTTATAAAGGCAATTAGAAATTATACAAAAACAAATTGAACTTATTGTTAGTGTCAAATGATAAACCATTGTTCATAATTAAGAAATATTGAATAGTATTAAATAACGACTACAATAACTGTATATTAAAACAGCAAATAAAATACTAGTCCTCTTAAACTACTAAGTAAAGCATATGTTAGGTAATTTTTGTATTAAAGTATGTTATAAAGAACAGTGTTGTATTTTAAAAGTCATGATGTGAAGGATACACAACTTGTTATTTATCGTATTAATAGTTCTGTTGATTGTTTACACTATATTCTATAAGAATCCGATATTGTCGTACAAATAAAACGTGACCTGTTCTGTTCAACATCAATTCAAGACTTTTCACCTTCTACACAACAATGTTAACTCAACACACTGAAGTTAATAATGTCAATCCATATGTACACTATCTTATATCGAGTGTTCTTATTACTATAAATAGTGGGCCATCAGTTTTTGCTTATCCTATACAAAAGGCTCTAGAGCTTAAATGTATCTTACGTTGTTTACAAAGAAGAAAAAATAAGAATCTATGGTTGAAATAAACAGTTTGCAAATTCTGGTACCTATAGCACTGTTGGCGAAGGAACAAACGAACATTTACAAGGATACGTATCAGGAGATAATATATTTGAAGTGAATAAATAAAAAAACAAGATTAAGTCAAAACTGGCTTTGCTTATTCTAAAATAGTTTTCAATCAAAATTTCGAAATTACAGTAGAAACGAAACTAACCTTTTTTTGCTATTGGAGCTTTGAAAAATATTTCAACTATCTTGGATCAGTTTATGAAGAGAATCGGTAAGACTATAATAGACGCGTAGTAAGTATTCACACAACTCAAGGACATCCAGAAGCCAGGTCAAGTCAAGTCACATAGATGCGTTGATCTTTAGTTAAAATTTGGCATTTTTGTGATCGAATAGTTGTTTTTGCTTGGTAAATAAACGAAGAAATCGAAGATTTGACGAGTAATAAAACAATAAAAATGGACTACTTTTTAGACTATGAAACTAATACCCTACGCTAAATTATAAATTTAGTGTAGCGTGCCCAGTAATGATAATTTTACGGAAAATTTTCATTTACATTAACTTATGACTAGTTAAATTTTCATTGGTTAAAAATAGATACAATACATCGAAACTGTATAGTTTAACGAAATATTGTAGAATCAGTGGTTATTTATAAATTTTCAAATGAATTGCTCTATATATGTTTTCAAATCGAAAATGTTATTTTTTTTAATTTTAAATACACTTAATTAATATTGTTTTCTTTTGGGACACCTGCATATACGGAATACTGACATCATCTATATAATAATATAAATATTCATATAAAAGCGCACGTTGGAGGTATAACTCTCTCCATATAAATATTCTTTTAATTATAAGCCCAATAGTATCAAATTTACAACTACGCAGATAAATTCTCAGTATTTTGATAAGGAAAAATTGTAGTAAATTAGATAGTTTCGTAGTTTGGCAATAAAAACAGGAAATTACAGAGGTTGAAGAAAACCATAAATGTGTTTGTGGGGGAAATCTCTACAAGTAGCACTCCTTTTACTTTGGTGAACTGCCTCAGCCAAAGCAAAAGCTCAAGCTTTATTAAAGTGAAAATCAGCCTCAATACTGATACATGAGTGCGCCATAAATCGATATTTAGAAAGAACTAAGCCTAAAGTTCAAATCTTCTTCAATAGAAAAGCCTCGGAATTGTCTTTGTTCCAGATGAACTTTGTTCTGTGACAGATTTAAGTTTTCCTAGAGACTTAATTGATATTAAAAATGCAAGAACTGATCCTAAGTCACAAAAATTCTATATAAAAACACCTCTGACAACTCTAGAATCCGTATTTTAAAATAATTAAAGCTCAGACTTCACAATTAAGCCAAAAGCTTACGTCCGATGGTATACTCCCTTTCATAGCAAATCACCGAGAGAAGGGTACCTTATGTTTACAAGGGTATTAGCTTCATAATCATGTCTTCATCAACGCTACAAGCCACGCCTTCAAGTGGAGAAAGTTACGTGAAACGATTAATAAAATTGCTGAAAATCAATATTTCAATATTTTTCTAGAAAAGTAAATGCAAACACTATTGTAAGATTTCTTAGCTACGGGTCTCCTTTTGATTAGTTTCACTGTAAATCCACCCCTGTACGACGTAAAGTCTTAATGAAATCCTGTAATGCTTAAAACTATCTTCAAAAACGATTCAGATGTTTTAAATTATGACTATTATCATTCGTTTGCTTAGTCAAACAAAAAAAAAACGTAAATATTAACCCTTATTTCTATATGGATAGAAAAGAGATAGAAAACAGTGGACGTTCAAAGTTCAGTCACCGTTTTTTATTGATATCACAATCTCCTTTCAAGCACAAAAATTCTACGATATACCTGATGTTCATGACAAAGACACCAGACGTTTATATTACCTGTTTATTTACAACTTTCAATAAATAAAAATAGAAAATGTGAAAGAGGTAGAATTTTGTTGAATAGAACAGGGTGCAATAGTTATAAAAAAAATAACGGAAATCTCCGGAAAGCTTTGAAGATGCTTTTAGTTTAGAGAAAATATTTACTTTTAAATTCCTTTTTGATCCAAGTTGTATTATTTACAACAACCTTATTCCATCAGAACACAAGAATCTTTTTAATAATAAAACACAAGTTTAGCACAGCTGTTTCTGAATATCCATCAAATCAAACATTGTTATCTGGGGGGTTTTGGGTAGATTAGGACGAGTGGTTAGTGTCAAACTAAAGATGAATATTCTTGCATCTTCTCCTATAAACGTCCAGCTTTAAAATATCATTTTCTATGTATGCTTTAGTTGAAATCTTTTTCGTGATAAATCTTTTACATGATGGGCACATTGGCGAATAAACGTATCGGACAAAGAAAGAATACTATTTCAGAGTACGTAAAAGTACTGCGTACAAAAGAATTGTATTTCTGAAAGTGATTACAACAGTTTACTGTTAGAAATCGCTAATTTCAACAAAGACTGCTGTTAGCTGGTCTCCCAAAAGATAATTAATTGAAAACGTTCATTATTGTTCATGAAAAACGAAAGTAAAGTGTGAAAATCGTTTTCATTTTGCTCCTCACCTAGTAAATAGCGAAAAAATGAAAAGTATGTACTGAAGCGTGGAAAGTTTTTTCAGTCGGATGTTTTCATCCTTTTTCCAGAAAAGTCGGGAATTTACTAAAAGGCTTTCCATTCTTCATTATATTCCCATAACTTGCATAAATTTCATTAATTAATAATATAAAATAATCATTTTTTCAAATTAATTATTCATTGCTAAATCGAAAATACTGCTACTTTTCTAGTAATGTATCTAGTTCATTTGCCACCATTGTATGTTTATTTTCGGGTAATGCAAAAACTAGTTGTTTTTTTTTTAAATAAATCCATGGTCAAACATGTATAGTGTACTTAATAGAAATTTAAAATAATCAACTCCCTGTTGGTACGAAATAGCAAAAAAAATATCAACTTAATCTGAATATAAGTTTTGACTTTATGAAGTCTTAAGGATTCCTTAAATTATCAAGTCGGCTTATGTCCAATTGGTTTTGAGTAGCACTTTTAAGACAGCTTTTAAGTCCGTTGTCAAAATAAACCTTAATTACGTCATAAAAGCTTAAAAACAACTTTGTTGAGTAATTGAAGATCCATCTTCAGTTACCCTTGACTCAAAATTCGTTCGGTTTTACATTACTATCCTTTTTTAACATGAACTAATGCCAATGCTTAAGATCGACTTTGTTATTTCAGAATTGAGCAAAAAAGCAATAATAGGTTTGCACCAAGAGTACTACGCTGCAGGCTTCAGAGTTTTTTATATTTCATGCATGTTTAATTATTACCTGTTATAATAACTGCAGAGCCAAACAAAACGAACCTTTTGTTTAGAGAGTTAAGTCGCGATTTGGGCGAGTTGTTGTTAAGTAAACTGATACTCCTCGTGTAAGATTTTAGATTCGCTACCAACACAGCTTTCACTTGAGTATTCGGGAAAATACTTTGTATTTCAGGTAGATTTTCACAATAAAAACCAAGGACGGATTACTAAGAAAAAGGGTTGAGGGTCTACATTCTTGTATCTAGGGTCTCTCTTTGGCTAGTATCACTACTTCATGGACTGTTGATTATAAAGTTTCATATCGAACTTTACAAATCATATTAGAAATGAACTTAATAGGGTAATAGCTAATGAGCAATAAAAAGGGAGGTTTGATTTTTGTTTCTGTAGATTTCTATTCACATAATAACAAGAAAATCTTCCCACCGCTAATTGTAAAAAAGTCTTGTGAATCTTTTGGGCAACATCCCAAATATGACGAAAATTATTAAAAATGGTTTCCTCCAAAAAATGAAATTTCGCTGATAACTTTCAATAATGAGCGATAAGAACTGTAACTTCAAAAATGTAGAACTGCTGGTCAAGACGAATAAAATAAACGAAACATGAAAAATTCGACATTATTATGGACTACAAGTCTTTCAAAACTATTTCCATAACATGAATTATATGTTTTACAAAAGGATTTCAACAGAAAATTTCTATTTATAACAATTTCTTCGTATAAATTGCAATAACTGAAAATAAAAAGTCGAATACTGTTAAATATTTCAACAAAATGCAAAAGAAACATAATTTTATTGATAAATATTACATAAAAAAAAAACTTCTACGATAATGCTAATTGAGAAAAACAAGAATGTTGTAATTAGTCTTTATTGCCACGCGTTTTAATTAAATTGTAGGACTTTTTTCAAATTGTAACTTTTAATACTTTTACTAAAAGGTATATGTAGCTACATTAATTTTCATTAAAATAAACCAAACAAGAAACGTGTTAAAATATCAAAAATATATATATAAGGATTTCTCTAAATTCCCAGAATATTACAAAATATAATTTTTTAGAAATACTATGAATTAATAATTATAGGAAATGTTTATTTATAAATTCTGCTTAATTAATAGCGTTTTAACGTAGAACTTGTACAATTATTGTTCGATATTCTAAAATCGAGAAGATGAACGAAATGTTTTAGATCTGGAGGGCGAGAGGGGGTAGTCTTTACAACTACCAGAATTCAAGCCCGGAGGTACCAACAATAAGATTCCAAGAAATGTAAACCGCCTGGGCAACATTTCAAAATGGTTTTTAGGAATAGAAAAACATTGATATAAATAATTTTTATATTGAAAATTATTTATAAAACCTAATTATGTCGTATAGATGCTAATTTAAATCGATACCAGTAGAAATTAATTATTATTCAATTAATTTCGAGGGATTAATTAAACAGTCGGTAATTTCGGGGGGATTTTTATCGATAGTTCTGGTGGATTTTCAAATATGCTAATTATCCATATATTTTTTGTGTACGTGATGTGGGCTGTAAAAGGATAATTGCGCATCGTTCTAAAATCCTAATTTCTAATTGTACGATAATCGAAATTTTATCAATTAACTTTTAAAAATAAAACATACTTAAGTAGTATGATGCACCATTCTTGAAAACACCAATACTTGGAATTGACAATACGTAGAGGACGACCCTGTTGGGCGCGCACACACACACACAAACACACACCACACTTTGTTGGGTTTTTTGTTATTTATAAAAGGAATTTTAACTAAATTTATATTGGAACATTCTAATTCAATTATTATACGTTCAAAATCGACATTTTAACGTAATTTTATTGTTAATATACCCGAATTAATGTGCACAATATACGTATTACTTGTTTCTTTTTTTTTCAAATTTATTATTTGCCGTTTTATTATTATTATTCGATAAACATTTCTAAATTCCTTACGTTGTCACGATCACTAGTTTTTAGTTAGATATATTTTCGGTCAGGTGGCGTTGTTTACATTTCTATTATCAGAATTATGGTGGGGATAAAACGATTTTGATTGGTTGTTTTTAATCAAATTGACGCAAAGGCGTTTCAATGTTAATATAAACAATAAATTTCATTGAACAAAAATATAATAACAAAACATAACAATAGATTTTTGGTATTTCAACAATTAGTAAACCGAATATACAACAAATTATCAGTTATATTGTTAGATTTTGTAATTTCCGGTCGTTATCGTTTATATTGCGGAAGGTTCAGCTTCCATATCGAATTTCGATATAGTTGTTTTTTTTTGCCTCTCTAATTTCACGATATCGTTCATTAAATGCTTTTAAATTCCCGAATTAGTCATTACTAAAAATAATTAGTATTCTAATTTAATTAAATCGATATTCCTCTGACGTGGTTCGTATGTTTGAATTTCTAGCATTTGTTTTAATATTACCAACATTGCGCAACAAAAATTACTAAATGACCACGTTTTTTTTTATTTGATAGAATCGATACAATTAATTAATTGATTAATAAATTGTCTGTAATTGTTTGATTATCGGCAATATTTATCCAATTTTATCGTTATTATTAGTTTTTATTTATTATATTTCGTTATTCAATTTTCTATAATCGGTGGTTTCATATTTCAAATGTTCCGAAATAAGTAGGCTAGGGATAAATATGGGTTGGTATGCAGAGTCGTGTATATGCCTACCGGATGGCGTGTGATAATTACTGGTTGCCTATACTGCAGGAATATTGGGAAATTGTTACGTTATTTTTTTTCTTTGAAAACATAATAGTTAATAAATTTTGTTTTAAATGACGTCTGGAATTGATTATTTTACGGTTCTTGTTTTAAGCAAAATTAGACGTTGTTGACGAAATTGAAGAGTATAGCCGGTATAGCCCGTTTCATAGTAGCTTTCCGAAAGTTGCGAAAGAATCCTGCGTTTATAGACCTCTCCTATCTCTATGATCCTCTGCCTTCTTTATCTCTCTCATATACAATCAATGACCTCGAAATCGCATGTAAACATCATTGTATACGATACAATCTCCCATAAGCCGCGCCTTCGAAAGGTTAAAGTTACATGAAACAATCCGTAATTGACTACGGGGCCCACTTTAAAACGAGGACTTGAACTTCTATTAGTTTCTTACTAAATCTCTCCATTTTTTATTTAATTACAAGATCTCCATTCGTTTTTCAAAAGGTTCACTTTGAAGTTAAAAGTAGTCAATTTTACCGATTACCTTACGACGCCTTCTATCATAGAACTTTAGATATTTGGCGTTCCTTAGGTCAAAGAAAGGGTCTTATGGTGCCTAAAGACTGTCGGCTTCTATTCGCTTGCCTTCTTGCCTCAATTGTAAATTAACCAAAATATTCTTAATAGAAAAGAAAACTCTCATTAGCTGTAAAACAATTTGAACTACTCTCAAGTTTATTTTGTAGAATCTACTGAATTTAGAGCCCATTTGGCAAATACTGGGGTCCTAGAAAGGACCCTAAAGAAACGTTTCTAAAGGAAGGCGAAACAAAAATTCTGACAGCTCGTGAACTTTGTGCCTCTATTATAAACTTTATGGAGACAAGTCCATAATATGCCGAGCCCAAAAAGCATTCCCTGGTAGATTTTGGCCACATTTTGACTTGATGGGATACGGATTTAACGTCTTTGATCTATTTTTTTAGTTTAGGCCTGGTCTGAGATGACGCCCTAATACTAAAGAACATATAATTGTGGGGCATTTTTTCACTTTATTCAAGAAGAAAAAAGTCTCAAAAATTGTACATGTTTTTAGAGTTTTCAAATATAAAGAAGATACAGTGCCTTACAGATTTGGTAGGTAATTGGACAGTTGCTTGATATATCAAAAAAACCTCAGGATTGGCCAAAAAAAGTTTCTGAAAAATATTCCAGGCTTTAACCATCGTGCATAGCAAAACAGATTTTAATCTTAAGTCGTGGCTTAAAGTCTAAAATTTGCTACCCCAGGGGTCCGGGTTTTAGACACGTGCCTAGGGCCAGTAAATTATTTTATTATTGTATTACATATTCATTTTACCGAAAACCAAACTAAAAATTTTTACACTTGATGTTCCAAGAAAGGCCCGAGATGAGAATTTCGCCTAGGGCCCGACTTTACCTTAGTCCGCCTCTGGATTTATGAGTCTAATCCTCAATCCTCCCGTGTCTTGCATAATTTTCTTATCAAATCACAAATAGAGGCCCACCCAAAATATTTAAAAGACAGGCTCTGTTATAGATTTTTGAAGGCTACGTGTTGTTGAAAGTCAACTTCATGGTACATTTCCTCGGATTTTTCATCAATTGAATACGATTAATTAAAAATTACAATAGACCATATTCAATATTGACACAAATTCGTAATTTCATTACCAGAAATTATTTGGTAGATTACTGTAACGAATCGAGTAATAATTACAGTTTTGAAATAAACAAATAATAATGTAAAATAGCGCAAAATTAATGGTAATTATTGTTTTGTATGTAATTTTGCGTTAAAATTTAGTTCACATGCTTATTAATTTCGAATAAACGGAAAAAAATAACTACACCAATTATCCAATTTTGTGCGGCCACCCTTATTTATTAGTACGTAAATGCTCCTATTTATATTATCAGAAACTAAATAGTATAACATAAATTACCACAATTACCCAAATATGATGTCATTGTAAGTTATCTGGAAAATAATTACTTTTTTTGAAGAAAATTCAGGATCTTAGTAATTGTAGTTTAAAAGTTGGCGCGCAATTAGTCGACTTCGTTCCTTATTGGTGCAGCGATTTGGCGGTTACTGGCAGTGTTATACGGGGTGCAACCAATAGTTGTATACAGTTGCGATAATAATAAATTAATCGTAAAATCTTTCCTTAGGAATTTAATAAATCGACAATTAAGTATTTCTCGGAGAATTCAAAGTCATATTCGAATGTGATTGGTGAAAATATCAGTAAAAGTGTGCATATAGTTGTATTTCTGTTTGTCTTGTATTCGTAAAAATAGCGGATATCTACACAACAGATATAGCGATTTATTTACTATTCATTTATATATCGTGCGGATGCATAATTTGTTGTGTTTTTCGTGTTATTTTCGCTTTTTTTTTTATACGTAAGTCAATTTTCGGATGTCCCCTGTAAGTCTCGGCAGTTGTTTTTGGTGAATTTAATTGCGCACGCGTACTATAACCTATTTGTTGACGTCTGCGCACAGTTTACCTCGTGTGCCGGCCATATTGGTGTGAATGAGTGCGTGAAAACAGAAGGCTCTGAATAAGCCATAAATAAAAATCTTCCAACATCTAAAAGTTGCGAAGAGATTTTCCATAATAAATTAAAATGGAAAACACATACGGTATTGGCGTTGCCAATCGTTACGCTCTTTTTTTGGATGATGAATCGGATCCATTAGAAACATTATCATTAAAAGAACAAGAAAAAGAACTTAAGAAGAAGACAAAGGTTGCCGAAAAAGAAAACAAAAAAACCGAACCACTACCAAAAGGGCGAACAACAACCATACAGAAGAAAACCAATAAAGAGAATACGATACATAAAAACCAGGATAATAAGCGAGGTGATGGTGAGTTGAAAAAATAATGATTTCAAAAAAAAAGTCGTAATAACGTTCAAATCAGTAATAGAAAAAGATAGATGATTTTTACCGGGACGCACATGGTCGATTCCCGGCATTTTTTTTTTATTACAAAATCATGTTCTAATTATGAAAATTTTAGATAATAAACAAAATCAACGGGCAAATATTGATGGTAAACCGGAACGGAATTATAATAAATTTAATAATGAAAATCGTGAGGAACGCAATAATAGGAGAAATCGTGAGGACAGAACCTATAATGGACCTAGTGAAAACCGGTGAGTTTCACTTATCATTTATTAGTCATATGTTTGATAATTCTTACATAATCGTAAATACAATTATGAAACTAATCTGTAAAGTACCGACCAACTTGATGTTTATAAAAAAACGAAGTATTTTTATTGAAAATCACTCCGACTTGTTGCAAAAATCAAGGCTTATCTCTCTAAATATGCATAAATTATTGCCGACCAGTTAGAAATTATTTATATTATTAATATTAAGTGTTGAAGAAATGGAATTGTTATAATAAATACATTGACATTGACGATCTTTTTTTAGATCATTCTTTTTAAAACTGTAGCTACGTCATTGTCGTTTTTTTTTTAAAGAATTTGATCTATGGAATAATATTTTAAAGATTGATCAAATGATACCTTCAAAATGCAATATCATTTTAATATTTGTACAGGTTATGTGACGTCATTTGTTCAGCATATTACCGGTATTTTACACGCATTTTTCCAGAATTATCACAAATGTTGAAAAATAAACAAAAACCTTAAGAGATATCGACATATTTTTTTCGATAAACAATAAAAACAACATAATTTTATCAAACTTTATCGTAACTTTATATTAATAGTGGAGTAACAGTGGCTCTCAATATTTTGCACGTGTTGTTCATAATTTGCATCGACAATCAGTGGCTCTAAATTGTTAATATTAAAACATGTCATAACTCGATAACCACGTGATTTGGTGAAGGCACAAACTTAGACATTTCCTACAGATAATTAGTTAGATAAATTTGTTATCTGATATTCATGTTGCCTTGTTTGGTTGATATTTTCTCTATTGTTTGAAGGAAATTCCTTTACTGTACGAACTTATCTAAGATATTCGCCCTGAAGCAGGGTCGTTTGCTTTTGATATCACAAAGATTTTTTTTTTTCGAAATTATACCTTTCATGTATGACCTGTAAGTCTATTGTATGTAACACCGAATGGGGGCGGTACAAGAAAAACAATTGCCGAGGGTTAAACTGGGAAACAAAGCATCAATAAGTTGTTTTTTTATTGATGGAGCCTTTTGTAAATCGTATTGGTAATTCTTAAAAATTCGCAACAATTTATTTAAATATAAAAGAATAACGTTAGAAAATTTATCCGAACTAGATGGAATTTTACTATGGAGAAGTGTAAAAGGCACTATTTCCAATGGAACAACTTTATTCAATGCTTCATCGATCGAATGTAGATAATTTCGATTTTGCAGAGAACGTGAAGACCGTCCACCAAGACGTGAAAATCTTGGCGACAATTATGAGAATCGTGGTAATCGTGGTGAACGCGGTGGACGTGGACAAGTAGGCAACAAACCATCAGGACCCCGTGGACCTCGTAGGACATTTGAAGATCGCCGTGGAAAACGTGAATTTGACCGACAAAGTGGATCTGATAAAACGTAAGTATTTAAATGAATGTTTATCTAAATTGTAAATTGTTTAATTAAGATATTGAAGAAAAAAATACGGTGGAAAACACATTATTTTTTATTTTGATTGATTAATACTCTCTTTTGGTTGTTGACAACTCTAATATATGCAGCCATGGTTACAGAGGAGTCAAACCAGTGGACAAACGTGATGGAGCTGGTGCTCACAATTGGGGATCTCATAAGGATGTCATTGAGTAAGGATTGTGTTTCGATGATAAATGTGAATTGTTGATTTACTTGTATTATAGGGAAGCTGACAAGGCCAATAATGATGCTGATCAAAGCTGGAATGAAAACGAAAAGTCTGAAACTAATGCTGCCCCGGAACAAAAGTAATCTCCTAATTTCTAATCCGATTATAAATATTAATCATAATAATTATTGTATTTAGAGAGGAAACTGAAGTAGAGAATAGCCCGCCTGTTGAAGAGGAACCAAAGGAACTGACTCTGGACGAATGGAAAGCACAACGCGCTGGACGTGTTAAACCACAATACAATATACGTAAAGCCGGCGAAGGTGAAGATCCAAGTCAATGGAAAAAGATGTACGAATTACGGAAAAAGGACCAAGAATCTGTAAGTTGTTTTTTTAAAATAACATCATAAATGATTGATTAATAATTGATTATTATTTTAGCAGGAATCTGATGATGAGGAATACGATGCTGCGGAATATCCGCAACGTGTTGGTCGACAAAAGCATGTTTTGGATATTGATATACAATTTAACGATAATAGACGAGGCGGTGGTGGTCGAGGGAGAGGTCAAAGGTCTGGTCCAAGAGGTAGTCGTCCGAATCAACGTGGTGGTGGTGTTGGAACTGGAACTGGTACTGGTGTTGGTGGTGGATCTGGTGGATCTGGTGGTAATGGACGTGAAGAACGTGGTGATCGCAGTGAACGTGGTGAACGCGGTGAACGACCAGATAGACGTTTCCGAGACGATGTTATCAAAACTGTAATAATTGATCTCAAATTTTATTAGAGTATATTTTTTTTCTAATAATTTAATTGTTTTATAGGGTGATGATAGAAATGAAAAACGGGCTCCTAAAGTTGATGATGAAAGGGATTTCCCATCCCTTGGTTAAAATTCTCAACAATTTTATCAATTGTTGATTTTTTTTTAATTTTTCCTCTTAACAGTTTGCAGTGATTTGGTTAAAAAAAATAATGATAAAAATAGTAAGTGTATCAGTTTTTAATAAAATTTAAACCAAATCGCATAAAATATCTTTCTTTTTAATTTGTTTTTTTAAAAAAAAATTATCAACTTATTTAAAGAGTTTTTTAAATTATAACTATCATTGGTACAAACTCTTGTTCAATAGACGGCAACAATAATAACAAAATAATAATAATTAATAATAAAACAAAATTTTAATTAAACAGAAAATTTAGCGTTGATTAGGTGATTTCTTTCGATAATACATGTATTTCAGTGTGAACTGTGAACCCATTTTGGAGTGATGGTTACTAGTCAGTGTTATACTGCATTGTTAAAGGTTTTTTCGTATTGGCTGCTCAGTGTCGACAATTTTTCGAGAATTACTAACACCTTACAGAAAAGTAATTACAAAAAAAAAATATATTTGCTATTAATTAATTGTGGTGGTGATGGAAGATTTTTCAAAATTCTTATGTAAATTAACAAATTTTTAATCAATTTGTAAAAAATATTTAAAAAAAAACCTGAACAGTTCTTATAAAAAAAAAAAAATGTAGAGAAGTAAGCCGGAGTTCCAATAATTCTTAACGAATTTTTGGTTTCTTTTTTCTTATTTTTTAATTATTTTATTTTTAAATGACTGAAATTTTTCGATATTTAGTCACCAGAATTTTCGAAAAACTTCAAATTAGTGTTTAATTTTTTTTTTAAATCAAACAATTTCGATACTGGTGTTCCTTAATATTAGCTGTACAGAACATGACCATATTAATAAATGTTTATAAATAATTGAAATAAAATTGATAAATTTTTGATTTTGATTTAGGGTATATGTAATTTGTATTTTGATCGGTAAATTGAGTATGTGCCGAGTTATAATTTTTAATACGATTTTTTACTTGGAACGTTCTAAGAATTAATTACAAAAAAAAAGAATTGTTAATACTGGATAAGATTCTTTGGTTTTTTTTTTGTCTGTAAACCGACAAAAAGGATCTTATCTTTGGTGCTAGAAGCTTGCGTTGTATACCCTATATTTTTTCAACATTGCTTCTGCATTGTTTTATTATGATTTGTATTTGTATTTTTTTTCCTTTGAAAATTGATGTTCTCGAAAAAAATTTTACAATTTTTTGTTATGTTTGGTTATTTATCTTTTCTTTTTTTTTGGGAAACAAACGGTTGAGTTAATTCTACCTATAATATGCTTAAAATTTTTGGTATATAATAAAGGTATGCATACTTTGTATCATTTTAATAGTTTACCATTATTTTGTTGCTGTAGTTTTTCTTTGTAAGTTCTTCGCTAAGTTAGTGGTATTTTACTTAAAAAAAAAATTGTTATTAATAGGATTTTATAACTGTGTTCCATTGAGTTCCATTATTATTTTTTATTTTTTTTTTTGTAAAAGACTATGTATGGGATATCACAGAGTACTGAATACAGCGATCTATTAAAAATTTGCACTAAAATAGTGATTGTATAATACATGATAAATACAATCAGTGGTTTATATATAGATATGCTAATAAAACTGTGTTTTATTGATTTTTTTTGTTTTAATTAGTCCTTTGCACGTCAAAATCCGTATATTAACAATAATTTCAAGATTTGACTGCTGAGCTTATGATGAGCTTTTCTCTCATCCGTAAGTCACGCCTTCAGAAGGGCAAAGTTACATGAAACAGTAGATAAGAGGAAAGGCTCGTATCAAATTCAAAACTATATTTTAGGGCTTTTCTCATAGAAAATCCGTCTCATGGTAATCGTTTTCTTTTAGCGTAAGCTCTCTGAAATCAGACTGCAACTAGTGCAGAATTTGGCCCTTTAAAGTGTAAACATTGACACCCTTAATACAGATCCAAATCCGTCTTCTTTTCTGGCGAAATTCCCAGGGCTTGCAAAGTATGCACTGCAGGCGGGCGCCCCTGTTTGAGGGGCGCCAAAAAGAGATTTGAAAATTAAATTAAAAAAAATCATCTGAAGGGCGTCTATGTCAGTTTCGCAGGCGGGCGCCGGTCCTGGGAATTCCAATTTGTTAATCTAACTAACGAAAAGTAATTATTACGTAGTAAAATGAGTCATTTTTTAGTGATTCATGTTCCTTATTTAAATAAGTATCGATATTTAGCGGAATTAGTTGCAAAATAGTAATTTTAAATGAACTAGACTACGCCACTGGGCTTGATTCGCCAACACTACGACACTACTACGAAACGCACGCTAAAAAGTGTCGAATTTATCTACACGGCAAAACAATTTTTTATTCTCTGTTGGAATTTTTCCAGTTCTTCCCATCTGCCTAATGTTTTTTATTATTGTACAGGTGTTGTTTTTTTGTTGACTCTCGACACCTACCCAATTTACAATTGTGCGATTTTCAAATTCTACCGTGCATGTGGACGATTTTATTGTTAATCCGTATATGCTGTGGAAATTTGCTGTAATTTAAATTTGGCGCCAATTATGTCTACGTGACCGTAGACATGATTAACCATTTTATGGAACATAAACGCGCACGACATTACTCAAATTTCAATCTAAAACGCTTTTGAATATTATCCGTACTTTAATAGATAAATTTATTTAAAATTAAATAAATTTTAATTCTAACAAAATCAAAATTATGCAAATCGTTTGGGGAAATATCGAGTTTTTCTTAATGATAATTAATAGATTGATTAATCTGTGAATAATGTACAATAAGATCGAAAGAAATTTAGAACATTTACGCGAAATAATTTTTTTTTGGTTCATTATCGTTTATCTTGTAAGATCGTGCGCCACTGGTAGAGATAACCAATTGGTGAATGTAATGGGTGCGATAGAGATAGTCAGTTGTTTTATGCTCAGTAGAAGCATGGCGGTAAGCGTGGAGGATTTCTAGTATTGAATTAAAACTATATAGGAAAAAAAATCTTTAATTATTTTCGTGTATTGTAATTTTTCATTAAATTCACATTAATATACGAATAATTTATAACGTTATTGACGTGTTATTTAATTAATAAACGTTATGTAATTCAATGAAAACGTAGACGTGTGTGTGTGTGTGTTAAATTATTTTTTGTAAATAAACATTGAAACCCGGGCTTTTACAATCATTATGGCGTCGAATGACGAATCTTCCAGTGATGATGAAAATAATTGTAATTTTAATAAAAATCAAAACAATGATAATTTTAATAATTATATTGATTTATGCAAAATATGTGGTAGAATATTCGAAAAGTGCTCTTGTAAAATGTCCAACATTATTATAACGATTGGAAATGAATCAAGTAAGCTGTTGTGTATTGCAATTGTTTTTCCATAACTTGTCATTTATAAGAAAACAATTGATTGTTTCGTTTGTTATTAATTTCATTTGTTTATTTTATTTGTTTTTTCCAGATAAACGATCAGATGATTATAATAATCACAGTGATACGAAATATTTGAATAGTAATGGTCAAGTCAAGTCGTCTATGAAAATTGATAACACAAAGGGCCAAAGTGATTATACAACAGAATCACCAAATATTTATTCTAATAATAATCAATTAAACGAAGAAAATCAACAAATATGCAATAAAGTGGCTTATAATAATAACAAAAATGATGATAGTGTTAGGTTAGAAATAACAACAACAACAACAACCAGTAGTGATAAAGTGATGGATTTTATTGATAAACATTGTGATTATAATGATAATTCAACGTGTATAAAAGAATACAACAAAAATAATAATAATAATTATAATAATAATAATAAATCACAACATAATATGTCAGAAAACGGCTGTGATCAAAGTTGCAATATTGGTGCTGTGAATGTTCCCACTAATAACGATAAAATCAATCAAGTTAATTCAAGAATTAGTGGCCTTCAAAATAATTCAAATAAATTGTATAATAATCACAATACAATAATTAATAAATCCAACAATATAATACCAAAGATAAATGATAATAAACTTGACCATAATAATCTAATAAGCAATAGTAATTATCAATGTTTAAATAGGATACAAAGGACACGTTCTGTTGAATTACTAGTCAATCGTAAAAAATCAACAAAACGTGCATTATCAGCTGATGTTGATATAAATGATATGAAAGAACGTTTTGATTTGAAAAAATATAAATTATCAATAACATCAATAAAGTCAATTAAACAAGAACCACAAGAGAAACAACATATAAAAGATGATAAGGGACATCGTAGACGGCACGATAAGAAACACGAATCGAAACGGAAAAGTAGTAGTAGTTCGTCGTCGTCGTCGAAACGTAAAAATTTTGGTACACAAACGAAATTCCATATTGGACCCACATTGATGTCAAATGGGAACTACAGCTATCCACCGTCTGATGTGAGAATCTTTAAATAATAACAAAAAAAATATAGATTTGCACTACCACTCTTTGAAGGTTTAAACTTGTTGTACATGCATCAGACAATGACAGAACTACTTAATAAGTATCTGCAATAAGTTCTGTGAAATATGGTTTTGTCTGATGCACTCGACAGTTTTGTCAAGAAATCCTCATGCTTTCGATTATTGTAGCCTCATAGAAATCGTCTTCGTTGTATAGTAGACCAAATTGATTTTAGGCTTGATTATCCTAAGGTCCATAGAACTACCGTTACAGTTCTAAGTTATTAAGGGACCAAAATCTGGAAGAAGTGTCTATTAGATAACAGAAGATACTTAAACCAGCTCTACAACTATTTTAACATTCTTTGTTACTAGTAATCCTGGCTCTCATAAAGTCATCAGCCCATGAAATTGATATAAAATTCGGTCTACTATACCTATTAAATTCTATATTATGAGCGTACTTTTGTTTAAAATTGACCAAAACTCGATGAATTTGATTGAAAAAGAGTTATAGTGCAAAATCTGTAGAGTATAGACTTTAATTATATAAAGTGGGTGATTTGTGAGCACTCAAATATGATTTGAACGGCATATTGGGACCGTATATGTAATAAAAAAAAAACAATAATATTGCTTGAGTTAATGCATTCAAGTCATGTTTGATTTTTTATGATATCTACTGTACTGTATTTCCTGTTTCATCGACGATGGATTTCTCATTAATATAGCGTGTTCCACTTCAAATACCTTTCAAGCAAATCCTAAAACAACTTGTAACAGATCTTCTGATGTTTTATGATTTAATTTTTCATTGCAAAACAATTAGAGAAATTTACTCTATCACAAATCGAGTTTACGTTTGTTGGATTTACAAAAAAAATTGATCTATAAAAAGACCTGTTTCTGCTATGTACTCGTGAGCTTTGTGAAAAGCTGTCCAAAATTAACGATACAGATATTTAAAATCCCTTTCCGTTGACAACTTCATGTATAGTAAAAGAATTGACTTAGGAGATTAAAGTGAATATTACAAAATTACTTCACGATAGATTCGTTAACAAAAGATATAATAGAAGTGGAAGTACCTGTCAGGGTAAAACGTGATTTTTTCAAAATTCTACAAAATACATCTTTTGTTATCGAGTTTATTGTAGCCTAATTTTATTATTTTGTCTTTAGTCTCTTAAGTCGACTCTGCAACTATAGTCCTTACAGGTAGCCTAAAAGTAACTTAATCATAAAGTAAAGTAATAATGCACAGGAGCGACAAATTCTACAGTAATAAGGCCTTATCACTCAGTGAATTTATTTATCAACGATAGATCTGGGAGTTCTTTTCAAAATAAACAATAATAATAAAACAAAACAACTGTTGTAGATAATTTATCAATCTTTCTGTATATAGCTAAGAAGACACTGTCAAATAATTTCCCAAAGTATTTTACACGTTATTTCGATTTATATTTATATTTGATTACAATTTTTAATAAATATGGATTATTTAATCGTCAACGATCGGAAGCTATTTGTAATCGTAAAAAATTAAGTGAAAGTTCAGAAAATATTTTTGTAACAAATAAAACGTGAATAACATTATTTAGATATAAATTGGAGACAGTTAATAAAACAACAGGGCTTCTCAAACATTGCACTGTGACCCAACAGTAGAACGATAAACTCTTGCGACCCAAGCTATCCATGATTAATAACAGAATTATATTTGTACAAAAAAAAAAAAAACAAAGAGTGACTGTCTACATAAAACCACTTGGTTACCAAATTGTAGTACTCTTTACAAAAAAAAAAGACAGATTAAAAACCAAAATTTACGGCACTCGATTTAACTGGATAAACCTCGTCTAAATGATTAATATTCAGGGAATCTTTTGCCCAAAGTTTGAGAAATACTGTTCTCACGATAGAAGCGTTTCAATTAGGGATAGTAATTATATCGAGTGTTTGTTCTAAATATGGACGGTCTTTTGTCTCCTAAAAATAAAATCTAAGAACATATACAGTAATAGATAGAATATCGTGTAAAAATGTCTTAAAATGGACACTTCTTATAGGGCAGGAAAAAATAAAACTAGCCCGTAATAAAATAATTATTTGGAATCAACTGGTATCAAGTGGAACAGGAAATACGCTAGTATTATAACTATCACTTGAAAGTTTAATCTCGTGTCTCAACATCATCTCAATTAGTGCTAAATTGTATTTAATAATTCATATACTGTGGTTTTATTATTAGATAATAATTTTGTTTTTTTTTTTTTAATATTACAGACAAGTTTAAAATATCGCCGTTTCTATCATATAGAAACACATTCAAATGGTGGTGCAAAAATTCTACGTATGTACGATGAGGAAATAAAACATTTACGTTTGGATGAACAAATCGATTTAGCTGAAGAATTTTTTAAATTAGCATTTAAAGAAAATTCAGATGGACATGCAATGTTTGTTATTGCTGTTATACATGGTTCAGCAACATATTTACCTGATTTATTACAATATATGGCTGAAACTTATCCAAATTTAACAGTTAAAAATGGTTTATTAAATAAAAGTTCCGATATTGAAACAACAATATTATCGGAATATAATAAAAGTGTTATTAAACATTATGAAAGTGGTACTGTTCGATATGGACCATTACATCAAATTAGTATTGTTGGTACTGCACATGAAGAGACTGGTGGTTATTTTCCTGATCTTCTTGAAATGTTAGAAAAAAATATTTTTTTAAAATTGGTAATTCTACAATAATTTAATTAGTAATAAATTTAATAATAAATAAACGTTTATAGACGATGCCATGGGGACCATTATCGATTTGTAAAGATATGAAACCAACTGAATCAAATGATGGTCCAATACTTTGGTGTAGACCAGGGGAACAATTAGTTCCAACAGCTGATTCAAAGACACCATTAAAAAGAAAAAGGTAAATCCTTATTTTTCTATAACAGAATAGTTATTAATTAAGAAATTCTTTAGGACTGGCATAAATGAATTGAGAAATTTACAATATTTACCAAGAATGTCGGAAGCTAGAGAACATTTATTTGAAGATCGTACAAAAGCACATGCCGATCATGTTGGTGCTGGTTTAGATCGTAAAACAACAGCTGCTGTTGGTATTTTAAAAGCAATACATGGTGGACAAAATGAAGGACCAATTAATCGTATTACAAAGGATGTTGTTGCATTTTCAGCAAAATATTTTGATGTATTAGCTGAAAAATTACAATTAGATTTACATGAACCACCAATATCACAATGTGTTACATGGATTGAAGATGCTAAATTAAATCAACTTAGAAGAGAAGGTATTGAATATGCCAGAATAAACTTATATGATAATGATATATATTTTTTACCACGTAATATTATACATCAATTTCGTACAGTTACAGCGGTCACAAGTGTTGGTAATTATCATTTTTAAATTCGATTAATCCTTTGACTGCATTTTGTACAGTTAATGAAGGTAATTGTCGCAAGCTAAACATTTACAGGAGTGGCGTTTCAACTAGCCTCTGTTTTAACTATTACATAATTTATACTATAATCTATAGTATACAGGGTGTTTTTTCTTAATGTGACTGACAGTCGAATCTCCCATTAATCATGAACCAACAAAAATAAGACTTAAGAACATGAGCACCTTCAAAGATGAGCCCCACAGACTTTCTAGCTAATCGGGGAAAGTGCCTTGTTACTACAACTATATAGGGTGTCTAGAAAAATATTCGATATAGTTGGGGATTCTTTCAATAATTTTGCTCCACTTTCTACAAAATACGTTCGGGATAAATTCACAAAACGTTTAATGTGTTAATGTATTCGTGTCAACGATATGTCCGATCCCTTGTGATGTTTTACCCCGTGTACTTAGACGGAAAGCCAAGCTGTATATAAAGTCAACTTTCCAATTTAACGTAGTTTTCTTATTTAGATATTTGACTCGTTAATTTTCTATTCCCTTTTAATTTGATTTTATATATTTGCAGTCAAAGGGTGAACAAAAAGTTCATTAATTAATTTTTTGTTTTGTTATTAGCTTGGCATGTACGTTTACAACAGTATTATCCAATTTATGATACCAAAAATGTCGAAAATATAGAATTCAAACCATTATTATCAAAGACCGATTTATGTGAAAAACATGAATCAATAAAATGTAGTGCTAATATAAAGAATTTATTAAAATCAAAACATAAAATCGATTTTGAAAAACCAATAATCAGTGATAAATATATGAGTGATCATAAATATAAAATGAATAAAGATAAAAATGACAATAAAGAGAAGGTACAAACAAAAGATAAAATACGTGATGAGAATCATGATAAAAATTATGAAAATAGGGAGCGTCGTGATGAAAATCGTGAAAAACGCGATGAAAATAAAGAGAAACGCGATAAAGAACGTGATAAACATAAATCAAGAAGTGATAAAGAACGTCATCGTGATCGTAGTAAACATGAACGTCATCATCATCATCATTACCATCATAAAGAAAAATCTAAAGAGAAGACATCAAGTGATAAATCACGTCATCATGAACATAAAAGTAAATATAAAGATAGTGAACATAAAAGTCGTCATAAAAGTAGTAGTGATTATTCAACATCACATCATAAAGATAAAGAACAACAATTAGAAATTAAAAATAATAGTGATAATAAAACTAATAATGATTCAGGGAAAACTAATTGGACAGATAATACATCAGTGATTAGCAATAATACAACAACAGCAACATTAACAACAACCACAACAACAACAACAACAACAAAACCAACAATTAATAATAGTAGTGAACCTAGTTCGACATTAACGAAATTTATAAATAGTGATCAATCAACATTAAAACATAAAACTGATAAGAAACCCCAGAAATTAATAAAACGTCCTCGATTATCACAATCATCAGATGTACTTGGTGATATATTAAAAGACATGAACAAGTGTGATCCACCTATTTAACATTTTCTACAAAATTAGATGTAATTATCAGTCGAATTAATTTTAGTTTTGTTAGAATCTCTTAGTTTCGTTATTTATTATTTATTAATTATAGTTTTTTTTTTGTCTTATTATTTCAGTCGAACAAAAGCATCAAATGGTCATTGTTTTTTCTGTAATAATAGTGATCACGTTTATTTTAAATTTGATACATAGCAATCGTGAAATTTTTACAGAAAAAACCTGGCTGTGCCTTATGACTATTATAATTAAGATCTCATTTTTTGTTATTTTAAGAATTCGTACATTTAAGGGTGATGGGCGTAATTAATGTAGTGCTACAATATCGAATAATTAGCACAATGCAATGATGTAGCAAAACTCGAATTAATTACAACATAATTGAGATTGTTATCAGAATACCAGTAAGTATACTCGTGTAACTCATTAATCACGAACTTAATCCCTCTGCCATTGATTTTAACGCCTACAATTATTCTTTTAACTCTGTAATACCGAGTGTAAATACTGTAAATTGTAGATTTGTACAGATTTTTACTTAGTTCCAAAAAGAAGAAACATCTTAAAAATGTTACTGTAATAAATGAAAGTTATATTGTATTAAAAAAAAAGATATATAATAATGTTAGAAGATTTTTAGTAATAACTAATATTTTTTCATATCACAGCAAAATTTTCAGATTAATTTCTACCTCTTGCAAAATATCTATTTTTGTGCGCTTTCTAGAATCAGCGATTCTCTTATCATCAAAACGATTTCGTTTAAATTATGAAAATCGACAAAACTTCAAATTTGTCAAAGTTCCTTTATCATAAATTAATAATGAAATTAGCAAAAAAAAAAGCCAATTAATTGACTGAAAATCGTATTGAAAAACAGGTGTCTTGTATCTGTATTTGTGATATATTTTTTTTGTAATTTCCACAAATTGGTGTTTTCACGTGTCCTGATTTTATAAAACGCCACATATATTTCAGTGGTTGATTGAAATTTGTGTGGGGAATATGGCGGCAAGTGATTAATTATTAAAAATATTTGTAAAATTAATTTTAATTTCTTCCAAACTGAACGTACAAAAATCTAGTCTAGTTTTTTTTTTATTTGAATCTATGGATCTCTTCAAGGCAATTTAACATTTTTAATGATTCACTTGCGGTCAATATATCGTTAATTAAAAAACACAGCATAATTTAAAAAAAAAGTGCAAATTTGGATAGATTGTATTTTAATTTCTGTTCTTCTCATGCCATATTCTTAATTGGGTTTTAAATTATAAGGTTGTGGCGTAATATTTTGCTTCATATTGTTACATTCCATGCAGTATTGTTTTACAATTAATAAAATTTTCTTGTCAATTAATGTTAATTATTTTTAACGAACGAGGTGTTTGCGTTTCTCTTGAAGTTTCGCTGCTTTCTTCTTCATAATTTGTATACGTTTATCGGCACTAATTATGTTGATATTTGGTGTTACATTCGAACGACTATTTGATGATGACGATGGTGTTTTTTGAGAATTTACCGATTTTGATGAATTGTTTGATTTCGAATCTGAAAATCGAGTCTAATTAGAATTTTGTCTAATCGTCTTCTGATTACGTACATTTATCAGATTTCGACGATTTATGCGAACTGTTATGTCGATTCGATGACGACGTTGATTTCGTCGATGTACTCGACGTTTTTGTTGGTGGTGTAATTGGGGGCGTAACTGGTGGTGTTGTCGACAATACCGGCACCACTATCGGAGCCGTTGTAAGAACACTTGTAGTTGCTGTTGTTATTGGTTCTACTGTTGTTATAGGTGTAATTATCGGTATTTCTACAGGTAGCGGCTCTGGTGCGTCATTTAATTTAGCATTTTTATCCTGCAAATAATCTATTTGAAAAAAAAATTGGACTTAAAGGGGTTTGATTATTACTTTGCAGTTTTGACACACCCATGTGTCGAATGAATCCTCGAGTGTTACGATGGGTTTGTGGCATTCTTGATGGTACAACATGTGACAATCGGAACATTCTAATAGACGGTTTCTTGCCCCCACATCCATGCCACTAAAGTCAATAATAATTTGAGTATCTTTACTATTTCAAATCGGACGAATATACTTGCAAATAATACACATTAGGTCTTCCTTAAATAAGTCCAATTCCAATTCATTATCGGAATTGGAGCCTTTGCTTTCTTCAATTGTACTAATGAACGGCTTGTATTCGCCTAATCGTCGTTGCTTGAAGGCTGCTGAGACTAATGCTGTTAGGTCCTTTGTAACACCAGATTTCGCTTTTATTGCTTCTTCGAGAAAAAACTGCAATGGTACTGTGTCACCCTTAGGTAAATTGTCATTTGAATACATAAAACCAATGGATTTGATAAATTGTGGATCAATATCGTTCAAATATAATGCACTCATCTTTGTTTTTATTCTAAAAATAAATAAAAATACGAATAATAAATTTTAGTAAACTTATAAAAACCTGTTAAACAGCTGATGAATTGACAGTAAGTGTGAGGAAAGATTGCAACATTTAAAAAATGAACTCCCCAATCGCTACAGTCGCCATGTTGGGAGACCTTAAATGCGGGAAATTTAAAAAATCGATAATAATAATAAGGGAAAAAACTGCTCAGAAGCTAAAGAATTATTGTCCGACTATCAAGGAAATGGACTTTCTATTTCCTTTGTTTATCTGTATCGCGTTCTTCAAGTTAAGAGAAGAATTGAATGGACAAAGTTACTTCATTAAATCAGATAGGGATTGGAATTTCGCATTAATTTAAAATAGTAGGGCGATGGGATGGATTCATATGCACTTAGGGGGAATCGTGGCTAAAAGAAGAAAGGCGTTCTTCCCTTAGATCTTCAATCTACAAGACGATTCAAACCTCCAAACTGTTATCAACAAAAATTGTCACTGAATTTGTTGTATAAAAGTATAGTTGAACAAACTTCGTAATGGTTTTTAGAAAGAATGACTTTTATTTTAATAGTTAATATTTAATTTACAACAGATTTTAAACCACATGAGCCGCAAAGAAGATAGCAAAACTTCGTTGAAACTTAGGAAGGCCATCGATCAAAACAGTAATTATTCTGATTTAGTCCAAGTAACACAAAATCTACAGCGTTCAAAATAAAAGCTAGTTTGATTCGTGATGAGGTGACTTGTACCAAAAAAAGGAGTTAAAAACATTCGTTTAATAATTTTTATTCAACTTTTTATCGCCAACAACAGGTCAGACCTAAAACAAAATACGATATTTAATACAGTTTATTTATTAAAAGTCTTATTGAATCTACTTACTGAGTTACTTACATTTTTATGAATAATTGTATAGAATTCAAAATGTGTAATCGTAGGAATTGTAGGAATCGTAGTAATTCAAAAGGAATGAGCGAAATTCAAACAATAATTCGTGAAATATGTGAGTATCGGTTAAGGCCCAATATATCCACAACATCGTGATAAACAATGCAATAATTAACCATAATATTAAAAATATCACTAATGGATCCATTTTTTTTTCTATTTTAATCACTAAATAAGCGCAAATTATTCAGGTTTTAAAATGAAAGTACTGGAATTATAACGACAAGCATGCGCCTTCGTTATCGTTAAAAATGGTTCTGTCAGTATCACCCCCCTGTAACTTCATAGGCGAAACAGCTCAAAAAGTGAACGAAAATGTCCCGTGATTTTAGTTCTTCTAGAGGGCGCTGGTGGTCCTTTGCACCGTGTGTGCCGACCGCGGTTTACTAGTTATTATTATTATATCGGATAGATATCGGACATAAATTATTGATTTTGATTGGTGATTATCATTTTATTATTATTGTTAATAAAACATTAATAATTATAATGTTATAATTAAACTTTTCTTAATAAGTAAAATTTGATAAAATTTAATTCAACGCTCCCGTAAAGGTGATCGGTGCAAAGGACTACTAGCGCTACCTGTCTGGTGTCCCGACATCGAACCATTTTTTGAAACATGGAGTGATAGGGGGCTGGTCAGTATCGCCGATCCTGTATACATATAGTAGAGGCGCGTCATTTAAAAATCACGGCTATCGTCTTGTTATTAAACACATATATTCCGGCTTATTTAACCAGTCTAGCAAATTCGAATTTAAACCGTAAAAATCTCGTTTAAAATCTATTTAAAGACAAATTAATTTGCCAACGTACTATAAAAATTAATAAAAAGTGTTTTAATTGGAGAAAAAAAAAACGAACGGTGGAGCTGACATCTATGGGTGCAAACGCCTACTATTCAATGGAATCTTTTATTGAACAGATATAAGAAAAGGACCTAAGGTCCCTTGATGACCTAGTTTAACTTGTCGAAAGTTGCATAGAATTTTTTTCAATAATTGAAGAAAATATGAAAGGTGAGTGCTTGGATTTATACGGTTTATACGGTTTTCCAGCACGAGAGCTGCAAATAGTATTCCAATAAAGTTCATTTAGGAAGTTATAGGGAATTTTAGTTTCTTTATGTTGGTTGATTGAATTCAAAATTGCTTATCAAGCAAGTCCTGGTTTTTTTTTGAACGAAGCAACTGATAAATAATCGAAATAGTTTGTAAAACCGAGAGAAATTGTTCCTTTTTAAGATCCGCCGTTCAACTCAAAAGTAACGTTTTACATTCGTTATTAATTGTAATAATTTTCCATATTTAATTACAGCTTTATTTGTTATTGTAAGTTCAAGTTGCTACTTGTAACAATATCACCCAAACAAAATTATTATTTTATTATTCAGAATTAGTGAAAAATGATGGAAAAGGATAATTCCGTTGTGAAAAATGTATCATACGTCCGAGCCCGTGATCCTAGCATATTTACACGTAATTTCCTCCCACAGTGCAGTAAGAATTTACAAGAGAATTTCCGGAAACTACCAATGAAGAGGTAAAAGGAAATCCAAAATTCCTGGCTATAAGTCACAATTTTCCTATCTCAAACATTCTAGAATGATCATATTGATGTTTTTGTACGTCTACGAGATAGTTATTCAACACCACCAACCACCAACAACAACGACGATTTTATATGAAACTTCCGATAAATCAATCACTTGTAACATACCGGAAACATCACAATGGTACCGGAATCAGAAAACTGGATCTTTACTCAAACGTTCATATATATTCTCAAAAGTATTTCCCATAGATCCTGGTCAATGCCAAATCTTTGAAACTATCGTTAAACCGCAATTACTTGAGTTTATCAATGGCGGAGATGCTACATTGTTAACGTACGGTGTCTCAGGTTCTGGTAAGATCAGTTTTTGTTTATTCTACCGTCCCAAATCTTATTTTTAACATTTAAGGGAAAACGTATACCATTATGGGCACTGACGAGAATCCTGGTATAATTCCAAAGATAGATGGAAAGCGATCAATAAATGAATGTTTGTAAAAGTTTAATTTCATCGAATAATTCGATTAAAATCAATCATCAAAATCAGTATTTGTACGAATATTTAATTATTGTTAGATTATTTAATTATTTCTTATTTTAAGGCCAATGCAATCACGACTTAGTCTAGAACCGCAAGCTACAATCGAGAATTAAGGCATCCGATTTGAAATTTGAAAAGAATAAAATGCGACCGAAGTTAAAATTAGGTTTATCAAATGGGGCAAGTTATATTAAAAATTTAACGACAATCAATGCTGCGTCATCAAATGAAGCATATCAATTAATGCAATCCGCCTTGCATTATTTAAAATATGCATCATTGAAATTAAACGTTCACTCTAGCCGATCTCAGTCACAATTAAGTTAGTTCAGTTTTCAAAAATCGACAATAGTGTATTCATTAGTAGTTACAATTTTTGGGATTTGACTGGATCGGGACGTTTAAAGAACACGAGGAATGTTGGTGGTCTCTTTACTCGCCACCGATCCTCTTCACTGTAGTCGAGGGCTTCTCGAACTAAACGATTTGGATGGTCGCAAATTGTAAAGGTCTTGGAGGCAGTCTTAAGGAGATATAACAAATCTTTCTCGCTTCCAATCCCAGATAACTAATACGAGCGAACCGGCATCTGATACTCAGTTCGTGCAAGATTTAATCCACGTGTGATTTAATCCAGCTTTTCGTTCATTTTTACAAAAATATACAGATCGGAGTTTACCTGAAGGATCCACTGTTCGAAAGAATTATTTACCACAAGCCTACAATAACACGATATAACAAATTCGTATCAAATTATCCGAAAAATTCGTATGGGTAAGCGTTGACGAAACAACGGATAGTACTGGCAGACACATTGGGCATGTCACGGAAATCCATCTACATTTTTTTTTACTTGCTTCCAAAGTTCTTCACCGCACAAATTTTCCAGTCCATATTTGAATTGATCTTTGATAGTTTAAATCTTTTGTTCACTGACAGAAATGAAATACAAGTAACGGTTTTGATGTTCGTCTCAGATAGTGCTTCCTATATGACCTGAAGCTTCTTGCTTCAGAATTTCCTGGTCTTCTACATGTAACTTGTGTAGCCCATTTTTTGCACAGGATTTGTGAGTTCGTCCGCGACGAGTTCAAATTCGTTGATTCTTTGGTAAGTGAGGTGGAAAAAGTCTTCTTAAAAGCTCCCAGTCGAATTAATTATTACAAGCGATTGTCTCCCAATTTACAATTACTACTACAACCTGCTCTTACCCGATGGGGAATCTGGATATAGAGGCAGTCTCTTTTTATCGTAATAATTTTGAGTCTATTAAAAATGTTATCTTAGGTTTGGATAGATCCGTCTTGTCAAAATCCTGAACTGCTCTCCAACTTCACATTCATTTCCCAACATTTTGGTGAGATTCCTGCTTTAATTCGCCGTTTGGAAAAGTCGGATTGATCTTTAATTAATTCATTTAATACATTTGATAGGGAAATCAAACGTCTTTTAGCAGGTACCAATATTCCTGGTGATTTTGGCACAAGTCTTCTCTCCAAAATTCAAAAAAGACTCCGTAGAAATCCTGGATACAATCGCATTTCAGATCTAATGACATCTCTTGAAAATCCAGATTCTTTTACAAAAAATTTCTTTTCGCCTCCGTCACAAGTACAGATGTCCCTGTGGAAAAAGTCCGATAGAAAATGTTAAGTTCCATTAAGAATCCTGATAGATCTATGTGGATCGAAAAATATGAAAAATGTCCAACTAAAAAATGTATTAGATATTATCAGTATGTATTGTAAATTATAAGTATTGGGAATTCCTGTTTCAAAGACACAATAGCTTACAATAACTTCCAATTAAACATTGGTTTTTATTTGAATCTATTTGAATTTTTCAGCAGGTTGAACGTTAATTTTCCTGTCTCAAATATGTGTTTAGTGATCGTAGATATGGCTTCACCGTTGAAAATCTAGAAAAATATCTCGTTGTGCATGACAATTCACAAAATGATCAGTTATCACTAAAGGGCGGATATCTGCTCCAAGTTGGAGCAAGGCAAATTCTAGTCTCCTGACAAATTCGTATAGAGCGTATCGGCAAAAGCTGTTGTACTTGTATATTCTATCTTTTCTCGTGAAACGTTTCTCTATACAAATAAAGTTCCAACTACCCCGCACATAGAGAAGCAGTGGACCAGTCGAACTGCTACCGTGACGTTGCTACGTTACGCCGAAAAAACAGGTGTCTAGTTGTACCGTATTTCTATGAATTTCTGGTTACTCTCTCTCATTCTTTAAAAGATGGTTCGTCAGTGGGGTCAGCGGCAACAAGCTGATGTTTCTGCCATAGAAAATTTAAAAAAAAACAATTTTTGACAAAAATAAATAAAAAAAAACTTTAAAATTACGAAAACATTTTTTTTTATTTGTTCTACGTGTATTTTCTTATAACTTTATGTAAATACATGCATTAAAATTAAACTACACCACTGGTGCATTTCCAGCATTGTAATTCAAATCAAAAGACCTTCAATCCGCCCTTTAGTTATCACCAATGAATCGTAATAGTGGCGATGAGGATGAGCCTTGTGGTAGTAATGGAGATAGTAATAATCCACATTCTCAATCAACTGATACGTATAAATGTTACTATGAATGTCCGAAATTTGGTGAATGTCGACATTCACATAGGCGCTTGGTGTATGTCCGAAATATTTCTGAGTTAGGGCGGTTACTATGATGCGCAGAATATATTTCAGTTAGGTTGTTTTTAATCTGCCTAATATTCCCCACTTTATCTACATTGGTTTCTAGAATCCCACTTTCTAGTTACACCATCAGGTATGCAATTTAGGAATTTTGAAGTCTTAATTTTGCATTGAAATCATGACCTGTGACGCGTGGCGATGTAGAATTTGAAATTGTTCATCGAAAGTCCGAATGTACAACAATGTAATGAAATATTTCGGACATACACCAAACGACTATGATGTGAATGTCGACATTCACCAATTTCGGACTTTCACAGTAACATAAACAAGAATTAGAGGATGCATTAATTACGTTAGAAAATGTATTACAACAACAACAACTTGAACATGTCGAACATACCGATTCGTTATAGAAATTTTTAATTCAGGGATATAATAAAATATTAGCGGAAAAAAATTATTATTGGTTGCAACGTTTAAAGGAGGTAAAAAGAGTTGCGCGAAGAATATGAAGATTGCCTGGAAGAACTGAAGCAGGAATATGAAGATAAAACTGGCTGAACAAAAAGATTATTTACGAAATACGAATTTATCGGTTAGAATCTACAGTAAAAGAAGATGTATTGTTATATCGGATAGTTCGGAGGAAGATGATGACGAAAATGAAAAACCGTGCATTTCTTGGACATCACTTACAGAAAGAAAAGGACAAATTGGATACTGTAAATGAGTTGCAAAAAGAAATTGAAGAATTGGAGAACAGACTTTTAGGGAAATAATTGATTGTTTATTATAAGTTTATTAATTATTATAGTTTTTTATATTGATATATTATTGATATATATTATAGTTTTTTAAATTGAATTGACTTTTTCTAAATGTATATTCATTGGCTCGAGAGGCCGGTTCCTATCCTGTCTCTGTTCGAAATTTCTTGTCTCTTTAATGACATTCAAAGTTGCATTACAGATTATTCTACGATAAAAGAAACTGGACGTTGATTCTTGGTTGTTTGTTGATAACAATAAATTTGGCTGTCAATTGCAATGCTATAAACAACATAACAAATTGCACAATCATCTGGAGGATATGTAGAGATAAACAACAGAATAATAAAGAAATGTTCAATGTTTTTGATTGTATTGAACCATTATTTACAACGATAATGTCGTTTGCTTCTGTTCAGGTAGCGTATAAGTTTGAATTATGATCAACACGATTGATATTTGTACAACTTTCAGATTGTTAAAGGTGATGGTTTACCGGTTATCTTTAATATGCGAATCATCTGATAGATATTTAAAATAATCGTCCAATTACGAATAAACGAATCTAGTTATTAAAGAGATCGTTGAATTCAATCGTATTGATGATGAGACGGCATCTGAATCGGTCGATTAATTAAATCATACTAAAGGCGATAATGTGGTGGTAAAAGCAAAGAATTCGACGTAAAAATTGAAGTAAATTTGAAAAGAAGACAGTCGCTTTATAAACTACCTAGTCGTTCTACAAATGATTGGGTAAAACAATGAATATTTTGAAATATTTTATTAGTTCCATGAAATTTTCAGGCATTTTACTTATAGTTAGACCAAAAAGTAATATTCGATAATGCTACACATACATAATGCATATCAGTGGCGGCTCGTGACGAAATAGAGTGGTGAGACAAAAAATTGGTTGTTATCATAAAATACTCACTGAAAGTTTGGAAAAAAACGACATGTGGAAAATAATGGCATATTGTAAAAGATTCTCTACCTTGTCAATAAATGTTTGGACAATTCGATAGATTGTATTTTCTAAAAATATCAACTAAAAAATTAAATAAATGTTCCGAGATGTATGACGATCAGTGAGATAAAAAAAAACTAAAAATCGTTCAACTATCGTGCGTTCTTTCACATACTGAAAAATGACCGAAATGTGAGAAGAGCACATCTGTGGTCTCTTCTTGTCAAGAAAAAAATATCAATTCATTGTTTAATTAGGTGGGTAATTGACTCAAGCAAATTCTTTTGAATAGTCTTAGACGGTCCCGAAACTACCGAACTACTATCTAAAAAGTTTTTCAATACATCGTCTCTTTCACTTATAAGCGCTACAAGCTCTTTAAAATTTACTCTATTATGTGACTCTTATTTTTCGTCAAGACCGCGGAAAGCTTGTTCCTGTCTGGCTAAGTGTATACAAATATCAATTAACGTACAAATTACCGGATCATTATAATTTTGTATATCAAGTTTCTGTGCTGTATCCAAAACCGTTACATATTTTGATTCTCTAGATGATCAAATTTACTGAAGATGGCTTACCATCTTAAATATTATCGCGTTCATTAGAGCAATATTCAAAAAGTAGAGCAAACTGATTTTCTCTACTTTTTATCACTATATCCCGATTTCCACCACACATCTTCTCCACTGTGACCAAAAAGAACGCATGGGAATTGCATATATTTTCAAATAGTTACTGTTTAAAGGTTTTTGCGGTCCAACAAGATAAAACATAAAAACTAAATAAATATAACTATTAAAAGAGAAATACTTCTATGCATAGATCATGATTACGAGCGGTCCAGTTTGGCGAAATTATTAAAAAATCTTGATTTTTCCTACGTCAAAGACAATAACAGGCTTTGGCAGTTACACCGGGGGTTCCCAATTTTTTTAAATAATTAATTCTACAATAGTGCGTTTTAAGTTGGACCAGTAATTTTCTGATTGGACATCATTTTATCGCATTATTAACGCGCAAAACATGGACTTTCTTAAGATTAAAGGAACGGATTAATATATACAAAAAAACAGGTTTTAAAACACATGGATCTAGAAAAAGCCAGCTAGTCACAATATCTGTTTTGTATTGAAATTTTCTGTCAAAAGGAATTTTACGGGCTATAGTCATTGCGAATCTAGAATCGTGTGAAAAATTATTCAAGAAATTGCTTAAATCAGACTAAATTATCTGCCCCAAGCTTGCTTCAGAGTCACAGTTATTTGATAAGATTAATTTTGATTCAATTATTTATAAGTTTAAAGAGTGAAAATAAAGGAAACGATCATTAGTTTTATTATTTATTTTTAATTTTCCAGTCTCTTTTACACAAAAAGAATCATAACATGTATGAACTTGGCACTGATAATCCAAATATCACGAAACCTAGAATTTAAAATAAACAGTTACCCCATGAAGTTCAAACGAACTATACTTTTACTTACGACTTTTAATTGACGATTTCATCGTAGACAACAGGTCCAATCTGGAACAAAGAGCGACATTTAGTACAGTTCAATTACATGGGAATCACTGGGAAATTCGTTTTATTTTATTGGAAAAGCGTTAAGTATGGGTGCTTCAATGTAATTCTAGACCACTAATTTACTTACGTTTTAATAAATAATAATAATAATACTTGTACACAACAGGTCTAACCTAAAACAAAAAACACCATTTAGGCAATCATTAATTATAATAATTATCTTAATATTCAACTTCGATTGTTGATTTTGATTTTTTTAATATTTTCTGATTGGAAATTTCAGACTTACATATTCAAATATTGCGGTACTAGAACCCGATTCGATGAAGAACATAGGCTTGTACAATTTCGTAAATTATGAACGAAATTATGAATATAATAGGCTCTTGCTCCGAGAAGATGGCGAAATACAACAAAAAAACCATAATTCTCACTATATGTTGCAATAAAGTTGCCATTTTCCAATAGAAATAAACCGAAAATTTATTGCTTCAAAGATGGCGGGATGTAATAAGACGAGTCTGCGTCCTTACTGCGTGGTTGTGATCACGTGACAGTTTTTCTAACAGGTTAGGCAACCTTAAAAACATATTCAGTGAAGGCGCGTAATTTAAAAATAATGTCTGTTACGGTATAGGTGAACACAATCTTTGAGTCTATGCATCTAGAATTTAAACACAACCAAATCGTATTTAAATAAGAGAAATTCTGCCCATACATCAATTCGAGACCCAAAATAAACTCTAATATAACGTCAAAAATAAATAAAATAGGGAACTTATGTTTTTTTTTTTGTAATATTTTCAATTAAATTAAGAATAATCTGTTTGACATCTATTGAAATAATGACGTATAGTGGAATTTATTTAAAAATACTACAAAACCATAAAACTATTGCCGATTCATTTCTACACATTGAAGGAACCTATATAGGGATTTCGCCCAACCCCTCTGGTTTCTTTCTCTTTTTCTCACATTACAATGTTGAGATGGTGAGATTGTCAACTTTACCAGTTGTGACACCCTTTGCAAAATAGATACAGCCCATGCCAGAGGTCCCAAACAATGAAAGTAAACATTTCTCAAACAAATACTACTTTCATTCTTTGAAATATTCTGTAATACTACATACCTTCCAAGAAGGTAGTCAAAAATGAAATGAGTTTGAGAACCACTGGTTTGCCTTTAAAAGTATCCCACTTGCGACCCAACCATGTGGATTGTGCTCTCTCACTTTAATCATAAGACTCTATTGGATAGAAGAAGAAGCATAACACAAAACGTGTATTTGGAATGAATTTTATGAGGGAGTAGTTACATCTCTCTTGCACTTTATGACATTGTAGTATTTTTAAATAAATTTCACTATACTTCCGAATTATGGAAGAACCAGTCACGATATATCGACTGCTGATGATTTCTAGGGTTAAAGCATTCATGGTTGCAGATATCTTGATTATTTCAAGTAATATGTAAGCAATAACAATAAATTATCTACTCTGAGCTCAGAGCCGGTCCAAACTTTTCTGGTGCTCCAGGCAAACTTATTTTCGACGCCCCTTTGCAGAAAGACAATAAAATAAACGAATAATTGTCCATCAAAGATTGTTCTAGTAGTTTTTTCTTTTCGAATTTACAATATTTCAACAAAGTGCTACACATACAATCAAGTATAAGATGTCCTAAAAAACCCGCTCTAGTCAGCTGCTTGATTTGCTGTGGCCTTAGGCCGATCCTGTTCAAATACCTTTCCAAAAGAAATGATTATTCGTGTTAGGTCTACAGGTGTTCACAAATTAAAATTCCAAAAGAATTGCAATAATTCTTTGTCGAATTTTAGAAAGCTGGAATAAAAAATCGTCTGGTGTCCAATCGAAAAGTGTCATTAAACATTTCGTACTAGGACAACTCGAAACCAGGCTCGGCTCGTGACCACAGTAAAACAGGTAGCTGCCTGGACCGACATAATTTAAGGGCGGCACTATTTAGTACGTCCTGAGTATAATTTTGTTAAACGTCCTCCATTACCATTTGAAGAAAAAAAAACAGTAGAACAGTCTTAAGTCCAATGAATTGAGAACTACTGCTAAATGTGGGATTAATTCAATTTGAAATATGTTATTTACTTATTGAAGGTAGAAAAATTTCAAATTCAGTGATAAGCAATTGATCGGTCCTATGTAAGGTCTTCAGACCTCGTGGATCGTAAAAGATTGCAAGTACAAAAATTGCATTTTAACAGCTGCTCCATGGAGTTGTAAGATAGTACCCGACTTGTTGAAGTTTCTCGAGCCCCACACTCTTCTGGGTGGGCAGAACCATATCCAAGGGGTGCGTAATAGCATTTCCCCTCCACAAAAAAAAAGTGAACGCAGCTCTTTCCCATCTATCAATCTAGAACTTAAATCGAACTAAATCTTCAAAACCTATAAATTTCGTGCAAAAGACGATTTCAGGCACGAAAAAATACGCAAATATACTACATACTACGGGACATTTTCGTATAATGGATTAAACAGAAACATGCATGGTTTTGAACTCTCAAATGTTTACCAGATTAAAATTCTCGAGTCATAATCTGTGATTCATAATATTCGGAAAACTATACGTAAAAAAGATTTACTTGGGGTCGATTTTACTGTTTAATCGTTACAGGAAGTTTTACATGTCTGTAGATAACACAAGGGAACAAGCACTCTTCAATAGCACCCAACCTACAAGCCTGGCGGCTTGCTAAGTTTTAAAACAGGCTACGTCAAGTCGAGCAATTCATTTTTTCTTTGTATTTACTTACAGATCTAAAGAGGATGAGATAACCCACTTAAGAACTAACTGCACATATGCAGAAGGAAGAGGAAAATGAGACCTGAGACAATCAGCAGTGGAGATGCTTAGGAGAAAATTCGTGCCAGACTCAGTGCCGAAAAGATAAACGTCTATCAATACTCCTAATCTTCAACTGGTCAAGTTGATTCATACAGTCTGCATAGAATCTTTTCTTTAGCTCTTTGAAATTTGCAATAGTTCAACAAACTCTGTAACAGGATTTAAACGACATGGACTCAAAAAAAAGATCGATAGTCATAATATCTGTTGAAATTTTCTATTGTGAAGCAATTTGTGAATTTCAGACTCTGTCTTAAAATGAGTTGGTAATTTACTGCTATAAAGTCAATGCGTATTATATGTAGAATCGTGTGAAAAATTATTTAAGAAATTGTTTAAATCACACAAAATTATCTGCACTAAGCTTGCTTCAGAGTCAGAATTATCTGATAAGATTGATTTTGATTCGATTATCATTAACTTTGCAGTCAAGAACAAGAAAACGCCATTATTTTAATTATTCATTTTTAATTTCCCATTTTCTTTTACAGAAAAAGGATCATAATGTCTGAACTTGGCACTGGTAATCCAAACATCACGAAACCTACAATTTGAAGTAAAAAGTTACTCCATGAAAATCAAATGAACTATAATTTCACTTACAAGTTTTAATTGAAAATTTCACTGTAGACAACAGGTCAAACCTAAAACAGAGAGCGATATTTAGTGCAGTTGAATTATTTGGGAATCACAGGGAAGTTCGTTTCATCTAATTAGAAATACGTTAAGTATGGGTGCTTTAATGTAATTTCAGATCCATCAATTTACTTACGCTTTGAAAAATAGTAATAATAATAGTAATTGTAGACAACAGGTCTATTCTAGAACAAAGAGCGACATTTAGTACAGTTTAATTACTTGGGAATCACTGGGAAATTCGTTTTATTCAATTGCAAAAGCGTTAAGTATGGGTGTTTCAATGTCATTCTAGACCATCAATTTACTTACGTTTTCATAAATAATAATAGTAATTGTAGACGACAGGTCTAACCTAAAACAAAAAACACTATTTAGGCAATCCATTAACTATAATAATTATCTTAATATTCAACTTCGATTGTTGATGTTGATTTTTTTTATATTTTCTGAATGGAAATTTCAAACTTACATAATCAAATATTGTAGTGCAATTACACGTTTCGGCCAAGAACATGGACATAGATAAATTCGAAAAGCATGAGACAAATTAGACCTAATATAGGTTCTCTCATCATGAAGATGGTGAAAATCACCACGAAAACGATCAATCTCAATAAATTTCCCATTTTTCCAATAGAAATGAACAGAAAATTGACTGTTTCAAAGATGGCGGGATGTAACAAGACGAGTCTGCGCACTTACTGCGTGGTAATGATCACGTAATAGGTTTTACAGCAGGCTAGGCAACCTTAAAAACATATTCAGTTAAGGCGCGTAATTTAAAAATAATGACTGTTACGGTATAGGTGAACACAGTCTTTGAGTCTATGCATCTAGAATTTAAACACAACAAAATTGTATTTAAATAAGAGAAATTGTGCCCAGACATCAATTCTAAAATCACACTCTAATATAACGTCAAAAGTGAATAAAATACTGAAATTATGATTTTTTTGTAATATATTCAATTAAATTAATAATAATTTGTCTGACATCTGTTGAAATAATGATATACTACCAAATAGAATCCTTTTTAAGCAAAAGGATTTTGTTGGTATCGTTACTTTAGTTACATCCTAACAGAGCAACCAGTGGCGTAGACGTTTATAGTCTTTTGATTTTGATTCAATTATTTATAAGTTTAAAGAGTGAAAATAAAGGAAACGATCATTAGTTTTATTATTTATTTTTAATTTTCCAGTCTCTTTTACACAAAAAGAATCATAACATGTATGAACTTGGCACTGATAATCCAAATATCACGAAACCTAGAATTTAAAGTAAACAGTTACGCTATTAAGTTCAAACGAACTATACTTTTACTTACGACTTTTAATTGACGATTTCATCGTAGACAACAGGTCCAATCTGGAACAAAGAGCGACATTTAGTACAGTTCAATTACATGGGAATCACTGGGAAATTCGTTTTATTTTATTGGAAAAGCGTTAAGTATGGGTGACTCAATCATATAAGTAATACTCCTATATTGCTAGTTGGGTCTGGAATCGGGCGAAAGCCTACGGTGCACACACATATATATTAGGGTGGTCGTTAAAAATTAAATTTTTTCAGCCGCCTCAAAAAAACCTTCCTTGTGATGAAAGAATACGGGGGAATTTTTTTCTTTTTTTTTGGACAACAAGAACACGTGCCGCTCGGCCTTTGAAGATTATTTCTTCATGAAATTACAGTTTTTTCAAAATATCTCTTAAAGTAGACGGATTTGAGAAAAAATCATTGAAGCAATTTCATAGGAAATAAAATCCTCCACAAAAAAGGTCTCATTTAATTTTTTCAGAAACTTTATATTTATGGAGATATTTTCAATAATCGACTTAATAACTCCATAAAATCAAAATTTTCAGACGCATAAACATATTTTTTTCGGAAATAAAAACGATTAAATTAATAATTGTAAATGTGACTTAAGTTACCAAATGGTTTTTATTTAAGAAAAAAATACTTTTATATGTCTGAAAAGTTTGATTTTATGAAGTTATTGAGTTCATTATTAAAAATATCTCCATAAATATGAACTTTATGAAAAAATCAAAAGAGACCTTTTTTGTAGAGAATTTTATTTCTATGAAATTGCTTTCAATAATTTTTTCTCAAATCTGTCTACTTTAAGAGATATTTTGAAAAAACTGTAATTTCATGAAGAAATAATCTTCAAAGGCCGTGCGGCACGTGTTCTTGTTGTCCAAAAAAAAAGAAAAAAATTCCCCCGTATTTTTTCATCAAAAGGAACGTTTTTTTAGGGCGGCTGACAAAAAATAATTTTTAACGACCACCCTAATATATATATATGTCGGCGGCATTCTCCCAAATCAGTCATTTAGAAAAATCCCTAGTCATTCTCTAATCGACTTGGCAGACTGTCAAACGATGAACATTTTGAAATGTTTTACTATTCGCCTGACATTTTTAGGCATTTACTTAAATGCTTTAGAGCATAAAATCTTTTTATTAAATGACTGATTTAAATATCTATTTTTGTCAGGCGATCTGTAAAATGACAACCTGTGTTATAACCTTACAATTAGAAATCAATTTCGCGCTTTTTATTTGCCTGGTATACGAAACCTAATTGTATTTATTATATTATTATTATAAACGTGTATTATAATAAACGTATGAATATGTCGGAAGACAATACTACATCGAATAATGTAAACGCATTCAATGAAGAATTGCAAGCATATTATTCAGGTAAGAACGTATAAACAATTAATAGCCACATAACCTCAAATCAGTCGTCGCATAAAATATAAATATCAAAACGATTGCAGAAAAAATAATCTTCTGTATATTAATTTCTAGCTCACGAAAAAAATAATAGGAAGCCTTGGAGTTCAGCAAAAATACAAGAAATAGTCAAAATTTTAGAAACCTGCCGGCAACCAATTGAACACAAAAAAACAAACGATCAGTATTACTATTCTCGTCATTACGAAACAATTGATATAGGGGGAACGAAGTCAATAATTAAAAAACGTTCCAATGAGAATCAGGATATTATTTTTATGGTGCCCTATGAACAGTATTTTGAAAAACTTCTTTTTTTATACATTCATTTATTAAACGTTGATAATTCATGTTTATTATAGGTATATTATATGTTTATTATTATAGGTATTTCAATAAATGTATTAAATTTGAACTAACAATAATTTAATGACAAAAAAAATATATATTCGTGTGTCCGCTGTGAAAAATCCATGCGCCCAGGGCTGCTCCTGACTGATTTGAGGTTATGTAACGATTAGTTGTTTATACGTTCTTACCTGAATAATACGTTTGTAATTCTTTGTAGAAGACGTTTTAATTAATGAATATGATATTTGTCTTCCGACTGTAACATATTCATGCAACATTTATATAAAAAATACGTCGAAAAATATAACGTTATAACACAGGTTGTCATTTTACAGATCGCCTGACAAAAATAGATATTTAAATCAGTCATTTAATAAAAAGATTTTATGCTCTAAAGCATTTAAGTAAATGCCTAAAAATGTCAGGCGAATAGTAAAACATTTCAAAATGTTCATCGTTTGACAGTCTGCCAAGTCGATTAGAGAATGACTAGGGATTTTTCTAAATGACTGATTTGGGAGAATGCCGCCGACATATATATATATATATATATATATATATATATATGTTACTGTGAAAGTCCGAAAGTTGGTGAATATCGACATTCACCGGTGAATGTCGATATCCACATAGGCGCTTGGTGTATATCCGAAATATTTCATTACATTGTTTACATTCGGACCTCCACCGGTTATGTCGACATTCACGATGCACTAATGGTGAATGTCGAACATGTCCGAGATTTATATTTTTTCTCCGTAATTCAGCCGCTATAAAACGTCACAAGGGTGACGTAACTTTTTTGCCTCTCTTTCTGAGAGGAGTGACCAAGGATTTAAATCCCATAGTATATTCTAAATGAGAAAATAATAGTAATAAAAAAATGGATAAGTTTTTCTCATGTTTTGTTTTTAATAACTAGAAATCGTAAGTTAAACAGACAATTTTGAAACTCCCGCTTTGCTGAACTGTCGCCGTTTCAATATTGCCAATAAAACAAAGGATTTGGCGGGAGAGAGCCAGTCGTCTCTTTATCGGCTCCTCCCTTTCGGATTTCCACCAAAGCGTATCTGTGAATATCGACATACACCGGTGAGGGTCCGAATGTAAACAATGTAATGAAATATTTCGGATATACACCTAGCGACTATGTGAATATCGACATTCACCGGTGAATGTCGATATTCACCAATTTCGGGCTTTCACAGTAACATATATATATATATATATATATATATATATATATATGGGGGAATTTTTTTCTTTTTTTTTGGACAACAAGAACACGTGCCGCACGGCCTTTGAAGATTATTTCTTCATGAAATTACAGTTTTTTTTCAAAATATCTCTTAAAGTATACGGTTTTGAGAAAAAATAATTGAAGCAATTTCATAGGAAATAAAATCCTCCACAAAAAAGGTTTCATTTGATTTTTTCAGAAACTTTATATTTATGGAGATATTTTCAATAATCGACTTAATAACTCCATAAAATCAAAATTTTCAGACGTATAAACATATTTTTTTCGGAAATAAAAACGATTAAATTAATAATTGTAAATCTGACTTAAGTTACCAAATGGTTTTTATTTAAGAAAAAAATAATTTTATATGTCTGAAAATTTTGATTTTATGAAGTTATTGAGTTCATTATTGAAAATATCTCCATAAATATGAACTTTATGAAAAAATCAAAAAAAACCTTTTTTGTAGAGAATTTTATTTCTATGAAATTGCTTTCAATGATTTTTCTAAAATCCGTCTACTTTAAGAGATATTTTGAAAAAACTGTAATTTCATGAAGAAATAATCTTCAAAGGCCGTGCGGCACGTGTTGTTGTTGTCCAAAAAAAAAGAAAGAAATTCCCCCGTATTTTTTCATCAAAAGGAACGTTTTTTTAGGGCGGCTGACAAAAAATAATTTTTAACGACCACCCTAATATATATATATATATATATATTATTTAAAGGACGGGCAACGTAGATAGCACCGCCTACACAGGCGCAGGCTAGTGCTACGATTGATAGCGTTACAGTCAGGAAGGACATGTTAATCGCTACAATCATACTTTTCAGCCTATTTATATTCACACTTGTGATGCTCATGCTATACATATTAATTAGATTCCTTAGGCAAAAGAATCACGGGCAAGATGATGTGGAAGTGGCGGAGTTGGAAGAGATGGTTTCAGTGAAACCATCACAGGACCAGGGGACGTCCCACAAAATAAAAAGAGACAATTTATATAAAGTGGTTGCGCAACCAAGAATGTCAAAAGAGAGACAAAGCAAATCCACGTGGTAAAGGGACCCATAATTTCGCTTTTTCCCTGGGAGGAGGGAGAGGCAAAAGTAGGAAAAAAGGGTATAAGCAAAGCTTCGAGGGCGCAGAAACTAATGCTTCATTAACAGCTTGCTTTTTACTAACATAACTGTTAACTATAACATTAATATTTTAATAACAACAATAGGAATAATAACTATGATAAGGATAATAATAGAAAAATTTGTATAACAAGAAAAAAAAATTGTATTTTAGAATGTAAGAAAAAATAAATGGAGTTGACCAGTTATAAATCAACACCAAATGTAGAACGATCTAGTGGGAATATGGTATCTACTACGCACAGAACTCCAGTCCGAAATCTACATCCGTGTGAGTTAAGTAAGTCACTATTAGAAGACATCTAGAGGTGACATCATACACTAAAACGAGACAGCCTCAGTTAAAATGGTTATGGTTACCTAGATGTAATGAAAATAGTATGATTTGACGATTTGGAAGATCGAAACAACCTCATCGCCTTGTGAAATGAACTTCAAACTGAGCCAGTCCAGAATCAGTATGTGTCATGATCAATGTAACCATCCGGGGAGATGGATGCTATTGGCAAAATTATATATACATTATATATTCGTGATGTTTAGTTAATTTCAATGATTAAGAAGAAAAAGTAACCAGCAGATAAAAAGGATGAAGGGCCTACAACAGGCACTGAACAAAGTCAATAATGAAAGTACCGCTGATGTCCCAAACTCAACTGTAAGGCAGAGATCAACGTGGCATCAAAATTAACTCACATGGGTAGTAAGTCATGTTCTAAGCGTATCAAGAAAAGACGACCTCGAGACAACACCACTGTACACCTTCTCACTAGATCAATTGTAGAAACTTGTAAATAACGGTCAACTCCTATCGGTTCCTGTATGGTAAAGAGAATGCTTCAGAAATAGTAACCGCCCGGTGAAGCGGTTTTAGGGCGCCGGGGATATGTCACGAAGATTCATCTCTTTATCATACAGAACCTTTAATTAGTTTAAGTATGTAGGTCGATACAATTACAACACTATTGCAATTTACAAATATACTGTATCAGCATTTCATAATAAGTTGGTCAGTATTAGTGGGACACAAGTGTTCCACTAATCGATTATATAAGGAGCTCCCCAAGACATGATTGGGACTTAGTGAGTTAGTACGAGACGATGGTATAGTGTTGTAAGTGTGTCGACCATGATGATACTCATTGTGATATTGTAAGTACCTTTTATTATATAAATATACCAAAGTAGAAGATCTGCAAGTTATATTTCGTCACACACTATCAACCCCCAATTGACATATAAAATAATCAAGCTCTATCAATAAAGGGGCGTGACAATAGTCCTTCGATATCACAAACATATTTTTGGTCCTTCGAGCCGGATAGATTAACCAGTTAAATTTGGAATCATTTGGAGAAGTCATCCAACAACCGGGAACCTTCGTCAAAGCAGGCAGCTCAAAGCAACCCTTCGTCGCAGCAGTCATCTTTGGGATTGGAACCTCCGTTCAAGTACATCAAACAAAGGTCAGTGAGCTTCATTTGTTGTCAGTAAACGTCCTCATAATTTTCATCGAAAATTAGTATATATATATTAGACTGTATCAGAAAAATCGACTATTTTTTTATTCAAAAAGCACCCTGCAAATATTGTTCAGGATGTTGAAAAAATGAGCCTATAAAAGTATCAGTTCTTAATTTTAATATTAACAGATTCTCTTGCACCTTGGAATTTTATAGCTCACGTTGGGAGCAATCGAAATAACCGAAATACGTTCTTATAGACAATTGAACGCTCTACAAAAAGAGTCTCTTACAATTTTTTGATATATTTAGGGCCAATTTCAACAACTATAGTTAAACCATTTAACTAATAATAGACCGTAACTAATAAATAAAATTGACATTCATCATTTCACGAACTTCAGTCTTCGCTAAACTGTCGAATAAACTGTCGTTAAGCTAACTGGCCAAAATTGAATAGTTAAACAATAAAATAAACTCTGATTGCCGTTTCGTAGTAGAAAATAAAGAACAGGTATGTATTGAAAATATGCAGATTAATAAATATTAAAAATAACAAACCTGTAAAAAATATCAAAAACTTTTATAGAAATAAAATGCTCTACAAAAATGTTCTATAAAATTTTCTCATAAAGTTGATGGTTGCGTCAAAAAATTTAAAAATTTACATTTAACCTTGAATGAATTTTGAAGAAATAAATATATCAAAAATTGTAAGACACCTTTTGTGTAAAGCGTTAAATTTTGTATAAGAGCGAAGTTCAGTCATTTCGAAATATTGTTCCTAACGTGAGCTATAAAATTCCAAAGAGCAATCGAATCTTTTTCCTATGTTAATCAAATGGAAAATAGAAAATCGCGATGAGGCACCTGTTAATATTAAAATTAAAAGAGCTGATATTTTCACAGGCTCATTTTTTCGACATCTTGAACAATATTTGCAGGGTGCTCGAATAATCACATTATGATCGCTTTATGTCAATTATAAAAGAATACAAGCGAAATAGAAATGTTAGATGCAAGCGACAAACAAGATAAAGGTCGGGAAGATTTCGAAAATCATTATTTTGGTGTTGAAGCTGCCATCTTAGAATCAATTGACAAACACGAAAATTCTAGCTCAAGGAAAGTAATAAAAGGTACCGCCTCACCTGAAAGCTCTTCAAATAGCAATGTCAGATTGCCTGTTTTAAATTTGCCAGCATTTTCGGGAAATTATCTAGAGTGGATCTCCTTCAGAGATACCTTCACAGCTCTCATTCATAACAGTAATTTATATAAAAACATTGAAAAATTTCATTAATTGAAATCGTGTTTAATAAATGAATCACAAAAGTTAATAGACTCAAATTGCAATTTCTGGGGATAATTATCAGAAAGCTTGGTAGGCGTTACAAAAACGCTACGAAAATTTGAGAATCATAGCTCAAGAACACTTACTATCAATATTAAACTCGCCAGTGATAAACAAGAATTCTCACGCGTCATTACGCGTAAATTATTTGATAGTCTAACAATTAACTTAGCGGGTTTTAAATCTTTAAACCACCAACCAACCGAGCAGTGGGACACGTTACTAATTCCTATTATTACATCAAAATTCGATTTTGTAATGAAAAGTGAATGGGAAACTATCTTAACTTGCAAAATACCGACACTTGGTCTGTTAAAAAAATATATTGAAAAACGTTGTTCCTATTAGTCATTACATTCGTCCGTTCGTCGTAATTAGATCAAAATAGTTATGGTTCGCGAGATCACAAAACTACAGGCCAAAATAAATCGCCCAATTCCAACAACATGAATTCAAAATATCAAAGAATTTCAACACAATCTCACCAAAATAAATCACATACGCAATGCCACTTAACGGTAAAGAATTCTACTTGCTATTTATGTAAAAACTCGCTTTTCTTGTATCATTGCCCAGACTTTCTAAACGCGACTATTCAAGAAAGAGTAGGTATTGTTAAAAAATTGAATTTGGTACGAATTGTTTAAAAACTAATTATGAGGCTGTTGCTTGCAAGTCCTCTAGTACTTGTAAATATTGCAAATCAAAACACAATTCTCTTTAACACGAAACTAGTAATAGTTTTTCTAATTCAGGGACAATAAGTGCATGTGCCAGAAATAATAATCTGAGCGGTCATACATTGCTATCAACAGCAGAAATTTTAATAAAGAAACCTATTTCGGATAGATGAATTAGAGCTTTACTTGACCAAGGATCGCAGTTAAACTTTATCACAAGATCATTACAAGAGAAATTAGAATTGCCCACAAATACGTTAGATTTAACCCTCTGACTGCTGTATACGCTTCGCATGAACGGCTAATGCGGTATACTATACTATAATATAATACTTACTGTTGCTTTATCCACTCTAAAATTAATATTTTTTATTTTTTTTAATATTTTCTCTTTTCTATATATATTGTTTATTCATCAAGGTTAAAGCTTTAACACGCCATAAGTTGATATTTATAATCTATTTATTTGCACATTGATAATTTAAAAATTAAGTCCGAACTATGTAAACATCCTAACATTAATAATGCAGCTGAGTATGATAAATTTCAAAACAATTATCCACACATAATCCAACGTCGCATTTTTTACACTAGTATGGGGTATCCTTCCTTTGATTATGTTTCCTGTGGACAACATATTTCCTTCTGCTCACATTGCCATCTGCATTTGAAGTCCGTGAGGCGAATTGGTTGGTTTTCCGTGTTTCTTTTCCCGCCACCCGTACTTTTTCTACTCTGTGGATATTTTTTGCCAGTGACACTTTGGTACATGACATAAGAGTTATATAATGAGATGCCTAGCAAATGGGGAAAAAGACTCCTTATATCACTTTAAACATTTTCGATGGGAATGCAGGGTGCTTAAAACCAAATCGACACGGTCCATAGATAGAGCCCATCTTGCTGTTGTAATTCACAATACATTCTGGTTTTAATATCGGCAATTTTGTAGTATAATTTTTTCGACCAGTTTCAATCATATTCGGTTCATGTATAATTGACAACATCCATCTATTTTATCACGCCAATTTAATGCCAATAAATTATGCGTGTATCGGTAATCAAATTTTTCTTTCTCAGACTTGTATTGATACAGGGCATATCTTTTCTATTTTTGCGTACCGTCCCATAGGCATTCGTTTTATGTGCATTTAATAAATTATATACCGATAAATATTACACAGTCGAGGTCGCGGAAGAAAAAAAAATAGTTAAAATCTATGTAATAGTATTTATATGTTTAGCAACTAAAGCCATTCATTTCGAATTAGCATGTGACTATACCGCGCAAAGTTTTTTAAATAGTTTTAAAAGAATGATGGCTCGTAGGGTGAAAGTTCAAAAACTATGGTCGGATAATGGCACCAATTTTGTTGGTGCGAATAAAGAGCTACAACGCTTGAAGTCATGATTCGATTAAAAAGAATTTAAAAATGTCGTAGCGGCAGATTTATCCAATGACGGCATTGACTGGAAATTCATTCCGCCAAATTATCCTTATATGGGAGGTGTATGAGAAGCCGGAGTAAAAACATTCAAACACCATTTGAAAAGGGTTACGCTACCTAACGACCTGGAGCAATTAATTCCAAGACATTTCCTAATTAGAGAAGCTTTAACTGCGCAGAGTGAACCGGAACTTTATTTCATACCAGATAACCGTCTATCTAGATGAGAAAAAATTGAAAAGTTACATCAACTTTTCTGGAACCGATGGCAGAAAGAATACCTTGTCGAACACAACACTAATACAACATTAATGAATTAAAGATTCGAAATGAATTTCATTTATATTTATTTATACTTCTTTTTAAATGAATTTTCATTAATCATCTACTACATTTTGTTGGATTCAAATAATACTTGCTGCATTTTTTAGAATTTCGTGCACTTTATGTGCCCCCCAAATCCGCCCATTAATTTAATTAAATGTCAATTAATCTTAACAATATAGAAAAACTATAAACGATATTATGGATTATGTAGTGTTGTAATTACATACCACTTGATTTAAGGTCTCCTTATCTGTTACATAGAATCCAACATTACACGCCTCTGTCTATTGTTACGCCGACGTTCTCTGTTACTCACCACTTCCATCTTAAAACTTAGAATTTTCAAATGCGGGCAACCCTTGTTTGCGGCCATTTAAAACTGGCAACCCAAATTTTATTGTATTATGGATCAAATGAGATTTCATTTGATATATAATTTATTCAATAACTTGATGAATGTGAATATCTAAATTTAAAGGAGGCAACCAAACGGTTGCGGCTGATTTGGAGGTGGCAACCCAGATTTTTCGAGTACCTTATACAATAATCTTTCAAATGGTAGTTGATCTTTTGACTTACGTAGTAAACGAAATTTTTAAATTTTACTTCAATAAATTAATTTGTTTTGATTGTTTGCGCCCAAAGTTTAACTGCCAACCCTATTCTATATTATAGTCCTACATGTGTACTTTTCTTTACACCTTGTCCCATTGGATTACGCGATGAACGTACATTTTTCGTGGCCGGCACTTAGGCTAAAGAAGGGTAAAGAGTGGAAAGCTACAGAACCAAAAAATCTGCTGCCCTCTGTTGACTCAGACATTCACTGATTTAGTAAGTTTTATTTTTCTAGGTTGCTATTCTGAAAAAACTGTTATCGCCTTCATTTGTTTTTAAAAACAAGTTGTGAACAAACTCCGTTTGTGCAGGGGGTAAGAACTCTTATTCACAAACCAAAGACAAAGTTGACCTTTCGCCCGAAAAAACTAGATGGCGCTAGAAGATCCCTGTTCATCGCTTATCCTTGTTTTATCACACTTTGTTTACAAAATAATGGCCAGCATTTCGAGCAGTTGTTGTAAAGTACGCAGAAACGCATTTGTGTTTTATGTGAATTCAATTTATCAAAGTATTCATTCGTTCAACTGTTATGTTCTGTAAAATCGTTAATTATTTTAGTTTTTCTGGTATTTATTGTAATAAAATAATTCAATAATATTGCTTTTCGTTTAGTTTTATATATTTCACTTTTTTCCTATTAAATAAATTTAGCAGTCGAATCCATTCAAGTTTACATGCGCACGACACTGTCAATGCTTCAGATTCATTCTTTTATCAGTGCTGCCCATTTTACCAAAATGGCGGGTAATTAGAAATCGTTCGGTCATTAATGAAAGCCCTGTAGTCCTACATGTAAACTAAAATAGGTAAAGAGTGGAAAGCTAGCAAATCAAAGAATGTGCTGCCCTCTGTTAACTCAGACGTTCACTAATTTAGTAAGTTTTATTTCTCTAGGTTGTTATTCTGAAAAAAACTGTTATCGCCTTCATTTGTTTTTAAAAAAAAGTTGTCAACAAAGTCCGTTTGCAGAGAGGGTAGGAACTCTTATTCACAAACCAAAGAGAAAGTTCACCTTTCGGCCGAAAAAACTTGATGGCGCTAGAAGATCCCTGTTCATCGCTTATCCATGTTTTCTATATATTTATCACACTTCATTTCTTACAAACATAGTAAAATTTCAAATTTCAAAGACGTCAAAACGTATAATTTTAACAAATTACAAGTAAAAGTAATTGTTTTTAATTGAAATTCATTTGTTGTATTTTTGTTATATTTCTGTGTTTTTATTTATTTTTTCTACGACCGTGTGTAAACGTCCATTTTCAGTGCATGTATGGAGCTATCGATAGTAGCTAATTGCAGTAGGTTTCGCAGTTGCTATGGCAACCTCGGTAAATAACATGGAAGAATGATTCTGATTGGCTGAAATTTTTATTTTCTGCATAAGTGTAGAAAATGCAATTTTCTAAACGCTTGTAGAAAACAAAAAATGCGGCAAAAGATTTGTCAATAGTAATAATTATTTGACAATATAATTTGCAATCAATACTAACAAAAAATATGTTTATCATTATTATATATGGTAGAGTATGTTTCATATCACATGACATGCGAAGCTAGGATGCGCAGCTAACCAAACTCTAGAGCGGGGAATGTTCGTCTTACCCTACTATCTAAACTGATAAAGTTGTCATTTCTTATTAGCCGCTTGTAATGAGCCGATCTTCCAGCTTTCCTCTGTGTACTTGAATTCGTTCGTTCATTTATTTAAAAATTCGTTGTTAATCAATGTCTGTCTTTTTGAAGACAAAACTATTCTGGTATCTGTTTCTATATCAGGTAAGAATTATGGTTAAATTGTATGTATGTTTTGTATGTATATTTTCATTATATTGTTGTACATTCGGACTTTCGATGAACAATTTCAAATTCTGCATCGCCACGCGTCACAGGTCATTATTTCAATACAAAATTAAGACTTCAAAGTTCCTAAATTGCATACCTGATGGTGTAACTAGAAAGTGGGATTCTAGAAACCAATGTAGATAAAGTGGGGAATATTAGGCAGATTACCTAAATCTATATTGAAAATAACCTAACTGAAATATATTCTGCGCATCATAGTAACCGCCCTAACTCAGAAATAAGGGTATTTAGCAAATATTTCGGACATAGACCAAGCGCCTATGTGAACATTCACCAAATTTCGGACATTCACAGTAACATGTATACAGATCTGATGCCATAAGTGCTAAACATCTAAGTGTTTTGTTTTTTGTTAATTGCAGAATTGTAAAATGAGTAAGAATCATATACAAGGTGTATATTTTCATGAAGAGAGAGAAGGAGGCCAAAGACTTCTTTGTTAGTCCACAAAATTTGTTTGAGCGACTTCCAGAAGCAACCGGAATTTCCATAAATACTTTGAAACGCATCGCAACAGAAGGCAACGGACAACCGGCGGAAATAAAGAAATTCACTTCTCTGCGAAAATCCATAGCAAAAAAAAACAACTGTAGATCAATTGGACGAAGAAATTCGTAAAGTAATTTACAACTTTACCACAATTCACAAACGAAGACCATCTATGGAGACCGTCTTCGAAGCTGTGAAGCAAGAAGGAGTAAACATAACGGGGAAACTAACATCATTTCGCCGTATCGTGAAAAAAATAGGTTTTTACTGGCAGAAGACGAAAGATAACAGAAAATTTTCAATGGAGAAACCAGAAATTAGAGCCAAGTGAACGCGATTTTTGTGACAAATAAAAAAATCCCCGAAGAAGGAAGGAACATTGTTTATGACGACGAATCATATCTCCACAGATCACACACCAGCCCTTATGTATGGTACGATCGAAGTGACAATTGTCTTAAAGCACCTATAGGAAAAGGACAACGCTTAATAATGGTCCACTATGGTGGTGAAAGAGGATTTCTGCCCAATACACTTCTCATGTTCAAATCTGGACGCAAATCTGGTGATTACCATGATAATATGAACCACAAAAATTACATGAAATGGATTCAAGAAAAATTACTGCCCAATTTGAAACAAAATTCTGTTCTTGTGATTGTCAATGCGTCTTATCACAACGTTGAGGTTGATCGTGCTCCGACTTCTGTATCAAAAAAAGCAGACATACGACAGTGGTAAATGAACGTGGAATAGCTTTTGAAAAAACAGAAGCAAAGCCTGAATTATACGAGAAAATCAAGTTGCACAAACCATTTCACAAAATCTGTCTACATCCTAGACAGATTAATGGCACAACATGGACATTCACTAATACGTTTACCGCCGTATTACCCAGAATTCAATCCAGTAGAAAAAATATGGGCTCAAGTTAAAGGCTATGTAGGAATTCATAACATGACATTTAAGTTCGCTGATATATGATCCTCAGCAGAACAAAAATTCACAGCAATCGGCGAAGAAAAGTGGAAGGCTGTCTGCAACCACGTCAAAAAAAAATGAAGATGAATACTTAGCAAGAGAACCCCTTATAGAAGAGGTACAGGAATTAATAATAGAAATTAACACAGGCGAAAGTGACACAGATTTTTCTAGTGAAGATAGTGATGAAGCTGACAATGAGAACACGATTTATCGTCGGTAATCATAAAATTTAGCAAACTTGCAGATCAAATTTTCATGTAGCAACAATGTAACTTTAAAATCCCCGAATTTTTCCTTAACAATAACTGTAAATTCATCTAATTGTAAACACAATTTTCAATCAGGCAACATTGAAACATTGTCATTACAACAACAACAAATTTCTAGCCAGAAATCACCATGTATAAAGTTATTAAAATATTTACTAAAAGTGATGAAAATTACGCGATAACAGTTGAACCTTATAATACAGCCAAAAAAAGTTAATATAAAAACAATAAGAAAGATGTTTCGCAATCTGGTAATGTACATATTTTAGCGTTGTTCGACGTCATCCTGTAATTATAATACCGAAGATGTCGAAGTTTGTGTCGTAAAAAAAAGTAAATAATTTAGGGGCTGTTAGGGAAAACAATATCTAGAACTAATTCTGCCCACATATTAACTGAAAATATGTGCTGCTGGTCAACTATTTTTATCCATAGTTGAATCACTTTTGAGTGGAAATTCTTTTGAAAACTGGATGTTCAAATGGTAATTTGAATTGCGTATCATCAGTTCACAGAATCGCACTCTCACTGGTCGATCTATTGGTAAACGATCTTGATGCAATGACTGGCGGTATAGATGTAATTTCATTATCTTTAATATTTTGTGTACCGTCGAAAAAGATATGGCCCGACTCTGACTGATTCTTTGTATACTCGTTGCGGGTTCAGCAGCAAGTATTTCCTGTACTCTTTGTAAAATCGAAGGTGTGAACAGTACCAGTGTCCTCAAATAAACAAACAATATGTTTGATAGATGGATGGAAGACTCTATTACAACGGTCAACTGTCCTAGCGTAATTTTCTTCACTTTGTTTGAATATTTGGAATATGTAATGTTTACAGAAATTACAATGTTCCTATTTTTTTTTTAATTTATTTATTAATTAATTTATTCCAAAATATACCATAAAATTTTGATTATTTATTATCGTTTTGCCCAACACACAGAAAAATTTTAATTCAATGAATTAAATGCTAATTAAAACAAAAAAAAGCAATTTAGTAGTAAATACATTACTTTTATTACAAAAGAAAATAACAATTAATACGATTAGTATAAATACATGTTTATGCGTGACCTTGTTTATGTTTACCAACTACTTTAAGAGCCATGGATGTTTACAGTTTTTAACGACAACAATAAACATCTGTGGAATGTCAAGATTGTTAAATACCGGAGGTACTTGCAGCATTTGCATTTTTTTGATGATTCTGTGTCGATTGATAGAAAATTAGAAATGGTTGAATCATTGAAAACAAAAGAAAGCGCTAGTGAAAAAAAAGTATTTTTTTTATTTGAACAACTTAAGTTATCGACTGATTTTTTCAATTTGAGCCCAACAGAATGGCCAAAGGATCAAAATTACTTATCTTGTTTATCTGTATTAAAAAATATTAAAGTTGTTAACGATATTGCTGAGAGAGTTGTTGCTCTGGTTGAAGAATTTTATCAGTTCGCCACTGAAGATGAAGAGCAGAAACAATATCTGTGGAAAATTGTCCAGCAACATCGTAAATTATATCCAAATTGTAACAAACAAAATTATTTGAACGTTAACAGTCAAGAATAGTAAATATATTGAACAAAAATCAACGGGCACATTAAAACAGTGTATAAATGGAAAATATAAAATTAAATTACTGATAAGTTAATAAAAAAGAATACTGTTCTCTTTAATAAAAAAATTGATACGCATTTGTTGTTTGTTCTAAATTTTCACTTTTTTAACGCCCTGTAACTTTTTCCTATGAGGCTGAGCAAAAAATGGAAGAAACCTTCTTTTTAGAGAATTAAATTTCCTATAAGACAGTGAAAACGGAAATTTGAGAGAAAAAAAAATTTCGGTGATTTACATTGAAAATTTTTTAAAAAGTTTTTTTTCAATTCTGCTGTACTTGAATTTTCAAACATAATCAATAAATGTTATGTTGAATGTTATGTGGTATTGGACGTTGTTTAATAATCGAATAATAAACACAAATTTGCCTACAGTTTCGCGCCTTTATTCATTGTTTTGGGCACCTCTTCAGGGCTACGGATATATTTATATATTTATTTTATGATCTTAAATTGTTTAAGGTTTACCAAACGATACTTAAAAGAACATAATGACCTCATTGTCACAAGATCTGATAAAGAAAATGGGACGGTAATATTGCAACGAGACACTTATATTGAAGAAGTTAAGATGTTAAAAGATACAAGAAGATATAAGTTGTCTAACAAAGACCTTACTAGAAAATCTGAAGGAATGGGTAGAGAAAGTGGCTTCCTGGTCACATATACAACGTCTATACTGCATAGATAAAAGTTTTGGGCGCACAGCCAATTCGATAAGCTTACCGACAAACATGTCATTCCAACTAAAATTAAGAAAATGCGCGTAAAAAATTGTACACAAGTTTTCAGTCATAAAGTTCGTACAGCTATGCTGCAAGCCGCTAAAATTAGTACTGAATTACAGCCATGTTCTCAATTTTACTTGGATCCTCAGGCCTGTGAAACTGCGAAGTTACTTTTGTTCTTTCACAAATTATTTGATAGCGTTAATAGCAATACAAAATATTCTCCTGACAATTAAGAACTACGAGGCTCGGTGACACCTACATCGATTCATTTTTCTCTTTGGACCTCAGCAATTCAAGTCTTAGAATCGATGTATTTTCCTTCTCCACATAGAACAATCACTCCATCAATCAAAAACACACAATCACACACCAATCAAGGCACTTCGGGCTTTGAGAGTTCTTTGTAATCATTTATTGTTTAGATCATAAGGATAAACCTAGCCGAAACCTGATGATCGCTTTCCCGTGGAAGCTTTCCCGATGAATTTAGGAACGAAATGGATGTCCCAACATCCAACGTTAATACGAACAATTTCCCGTTGCGTAGAACTTCACGATACGATACGATACGATATATCCCAAAATTTCGGAACTCACGGATTTCCAAAGTACCAAAATGTCGATAAATCAGGGTTACGATTTCCATAACACCGAATTTCCAAAATACCAAAATTTCCAAAGTACCACATTTCTAAAGTACGAAAATGTCGATATGTAAGTGTTCCGATTTTCCGCAACACCAAATTTCTAACACAAAATTTCCCCTAAAGAATGAAATTAGAAACGAACCACAAAAGTAGAATTAAGATATTACCTTTCTCTGGGGATTTATAACGATAACCTTATATGGTAAACGATAAATAGAAACGATAAATATTTGTAATATATTTTATAAAATATATTTCCAAATAACGATACGATAAGGCAAGCGGAAAACCGAAAATGTTTTGGTCTGCCAACAGGCAGACCTCACACACACACCATCCGCCTCGGAATGGTTGAATCGACGGAAATATTTCGGACAAGTTATCTTAATCTCTACGAAAATATGATAAGAACTATTGTGTTCATATACGAACCTTATTTATCTGTACTTACAGTCTGAATCAAAAACAACTTAGAGATGTTAAAAAACCAAGACCACCAATATCAGAACGATTACACAACGAAAACCAACTGACAACTTACAGGACTGAAAACTAAGAAGAAAAAGGAAAGTGAAATGATAGAAGAACACTTCAGATTCGAGAGCCCAAAGAAAGTGAAAAGGAATGCTCTTAGAGCAGGGTTTCATCTCGAAAACTGAAGGCCGGACTCCTGAGAAAATAAAATAAAATAGAGATAAAGATAGAAATAAGCTAAAAGAAACGAAACAGGCACTGCAGCAGAGACAGTGTGAGGGTTGCTATAGCACACCCCCAAGGGTGCTGAAACAAGAGTAAACGGTAAACGAAAAATCACTAAAAAATCAATAATTAGAACCGACGTTAAATCGAAATTTGAAAACAATCTAAACATGCCTAGCATAATTGTGTATTGTGACAATTTAACTGTTACAAGATTTAAAGCTAGACATGATATTCGTCAACTAGAAATACACGGTGAAAAACTCAATGCCAGTAAAGATGCTGCTGAATTGTTCAAAAGTGAATTTCTCAGAATTGTACGACGACATGATCTGCCCAGATCGCAAATTTATAATGCTGATGAAACCGGCTTTTTCTGGAAAGCATTACCAACAAAAACACATATATATATATATATATATATATATATATATATATATATATATGTTACTGTGAAAGTCCGACAGTTGGTGAATATCGATATTCACATAGGCGCTAGGTGTATATCCGAAATATTTCATTACATTGTTTACATTCCGACGTCCACCGGTTATGTCGACATTCACGATGCACTAATGGTGACTGTCGAACATGTCCGAGATTTATATTTTTCCTCCGTAATTCAGCCGTTATAAAACGTCACAAGGGTGACGTAACTTTTTTGCCTCTCTTTCTGAGAGGAGTGACCAAGCATTTAAATCCCATAGTACCTATATTCTAAATGAGAAAAGAAAATGATGTATCTTGGGAAGTGTATATTGAAGCCACTTTATTTATTTTTATAAATTCTGTTTACTAACAGTCATCTCTCAATGAATGAATGTTGTCCTTCACGTGCATTCCTTATATCTCAAGAGTGGGGTAAGTATAATTGGTTGCATACACATCAGAAAATAATAGTAATAAAAAAATACCTAATTATGTGATTTTAATTTAAAAAAAATGGATAAGGTTTTCTCATGTTTTGTTTTTAATAACTAGAAATCGTAAGTTAAACAGACAATTTTGAAACTCCCGCTTTGCTGAACTGTCGCCGTTTCAATATTGCCAATAAAACAAAGGATTTGGCGGGAGAGAGCTAGTCGCCTCTTTATCGGCTCCTCCCCTTTCGTATTTCCACCAAAGCGTATATGTTAATGTCGACATACACCGGTGAGGGGCCGAATGTAGAAAATGTAATGAAATATTTCGGATATACACCTAGCGCCTATGTGAATATCGATATTCACCAATTTCGGACTATCACAGTAACATATATATATATATATATATACATTATTTTACTCAACATTTTTTGAACTGCAGGAATATGTAGAAAAATTACAAAAACATGGCTGCCAGCGCCATCTATGTTTTTTAAATGTTTATAAATTGCCCAAAAACAACTGTTCAATTTTCAAAACAATTTTATAAATAAATTATTGATGATAGGGTGTAAAAGATAATTTAGTTATGAAGTATGTAACCTCCAAAGAAGCTAAAGACTTTTTTTTTAAATTTCATGTGCATAAATATTTGTATAATCTACAATTATGTATGTTGAACTTCGGTCGGTAATCGAAACTGCAATGTTTTTTCATAAAAATAAAATTGTTTAGATCATATTTCCCTCATCCTAAACATGCTTATAAAATTTCGAATCAATGTTTATTGTACAAGTATAAAAAAACTGATTTAAATAAGTTTATATTTGAAGGTTAGAAATTTGGTATTACAACACCTTAAGAATAGCATTAATTTCACTGACCTGGGTTATTGGAAAAAGTTCGTATTTTCTCTGAGTACAAAACTGCGTAGATTCCACAAAGAGGAGTGTTTATTGTGTTAGGCGGTTTGACAATTTTAATATCTTTCCTTACTTCCTTTACAAATTTTACACCGAAAAGGGTAGATTGCTCATTTGAAAGTGTTGATTGGTCAATCAGGGTCAAAATATCTATGACTGGAATAGTCATCATTAATTTTCGATAATTTTTTACATCTGATTTAGTAATTGTTATAGTATAATGTTATGGTATTTGATAAAATTGGTAAAAATTGGAAATAAGACTGAACCAAAATAGTGGTATATATTGTTACGAATTTATTAATAAAAAAAATACTAAAAAAAATTGTTACAACTTCTATTTTAATTCTCTATCAATAACTACCCTACCTAGCAACTAGCATAGCCAACTATTACATTATAACGATTTCCTAAAATCGTAACACTACCCCTCCCTCAGAGCTGATCGCCTCGATCAGATGCTACGGAATCATGACTTTGATAAATCATAACCCGGTCTAAATGAACTACTTTCATCTTGGATTTGGGGTTGCGACGAATTCTATAGAGAATGTCGTTAATTCTCTTGACGACAGTGTAGGGACCTTCCCAGGATGGCGACAACTTCGGACATCTTCCTTTGTTTCTTTGTGGGTTGTACAGCCAAACTAGATCTCCAGCTTGGAATCCTGTGGAATTAGCTCGAACGTCGTACCGCGCTTTCATGTGATCACTAGCTACCCTGATTTGTTCCCGCACCGAATCATGAACGTTCAACAACTTCTCCTTCAAATCAGTTACGTAATCTGACACATCAGAAGTTTTTTCACTAGGCGAACCAAACACAAAATCACATGGTAAACGAATTTCCCTACCGAAAATCACCTAATTTAATTAAACTAATTGAAGAATAAAACAAATTCATTTCCACAGTTTCAATCAAATAAATTTCGATCCCGATCACGACGTTTATCACTTGAACCTGAATGACGTGAATGTGATCGACGGTCACGATCACTACTCCTTGAACGCCATCGATACAAACGATTCCTGTGATTTCGGTCACGGTCACCACGATCACGCTCTTTATCACGATCATCACCATCACCGCCGCTGCCATGTTCACGTGATTTAGATCGATACCGTTTCGAATGACGATCTAATTCATGCCTACCAACATATTGTTCACGGTGACGTTCACGATACCGGTCTTCATGTTCATCACCACGATCACGTTCTCTGGCTTTCCATCTTTCCTCCTTTCGTTTTTCTGCATTTTTCTCTAATTCTGCCAATTTCTCGCGGATTTTCAGTTTGAAAAAAATTGTTACAACTTCTATTTTAATTCTCTATCAATAACTACCCTACCTAGCAACTAGCATAGCCAACTATTACATTATAACGATTTCCTAAAATCGTAACAATATTTTAGATGCCATATCAAATATTTGGGGACTTTTGAAGCGTTCATTTGTACACCTAGAATTTGAAATTTCACAAATAACCAGCAAATTTATATCTATAATATATATTGAATAAATTTAAATTTGGCGCTTAAAAATGCAAAAATTTCTTTCGCTAGTCGAGCGCCACCTCGCGTGTTAGACGTCCACTATATCCAATTTCGGGGTCGCTTTTTAGCATAGCACTCTTTATATCTATAATCACATCTTTATATCTATAATCTTTGATTATCGCGCTTAAATTGATAGTGTGTTTACAGCATCAGTCGAAAAATGAACTTCGAACAAAGACCCAACATTAAGTTTTGTTTTAAACTTTGTAAATCTTTTACTGAGACGCATAATTTGCTGAAACGTGTTTATGGTGACAATTGTCTATCCCGTACCAGATTGTATGTGTGGTATAAGCAGTTCCAAGAAGGTCGTGAAGACATTCAGGATGACGAACATCCAGGTCCTTCAAATACCGTGGTTGTTCCAAGTAACATTGAAAAAGTGCGTGAATTTATAGAAAATGTGCCGAAATCTTCGTTGCGATACATGGGAATGGAATTGGATATGACGAAAGGCTCAATTCATCGTATTTTGATCGATCATTTGAATGTACGGAAGGCGTGTGCACGCTTTGTTCCACACAAATTGACCGACTACAAAAAATCGCTCCGAATTCAACATTGTAAGGATTTGATCAAAGAGCCAAAAAAGGACAGAAACTTCAAATATTCGATTGTAACTGGTGACGAGACATGGTGTTTTCAATATGATCCCAAAACCAAGTATCAAAGTGCTGAATGGAAGCAGCCAACCAATCCCAATCCGAAAGAAAGTCGCCTTGAGAAATCAAAAGTGAATGCAATGTTGAATTGTTTCTACGATTGGGAGAGTGTTCATCGTAAATTCGTTATACCTGGTCAAACGATTAATGCTGTGTTTTCTCGTTGTGTTATGAAGCGTTTGCCCGTAATCGTCGTGTGCGGCCACAATACCGTGAAAAAGGGAGCTGGCGTTTGTTGTATGATATTGCCCCGTCTCATCGATTGAACTTGATCACGGATTTTTAATCAAAAATGGCATTTTAACCATCAACCATTCGCCGTACTCGCCAGATGTGACTCCGTGGAAAACATTATGCCGACGTAGAGACTATCCAAAAGGCGTCGACCGACAAACTAAAGTCGATGAATAAAAATTACCTCAAAAACTCATTCGATATGCTAATTTATCGTGCAAAACGTTGCATTGATGCGGAAGGAGACTATTTTGAATAAAATGAATGAGCCTTGCCGAAATATTGAGTTTTTGTCTTTATTTTGAAAAAGTTCCGTTTTCTGTGAGACACACCATGAATATTTAGCTTTGCAATGATTTTATCAGCATAGTATAAACATTATGGTCATTTATTTACGTCATTATTGTATAGATAAAACATTTAGAAACTTTAAAACAAGAAGTAAAAAAATCTTTTTTGTTATAACAAGCTATTAATTTTTCGTCGCGAATATCTTGCTTTTTAATAATAATATCTACATACGCAGTCATGAAAGTAGTAAACATGTCAAGTTCCCCACGCACGAACGCGAAAAATCCGCAGCGACAGCGGCGACGGAAATTTGTGACAATTGCCAACATAATCCATCATAACACCAAAAGTACAATACTATACCAACTTTGCTTATTGAAGGTAAATTGCAAATGTCAAAAGTGCAACTGAGCGGCCTAAAAGTACCTATATTTCCACATATACGACATATACTTTGGGGAATTCTTTGACACATTCAACATTTAAAAATTCACCTTAAACAAGCAAATATGGTATATTTTTGTTTATTTCTTGACCAATTTTGTACCAAATTTCATTTTTTTTCCATTATTTTTGTAATCTTCATGCGACAATTCAAATATGATTGGATAATTTCGTACAATTTCTATTATTTTTCTGTTTTTGACAATATCAGGAAGCGCGGCGGCTGTAAAAACATTGCCAGCAGCCAATTAATCGGGCGGAAAAAGAAACGCGGTGTATTCGTTGCCTCTGCGAATTCGCGCCGCTTTGGTGTGAACATGTTCGCCTGCCGCCATGTGATTTTTTTATACTGAAAATGAAAATCACAACCTGAATTTTTATTCCACAAATTTGTTATAACTCCACCATTTATCAATGTAAATTATTCGAGTTAAGATCAACAATAGTAGATTATGTTATTAGGCGAAAAACTGGAACATTGTGTGCTGAAGCTGACTGTTGCCTGCCGAACGCTAGTTTTTAGTAAGATGGATGACAAATGGAAATTGTAAATTGAGAGAAACATGATAAAAAACGAACGTAACATACATTTCGGACAACTGGACAGCATAAACTATGATCTTTTAATTCTATATCGTAATTGTCAGCATCATTACATCAACTTGAATTTGACCATCTATTCGAAACTGCACAGGATAAAGCTGAAAATATCAGAAAAGAAGCACTTGAAGTTAAGAAAAACAAGCTAACACACCTGTTATTAAACAAAGAACATCCGACTTCAACCGTAGTACCGGAAGAATCAAGAAAGAGCGATAATAACGTGAGTCGAAAAAACCGTTTCCCTTCACTTGGTTTTCCTCCACCTTTTCAATTTAAAAGTAATTTTACAAATTTATCCGATATAAATTTTAGTAATGACAAAATTAATTTTTTGAACATCGGACATAAATTGGCAAAAGATTATGATTGTAATACTTAAAATAAATTAATAAATTCAGCAATAGACTGAGGCACCGCCATAATGGGACACCCTAATGAAAATGAGATTAGAACAAATAGTATTCATACACTTAAAAATATAGAAAACCAATATCGCTTAAGGATGTTCAAGCGTGAGACTTAATAGTAGATAAAAATATTATTTTTTCAGAATTGACAAGCTCAATTACATACTTATCTTCCCTAAAAAAATCTTCATCGATCATTTCACGAAGTTATTGACACAGAGCCTTAGGAAAAACAGCCTTCTTTCATGTTCAAAATTATAATAAGCGTATGATAAGAGTAGATACCACAATAAATAATATTTAAAAACATTCTTTGAAAAATGCAGTATATATAATTGCACAAAAAACATAGTGTTGACGAACGTTCAAATGAAATATTAATTATTGAAATCAATATAATTAAAATTATTCTGGTAGATTTCTCGCCATATTTAAAAGTGGCAACAGTGCGAATAACAGATGAATAAAACGATTTTGTAAACAAAACAAATTACTGTATAGATGTATATCTATGTATATCTATGTATATAATATATATATATATATATATATATATATATATATATATATATATATTGTGGAGGATTTTATTTCCTATGAAATTGCTTCAATGATTTTTTCTCAAATCCGTCTACTTTAAGAGATATTTTGAAAAAACTGTAATTTCATGAAGAAATAATCTTCAAAGGCCGTGCGGCAGGTGTTCTTGTTGTCCAAAAAAAAAAGAAAAAAATTCCCCCGTATTTTTTCATCAAAAGGAAGGTTTTTTTGAGGCGGCTGAAAAAATTTAATTTTTAACGACCACCCTAATATATATGTTTTAGTTGACAGCTGAATTAGACGGTGTTATCAGATTTTACAATCGATTAAAATGGAGTCAAATCAACTACTAATTTATATTTACTGATTTTTTATAACAAATACCGTAGAAATATTTTAAGTCTCGAATAAATTTAATAAAAGTTAGCATTCATTTGACTCTAGGGTAGCGCATGAACGTCCTTAAATAAATATCATAATAGTCATAATTCAGTCAGCACCAACTTCTACAGACCTATCATAAAAACTATAAAACGTAAAATAGTGGATGGAGGCGCCGTTTACACCAAGGCAGACAAAGATACAGGTATCGTTGTCATCCCAAAATCAATTTATGTAGAAAAAACTTTAGATTTCTTAAATATTGACAACTACATCGAACTACAAAAAAAAACATATAAACTCTTTAATTTTTAATATCAAAGTATATTCATTAAATAAACTAAACATACCTTTAAAAAATTTCACATTCAAACCAATAATTTAATACCTATGAATCCCAATATTCCAGTCATATTCCCTCATCAAATTACATAAACTTAACCCTTTTAGTGCCAAGGAGCGCCGTCGCGCTGCTCTCGCTAGTTGTGAAAAATGCCAGCGTCGCGATCACCCCCCTGTAACTTCAATGGACGAAACAGCACAAAAAGTGAACGAATATGTCCCGTGATTTTAGTTCTTCTAGAGGGCGCTTGTGGTTCTTTGCGCCGTGTGCGAGGACCGCGGTTTACTAGTTATTATTATTATATCGGATAGATATCGGACAGATGGTCTTTTTTAACAAAATTATTTGAAATTGTTTGACAACAATATGCGACGCAGATTAATAAAATTTTTAAAAAAACAAAACCAATTGAAAAAAAAACAAGCTAAATTTTGTTTTAGCTAAATATCTTTATTTCGAGAACTTTATTATTAATAAATAATTAAAAATTAATATTAACTTTTCATTATTTAATTATCAATTAATTAATATTAATTATAATTGATTATTATTAATAATTAATTTATTGAATTTAATTTTATGCTTTTGTAAAACTCTATGACGAAATTATTGATTTTGATTGGTGATTATCATTTTACTATTATTGTTAATAAAAAATTAATAATTATAATATAATTAAACTTTTCTCAATAAGTAAAATTTAATAAAATTTAATTCAACACTCCCGTAAAGGTGATCGGTGCAAAGGACTACTAGCGCTCCCTGGCTGGTGCGACGAAATCGAACCATTTTTTGAAACATGGAGTGATAGGGGGCTGGTCGCGATAGCGCTCCTTTTGACAGTTCACTTTTAGCGCGCAGGTGACGGCCGTGTTACCGTATTCGTTTTTTTATTCATTATATTGCATTCCAACTATCTTGGATCACATATTTTTTATATAAACATAGTGATTATTATTTTTTTAATATTTCTAATTTTGATTTCAAAATGTCGGACACAAGTGAATTTTCAGATACAGACGTTGAAATGATAGAATAATTTGAAAATTGCGTTATGGATTATAAGAGCGATAGCGGAAGTGATATTGTGGTTCCTGTCAATCGGAGGTTGCCAATCAAATACGCAATTTGTGGAACTACCATCAAATGCCCCGTTTACAAAACAAACTCAGCATGCATTTCTTGAAGTATGTGGACCCAAGCATGCTCCTCAAGGTGACGCAGCCCCACTGGAGTATTTCAACTTATTTTTCACAGAGTTTTTGTATAACAAAATGGTTATCGAAACTAATCGGTATGTTTTGCAATCTTTTGAATCACATCCAAATTTGAAACCTCATTCGCGCGCGAAATATTGGACGCCTTGCACAATACCAGAGATGGAAGCATTTGCGGAAATGGGTATCACAAGAAGGACTACTATTTTTTCTTAATGAAATAGAAATTCACGTCATATTCCGTGGTTTTCTAACATGTTTTCCAGGAACAGATTTCAATTACTTTTAAATTTTTTCCATTTAGTTAACAATGAGACTCTAGCATCACCAGGATATCCCAAATACAACCCATGTGCCAGATTTGACTTTTTGATAGAACATGCTAACACAGTTTTTCGTCAGCATTATGTGCCCAATAAACAGCTAAGTATAGATGAATCTCTGGTTGGAACAAAATGCCAAACCACCATGAAACAATATTACCAAATAAAAAACATCATAAATAGGGCATAAAATTTTGGATGCTCTGTGATTCTATTACTAAATATTGTTTAATGAAGATAAGGATGAATTAAAAAAGATAGGTCTTGGTTCTGTAGAGGGGGAAAAACTCCTAAGTTTGGGAAACGATTTCAATAAAGGATACCATCTATTTACTGACAATTTCTATACCAGAGTTAGCCAAGTCACTTTTGGAGAAAGGGACATACATAACTGGCACTATAAGGCGCAACAGAAAGCTTACACCCAAAGAAGCAAAAATAACGGAAGTTGGTAAGCCTAAATATTTTATTAACAGAAAAAATCAAGCCAGCTATGATACATGCCTACAATCAATTCATGGGTGGTGTGGATGAATCTGATAAAATGCTATTCTCATACTTAGATGAAAGAAGGACAGTGAAGTTTTGGAAAAAAGTAGTGTTCAATATTTTTGGAAGAATGACTCTAAACTCATATATAATTTATCAGCATAATTCCAATAATAAGAAAATGACCAGGCTGGAATTTACTTCCAGTGTTATAAGTGCACTAGAGAAAAAATGGCTAGATAGAAAAAATAAAGCTGAATCACATACTTCGTCGAAACCGACTTTTGGCTTGGAAAAATTGCCAGGACGAAATTTACGGCGATGTGTGGTATGCAGCAGTAAGAACAGAAGTGCAACTTGATTTGCTCCATGTGTAAAAAAGGACTGCACGGTTTTTGTGTAGGAAAACACGTTTGTAAATAAATCTTGTTCATTCTCCATATACTTTCTGTAATTTTCTTGTCAATAAATATATAGTATTCAATTTCTGTTTTTATTATCATAGTATAAAATTTTCTGAAGAGAATGTTGAAAAAATTATGAATATTGGTGTATTGTAACGGAAATGCTGAATATTTCTCTTGTTCATATAAATTATCTATAAAAATGCACTTTTTTACTGGCATTTTTAGCATATATTGGTAAAATATTTATGGCACTAAAAGGGCTAATCACCCAATTAGACCTATTACTACTTTTCAAAATACCTCAACAGAAAATCTAGCCAAATGATTTATAGAAATTTTTTATTCATTTAATTTCACACCTAAATAAACAATAAAAAATTCTTTAGATTTTGTAAATAAACTTAATTCCCTAAATTTAAATAATCATAATATCAATAATTTAACAATGCTTCCCCATATGGGCAAGGGCATTGCAAATCAAGAAATACCGGACGTTGGTGATCGCCCTACAACGAAGGCTCGCACTAAGAGTATGCAGTGCATACCGCACAGCATCGGCTGATGCGGTGCTTGTAATCGCTGGCATGGTCCCTTGGCCAATCTTGGTGGAAGAACAATCAAGAATACGAAAGGACGGACTGGATAAGAAGATAGCCAGATCACAATCAATTGAGACATGGCAGAAAGAGTGGACAGAGTCGCCCAATGGGAGCTGGACAAGGAAACTAATAGCTGACATAAGGCCATAGACGGAAAGGTGCCATGGCTTGGTGAATTATCACCTAACACTATTCTTGACGGGCCATGGCTGCTTTACAGACTATCTCGTAAGGATTGGTAAACGACAGAGCGCGGCATGCTGGTATTACGACGATGAAACGGACAACGCAGCCCATACGATTTTCGTTTGTATTAGGTGGGATAAAGAAAGGCGAGATCTGGTAAACACCATCGGAGTGGACATATCGACTGAGAATATAATTCCTCTAATGTTGAACAGCGCCGGGACGTGGAAAGCAGTTGAAAGCTTCATTGTACACGTAATAAAAACGAAAGAGAAAGATGAAAGGCGATTGGAATCGAATGGAAGAGTTTCATCACCTGCGGAGGGTAATGACGAGAGACTGATGGAGGGAAGTAGCGAAACAGATTAATAACGAGATGCAGCACCTCTACATGAGTTATGTGACAAACGGATCCGGTGGTGGTGTGGAGGAACAAGAGGGGTTTTAGTGGGTAGGGGGGATCCTTGAGGGTCCCCGAGTCCCACACTCCCCCGGGCGGGTAGAACCATACCCGAGGGGTGCGTAAATGCATTTCCCCTCTCAAAAAAAAAAATTAACAATGCTATCCTTTGATGTCACTAATTTATACTCTAATATCCCTTTAAATTTCACCTGCAATATTTTAAGTAATTTTTTATATAATAAAACAGATAATACCACAGCTAATAACATTCTAGAACTTTACAATATTATTACATCTTGTAATTATTGTCAATTTAATAAAAAAGGTCTACAGAATCAATGATGGCCTACCTATGGGAATGCCAGCCTCAGGTTTGATAGCTGAATTCTATCTGGATTTCATTGAGAGAAGTCCTATTTTAAACAGTAAAAATCCTTTTTTCGAAAACATCATTTTTTGGGCTCGATATATAGATGATATTTTTCTAATAATGAATAATATCAAATCAAATATAATCGAGGATTTAACTACATACATAAACAACATACATTCAAAATTGAATTTCACAACAGAAGTCCAGATGGATAATAAAATAAATTTTTTACATATCTCAATATTGTTGAACAAAGATTCCAATAAATTTGAATTTAACATCTTTAGAAAACCTACCACCTGTAGCAGTATAATTCCTTTCAGTTCTTACCATCATATATCTCATAAATAAAGTTACTTTCATTATTACTTCAGACGTTTGTTGAAAATACCTTTATCAAAAGATAGTTTTAACCAAGAACTCAACATAATAAATGACTTAGCAAAATTATATAACTACCCAAAAGAATTCATTAATAAACTTAAATTATCGCTAGACCTCTTGTTTATGCCATCACCAAAACCCAATTTCAAATATAATTATTTCAAATTTAATCCATTTACTAAACAGGTCTCCACATTATTATTAGAATATAATATTAAACCATCATTTAAATCTTCTACTACTAATATTTTCAATCTGTTATTTAATGGTATCGATATGGATGATAAGTTGGGTGTAAGCGGCGTATACTGTGTTTGTTTTGATGATTGTGATGCATAAAACATCTGAAAGTTCCAAATTCTTTCAACATATAATCCAAAATAATCATAATAATACTAACAATAATAACATAAATATCTTACACAGATGTAAAAAGGGATATAGGATGTTACTGCTTGAGGCATATGAAACTCATAAAAGTAAAAAAAGAAATGTAAATCTATTAAATGAACAAATTGAACTATCACATATACCTCTGTTTACATCTATATCCATTTAATACTAAAATTATAGCTCTTCTTCTCGTCTCGCCAACTATTATAATAATTGTTGAATTTCAATATTAATCGATTAAAAATGTTATATTTCAGGATTAACTATTTGTTAATTTTTTGGGTTTATGGGGTTGATTGAATAGTTTGTAAAAATTGTAGTAGTTTTCAGTCTTGTTGTTATTGATTTGAAACTTGTGATTAAGATGTAAAAAGGATATAGTCGTACTGATCACGACCTACAATTAGAAATTTATCAATATTTATATTGCGCATAATTTAACAATTGACAATTCAAGAAATCTCATTCTTCCGGTGCTCCCTATCTAGCTAGTCTACATGTGAATTTTTCAAAAATTGAATTAATTATCTTAACTTTGTAATTTAATCCACTTATAATTACTAAATATTTTGTTTTATTTATAAAAATATTGTTCAGTTTCAATTAATTTTGTTAATATTTGTCCTTTTAATTAATTTTAACTACGATTCTTGACTATAATAATAGCACGTGGCTGATGGTGCTTTTTACAACTAATGTATAGGTTTGTTAATTGACGTAAGTTTTTTATTGTTCTTATGTAAGTTTGTATTTTAATAATAACAAATCTCATATATTGTAAACCAACAGGTTTGTGGATGAGGATGAGCTATATTTTTTTCTACTTGAAGAATCTATTTTTTTATAGAGAGTAATGGGTATTTTACAAGCTCAAGAAAAGGCAGTGAAAAAGAAACAAATCAAGCAAGTGTGTAGAAACAAAAAAACAAGATGTTGGTGAAGCAATATTCACAAAAAAAATAATATTAACAATGAAAGTGTTCAAATAGATGTAACAAAGTTATTAGGGAAGAAAGAATAACGACAATCCAGTAGTAAAAAATCAATACTATTTGCAAATAAAAAAATTAATACCGAGAAGTATGAAAAATCGTTTGCGGATAAAATAATTATTCAAAAAACTGAGTCATATAAATAAGAAAAACAAAACTATAAAATCTTGGGCTACAGTACCGCAACCCAAAAAAAATTTACAGACGAAGAGATATTAGAAGCGATTGAAATATTCGATGATCTGAGAGCAAATACATCTTGTGAAGATGTGATATCATATATCAAGCACGTTGAATAGTCTGTTCAATGACGAAAGTATTGAATACTTTTTGCAAATCCTTGATAAAAAATCTAGTTATTACACGTATCCTGTACTTTATTATTCATATTCACTCCTTATTATGCCATCAAAAACCAAATGCGACTTACAGATCATCGGAGGCAATCAAAATAGACATTGGCGTTGTATACGATTCCATGTATCGAATCTCCTCGTGCATGATAGCTACGCTTTGCCATTAACCACAGAAGACGGTATATTTATTAACAAAACGTTATCCGCAAATAAACCAAAAAAATGTAATTTATATACAAGTTACCCATCAACCTGACAATTACTCTAGTGGAGTATACTCAGCTGCCTTTGCAACTACGATTGCATTGGGAGGTGATCCTTGTTTAACTCAATACCGTCAAAATTCTGAAGAAATGAGGATGCATGTGGTTCAAATTTTAAAACGAAAAGAACTAACATTTTCCAACAGTGTAAAAATAATATCTTTATATTATTTTAGTTAAATTCCTCAGATTATAATATTTAATTTTTATTTATTAGCAGATTACTTCTGCATTGTAGATATTATCATCCAAAAATAATAATACATAAGTAACCAATCTAATGGACGTCAACGTCTGCCGAAGAAAATCAAAGCTGCTATAGTACCAGAGAATGGTAATTACACCAACCAAAAACCCATGTGTTAAGGTTGTGGAATGGAGGAGTTTTTTTGTCGTATCTGCCCGAAGTGTTCAAAAACCAACGCACCACCACCTGCCACGGTCAGTGTCAATGCGTTAGCCGCAAACAACGATAGATACTGCAAAAGTCAAGAGGGCACCAGACCAAGCAACAACTAACAAACGTCATGTTGGCTGATGGAACCGCCCACTTGCAAGCCAGTGAGACTATCGAAACTACAGTAGTACTGAAGGAACGCCGTATCAAATGTGAGTTTCTGTGCCTCGATCTTGCCCCAGCAGCCTCTACTCTTTTGGGAATAGACTTTATCAAAACCGCTAGAATGGTGCTGAACTTCCACCAATCGACCTGGTGTTGCTTCCATAACGCTCATGAAATATATCCATTTGACTCGAAGGATGTACCATCGGAGTTCGCACGAGCTTCCACCAACACCGAAATAACTTCCATATTGTACAACATGAAGACTATCCCCATGGACTCACCACTACGTGAGACTCCACCTCCCACCAGTGATGCCATCTCCGACCTAACAGACTACTATGGACCGTTGATACCTGATAGTTACTCAACTCCACCACACGATTGCTATGAACGGTTGAAAAGCTACCAAGCCAACGAAATGGAATAGGAACGCCCGCTCACCGCTGAAGAAGAGCTATTATACACTTCCGTTTACATGGCTTCCTTGGATGTTTCCCACCCTGAACCACGACCAGGTGATGGAACCAACCTCCGACCCAGAGATAGAAATCAACTGAATAACCTGCTCCGAGAACATCATCATCTATTTGTCGATGTCGTCAAAGCCTCGTATCGACTGTCCGCCGCCAAACAGCTACGACTACGAGAAGAAGTGCGCATCAACGCCAGTGCATATGCCCTTGGATCAGCCCTACTGCAAGGGGAGGGGCATGACGAACGCTCCGTGGATTACACCGATAAACAATAGCCATAGAACCCGTTATCGAGACGACCTGTGGGTTCTGAAGGGGAGAGTTGTAGCAAGAAACCCCTACCACCTAGTGATGTTCCAGAAATATCGATATTCAAGCATATATATATATATATATATATATATATACAGTATGTCCACGGATCGCGTTCCAAAGAGGAAAAACTTTTTTATTTTGCATTTTACAAGAAAAATGTATTCTTGATAAAAGTTTTTGCTTGTCCCGAAACGGCCAATTTAGTTTTAACCTTTTCAAATTTTCTTTTAGTTTTAGAGAAAAATCTAAAATTGTTCGTTTCAGTTGAAAATTTTTCAAAGTCCCAAAAAGTAAGTTTGCGTTGTCATGGTAATTGCCATTATTTATTAATTTTTATTAAACGTAATTGTTAAAAATGTTGTTAAAAAAACAAACCCATTTACCTAAAAAAAAAACTTTCGATTAAATTCTTCGAGAACTCGACGGATCGATTTATTACCTTTGCCATAGCACTGAATTAGGAAAATGCGTTGGTTTTTTGACAACATTTTCAACAATTACGGTTAATGAAATTAAATAAATAATGGCAATTACCATAACGCAAACTTACTTTTTGGGACTTTGAAAAATTTTCAACTAAAAACGAACAATTTTAGATTTTTCTCTGAAACTAAAAGAAAATTTGAAAAGGTTAAAACTAAATTGGCCGTTTCGGGACAAGCAAAAACTTTTATCAAGAGTACATTTTTCTTGTAAAATGCAAAATAAAAAAGTTTTTCCTCTTTGGAACTCGATCCGTGGACATACTGTATATATATCGATATCAAAATATCGATATTTTTTTTTCGATTTTTTTGAAAGATCGATATTTTTCGTAACGATATTTTCAACTGTCTTCGATTTTTTTAATTATTTGTTTTGTACATATAACTTATTGATTGGTGAACCAAAATAAGTTTCTCATTTATATGCATCAATGACCTAGAAAAGAAATAGACTGGTAGACGAAAGCCTAAAATGAAGCCGGGTACGGCGCTGCCAAATTGAGTATCCGTGATTCAAACGATTCGACCATAACCACTACGGCATTTAGTTGAAGTTTGCGTACAACCATTATCGGCTCGAGTCGTTTTGAGATTTTGAGATAGATTATATGGAGAGAATCAGAGAGAAAAAGAGAAGTTGCTGTCAAATTTGATTTTATCAGGCTTCACTACTAAAGCATTGGAAAGATGGGACACCTTAGCAATCTATAGATGCATATGTTACTGTAAATGTCCGAAATTGGTGAATGTCAACATTCACATAGGCGCTTGGTGTATATCCGAAATATTTCATTTCGATGAACAATTTCAAATTCTACATCGCCACGCGTCACTGGTCATTATTTCAATACCAAATTAAGACTTCAAAATTCCTAAATAGCATACCTGATGGTGTAACTAGAAAGTGGGAATTGTAGAAACCAATGTAGATAAAGTATGAAATATTGGGCAGATTAAATCTATGTTAAAAATAACCTAAGTGAAATATATTCTGCGAATCGTAGTAACCGCCCTAAATCAGAAATAAGGGTATTTAGCAAATATTTCGGACATACACCAAGCATCTATGTGAATGTTCACATTCACCAATTTCGGACATTCACAGTAACATATACATCATAACAATATCGCTATGAAATCTGGAACAATTGGTGTTTATGAACTAAGTGAGCGGCACAATTCACAATACATTTCTTCTAAATTAGTTGAAGCTTGTGAGGAATGGGAAATACCTGATAATAAAATCATTGCCACAGTCACAGACAACGTTGCTAATATAGTCAAGGCCTGCATTCACACTTTTGAAAAAAATCGCCATTTGAGTTGTTGTGCTCATACTTTAAATTTAATATCTTGAAACGTAATTCTGATGGAAATGAGGCAATAACAACAATTTTCAGTCTTGTTGAGAAAATTAGAAAAATTGTTAAATGGTTCAGGAGCAGTGTTGTTGGAAGTGATCAATTGGGAAAATTACAAAAAGAGAAAGGTATTTCCAAAGGAAATGTTCTCAAGCTTATTCAAGATGTGCCAATGAGATGGAATTCGACATTTTTTATGATTGACAGATTTATTAGGCTGAGTAAAATAATTAACGAAGTCTTACTCTATATTTCGACTGTTACACCAATATTAAGTAGCATTGAATTACAGGTAATAAAAGATTCAAAGGAGTTATTAAAACCAGGGAACTGTCCGGGGGAAAGTTCGCTACGATAAGCAAAATAATTCCAATCATTCACTGTATGGAGCAACAAATCGTGTCCAGTGAAATTATAGAAGAGTGTAAAAGAGTGTTGCAAGTGGAAATGATTCGATATGATGGAATATGTTCACCACCTATCAGTGAGTAGTACAATCCTAGATCCGAGATTCAAAAAACTTCACTTCACCGATTTCAATGCTTCTACACAAGCGGTCAAAAAAATAAAAACACTAATGAGGGATTCGCACGACAATCAATATGAATTACAAATTGAAGAGAATTGTAAGAAAAAGAAAATATGTTCTTCTGCTACCGATGATATTTGGACTCATCATAAAATTTTGTTCAACCAACTTAAAGAAAATGTTGATTTGAATGATTAAAGCGCAGGCGTACAATTAGAAATTTCGCAATATTTAAAAGCACCTTTATGTGATTTGAAAACTAATCCACTTACAATGTGGGAAGAATTAAGAATTTTATTTCCAAGTCTTTACAAATTAGCTCGCCAATATCTACAGGTTCCTGGAACATCTGTTCCGTCTGAAAGACTTTTTTCCAAAGCTGGTCAAATCCTAACTGATAGAAGAAATCGATTAATTGGTAAGCGACTCAACGAACTGCTTTTATTGAACTAATTGGAAATCAGCGACTGGAATATCGTATCGCGCTGATCGCGCATAGAGTAACTGTTTATTATTTGATTGATAAGAAGTAATATTTTCGTTTTTTTTATATTTTATTGAGAAAGTTTATTTTTTATTGCTATTATTTTGAAGTTTTATATTATTTTCTATTTTGTTTCTAAAATTACATTACATATAATATATTCCAACTATATAAGGAACAAGTGTTCTTTTTTATTTGTTATTCCTTCCTCGTTTTATTAAAATTTAATAATACTGAATTGAAATAGTTATTTATGATCTAAGGGTTAAAAGTGACATTTTATTTTGCGAATGCAGAATACGCAGTACAAATCTCCTAAAGTCCGCAAAGAAATCTGCAAGGACCGCACGTTTTTGGGCCATCCGTAACAGACGGAACGCGAAACACGAGAGAACTCGTGAGCGGTCCGTAACAGATGGGACGCGAAACACGAGAAATCTCGTGAGCGGTCCTTAATGTGTTAAGACGAAGCTCTTGAATTTATATTTGACAGACCATTATTCTAATTATTCTAGAAAAAAACATATTAAACGAATATTTCAATAAAAATGTCACTTAATAGTGTTTGTCGAAAAAAAAACAATATAACAGATACCATTATTTTTTGTTAATTGTCAGTTGTGGTGTAGGAAAGCCTTTAATATTTGATACTTAAAA